>CM037779.1:10646187-10673274 GCA_021229015.1 Solen grandis
AATTTGGGTCAGAATGTTTTCTTATGTTTCTTGAACCCTTTCGAAAATGGGTCGGGTTGGATCAAAAAAAGGTCATAGTAAATTTTTAAAAAAATCTTGTTAACACACTAGGGACAAGTTTTTTCCCAAAATTTCCCCAAACTTGGTCAGAATGTTTGTCTTGATGAATCTTGAACCCTTTCGAAAGGGGTCGGGGTTGGATCAAAAGTAGGTCTTTTGGTCAAATCTTAGAAAAATCTTGTTTCACACAGACCACAATTTTGACCCAATCTTCCAAATTTGGTCGAATGTTTGTTTTGTGTATCTTAAAACATTTTCGAAAATGGTTCGGTTTGGGATCAAAATGTGGGTTTAGTAGGTCAAATCTTAGAAAAATCTTTTTTAAACACTAGAACCCAAAATTTTATCCAATCTTCCCAAAAATTGGTAAATGTTTGTCTTGATGATATCTTAAACCCTTTCGAAATTTTGGGCAGGGCCGGACTGAAAGTAGGTAAATAGGTCAAATTTAGAAAAACTTGTTTACACACTAAAGGCCACATTTTTGATGAAATCTTCCCCAAACTTGGTCAGATTGTTTGTCATGTTATATCTCGCCCCATTTTGAAAATGGGGGGGGGCTGGATAAATGAGGTCGTAGGTCAAATTTAAAAAAAATCTTGTTTATACTTGAGGGGAAACATTTTTGGTCCAATCACCCTCAAACTTTGGCCCAAAAAGGGTTTGTCATGATGAATTTTTTTGGGATGGGGTCAGAAAATTCCTAAACATTTTTCACCTATCATTTTAAAATTCAAAAGAAATCTTTTTTGTACGCAATGATGAATTTTCTCGGGGTGAGCGTCTGGGGCCCATCTTGGCCCTCTTGTTTTTGTTTAACCTTTTTTACTTAAGTTTAAATTATTTATTTACGTCGTTGGGGAAAACAATTTCATACAACTTAACAAATCCCCTCATTGTTCCTGGGTTGAAAAAGTACTTGGGCCTGGGAAGGTCAAAAGTCTCGCCCCAAGGGGGTTTAATTCCTACCTTTTGTATGGATTGCTTCATTTTTTTGTGACATGCTTCTGTGATGGAATTCTTAAATCAGTATGCTTTGATCTTGCTCTTTTCATTGTCTTTCTGGCAGTGACTTTTTTAAAAGTGTAAAGTGCAATATGAAATATAAAAAGTTTTCACTAAAAATTGTTATTTTGTTGTATAAAGAACATTGTCATTTTAACACAAACTCACAAGGTTTGTTTTCTTTATGATTTTAGACACAAACCTGATCCATTTGATTTAAACGCTAGTAAGTGGGAGTTCTGATTCAGGTAAAAATTACATTATACTATGAAATAAGCCTATTTTAGGATCAGTAGCAATAATTGTTTTGAAATACCCTTTATTTTGTTACTCAGCCCCTAAACAAAAACACTATAATTTTAAAAACCCCATTTTTTCAGTGGTTGTGTTGAAAAAAATTTTGTGTTAAAATCAACAAAAAAATTTTGTTCTGTTTCTTAAAGCGAACTTTAAATGATTTGTGCATTTTTAGATGTTTTTGTGTTTTATCGGGTTTTAGATTTTTTTTTTTTTAAATAGTGATGTTTTTTTTTTAAATGAAATAAGATGAATTTTGGGGAAAATATTTGCGAAAATTCACCCTTATTTATAAGAAAAAGTCGTACTCAAGTCCCAGGTCTATATGTTCGAGGTCAAGGTCACCACTTGGGGCAAAATGTAAAAAGGACCGTTTTATGCCCCTCTGAAAAAGGGGGCAAAAATTTTGTCTTTGTACATCATCTTTCCCCATCTACTTCATTGTTTCTAAAAAATGACGTTTTTATATTACGACTTGAAAATTCATGAAACAGTATAAATTCGGGACATAACTTTACCCCTTGGGGTTTTTTTCTTTGAATTATTTTTGCGGTTGACAGATTTTTGGGGGCCCTTTTTTTGGAAAATATTGAAATTTTATGTTGTCTGCTAGCCTTGGTACTACTGAAAATTTTCTTTTATGTACCGTATATTTTTCCCGGGGGGACTTGAAACAAATGTATGCGTCCAAACTTTTTTGTTTTCTTGTGTGTCAAGGAATGTCGTGCATTTCCTATCAAAACCCTTTGGATTTGAGTGAAATTTGCTACGATATTTGGTACGAGCCTAATGGATATTATACTTGGGTTTAAATAACAATTCTAACACACCCACTTTATTTCTTTTTTTAAAAAAGGAAAAACATTTTGAAATTTGCAACAAAACACAGTTTTTTGTGTGCTCAAGCCATCATGTAGCACATATTATATCTTATTTTTCTATAAATGAAATTATGTTTAAAATGTTAACTTTTTGAAAAAATGACACAATTTTTTTTAATCAAAGTTAAATGCTGCATTAACCTTCACACAATTTGATGGAAATTTTTCAGAGTTAAAAGAAATAAAAAAAAATTTTTTTTCAAAGTAAAAAGGGAAAATTTAGGAAAAAAAAGATTATTAAATCAAACCTAGGGTATGTGTCTTTTTTTTTTTTTTAAGAAAACAAGTAAAAAAACCACAATATCTTTTTTAAAATTAAATAATCAATCCATCCGTATTTTTTTGGGGTTTAAACATTTTTGTTGGTTAGGTGTGATAATTAACATTTGGGCTTCCCCCCTCATGGTAAAATTTACTCATTTGAACCCCAAACCTCTGTATAAATCAAGCAACAAAAACCTGGAAAAGAATATTTTTTAATTAAAAGTGAGTGTATTTTGTTATTTGTGTAATATAAGAGTAAAACTATTCTCTTTTGTTTGTTTTTTTTAGATTTGTGAGGAACTTGATTATGTAATGAGGGACTCAGCGTCCTTGATTTGGAAAAGACGGTGCAGGTAACAATTTTTTTATTTTATATCTTATTAATGAATAATTTAAAATGAATTGGCCCCCTTTTCAAACCCATTTATTGTTCATTTTTTTATGGCATTTTTATGAAAACCGAGCAATGCTTTTATTAGGGATAAAAAGGAGCCCAAGGGTTTTAAAAATGCAACATCATAATTATAATATATATATATATTTTTTATGTAAGGGTTTAAAGTAGTTAATCTCTTTTAAAACCTCATTTTAAATTTTGTCGTATTTGGGTTTTAAAAAATTCAGCTGTTTATTAATGAAAATGATCTTAATTTTTTCCTGCCCTTTTTTGTGAAATGGGGGGGGCTGGTCGTTTCTCAAGTAACTAAAAATATGAAAGTGTTTATATTTAACAAACCATAAAAAATACAAGTATTATGGGACAAGGTCCCTGCCAAAAAAAAAAAAAAAAAAAAATGTGTTTCTTTTAAGATCTTGTACCTATGACATTCAGTCTTCAAACCCCCTTTTTTAGGCAAATTTCTTGTTTTTTTTAACTCAAACCCCTGTTAAAGGGGAGGCACCTAATATGGGAGATCAAAACTCGGGGTTTTCAGATGAAAGTTGTGCGTGTTCCTTTTTTAAAATGAAAAAAATTTAAGCCCTTTTACTGGGGTTTTTGGGGGTAGGTGGTTCACCCCGGTCCCTGGCTCTGGGGGCTTCCCCTCCTGTAATTAGCTGGACGTCACTATATGACTGAAATACTGTTGCGCAGAAACACAATACATGGGGGAAGTATATATGAAAAAAAAAAGAAACATAAAATTAACTGTGCATAACTAAAAAAAAAAAGTAAAATCCTTTGCCTAAAATTATATCAATCGGGGCCCTAGTGACGCAAATTTGACAACACATCACCTTAAAAGCATGCTTCTTGAATTGAATTTTTATTTTATATGTATTTACAAGGTAAAACTTTTGATGGAATAATTAAAGTTTGGCCCCTTTTTAACTTAGAATTTTTTTAAAATTTTCCATGAAGGTACTTTTATGCTTTTTAAATTTGTATCAGGCATGGATTGATTTGCAACATCTTTAATTGTTTAGGCATGTCATTCTTTCAAGGGGGAAAAACTTTTGATGGAATATAAAAGAAGTTTGCCCCCCAACTTCGAAATTTTGGTTCGTTTTTTCATTCAAACCACTATTGCTTATACTCAGAAATTGTTCATGGTATTTACTAGAAGTTAAGAGTGATTTTAGGGGCATCACAAAAACCCAAAGGGGAATAAATTTGGGCTGAATTTTATACAAATTATGGCCCTTTTCTAACTTGGATGCTTTGGGCAAAGTTTTCTTGCACGTGTTATTTTTTTATGTCCAGTAACTTCATGAGATTGATTTTAGCTTTTTTAAAAAAAAATTTAAAGGGGATAACTATCAAGGATATCATTTTTTACTTTTTTTTATTAAGGGGTATGTGAAGGGAAGAAATGAAATGATTTCATTTTATTTTTCAACAAACATTTTAAAAAGTCGAGTATTCTGTCCCTTACAGCTCTTTTTTTATGGCCCTTTTTGCTTAGAAATTTGTTTGAAAAAAAAAAAAAAAAAAAAAAAAAAAAAAAAAATCATCACAAGATGGTTTATGCTGTTTTTGTTTATCTTAAAATAAAAATCTCATTCGTTTGAAATGTGTGGGTCTTGAAATATTAATTTTATTGAAATGGCTTATTGGGAAAGTGGTTGCTCCTTGAGCTGTGTTGTTTCTGACAACTTCTTTCTTTTTTTCTATTTTTATTTAGGGGTTTTGATTGATGTTTTTGTCCATACACAGCTGTAAATTAAACTTGCATCTTTGAAAAAATAAAGGTTGCGTTTGACCCCACTATTTGGGTCAAAAAGCATCATAAAGGATGGCAGCAGTGTTGTCTATTTTTAAAAACCCTTTCACCGATGTTTCCATCTGACAGTCATTCATAACAAACTTTTTTCAGCTTAATTTTAGTGCCTGTTGGTTAAAAAAAATAGGTCATCAAATAAAAATTTGCAAACCATTTAAGACTTTTGGGTTTTTTTACATTTTATATAAATCAAATTTTAAAAATTTTTCAAATTGGTTTGCATTAAATCAAGATGAACTCAAAACTGGTTTTTGTGGGGTCAAAATGTAGGTACCAGGGAAAAAAAAAATTTTGTAAAACATGGAAAAATTCCACATCATTTGCTCAAAACTTCTGAAAAATACCCTGCTAGAAATTTTGCTTTAAACATCAACCTTTTTTGGTGAATGACATTGGGTTTTTTTGTTCCCCTTGAAAATTTTTAAAATTAAAAAGCTTAAAGTGACACACAAATGGAAAATGAAAACCCTTTATAAAAATGTTTGAAATGTGGCGTCTTTATATATTGTTATTGGTATTTTGTTATTTGTGTAATATGGTATAAACCCTTCTCTTCTTGTTTTTTATTTTAGACTGTGAGGAAATTTATTATGATAAAGAAGGGACTCAGTGCCTTGATTTGGAAAGTTCGGTGCAGGAAAAAATTTATTTTTTTTTTATTTTCTTCATTTAATAAATAGGTTATAATGAATGTGGTTCCCCCCAAAGCCCCTATAATTGTTCATTATTTTTATCGGAGTTTTTTGAAGACCCAATATGCATATTTTATGGATAATAAGGAGACCAAGTTTTAAATGCACATCAATACGGTTTTTAAATAGTTAATTCTTTTTAAAAACCCACTTTTAAATTTTTTCAGTAGTTGGTATTCATAAATTGCGTGTTTTATTAAGACGAATGATCTTAAAATCTTTTCCTGCCCTTTTTAGTTCCTGGCACCCAAATGCCAAGGTGAGCTTTTGGGACCAGCTTTGCCCTCATCATGAGCGTTGTCGTTAGTTGATTGGCAGCAAATTTTCTTAAAATATCTTTTTCTGAACCTGATGGAAAATGTTTTAAACTTGAAGGAGGTCCCAAGGTGGTTGCAGTTGCATAAGTAGGTCAAGGAGCTAAAAATAGCCCAAAAAATTTTTTAAAATTTTAAAAAACTTTTCCTCTCAAACCCCAAGGCTTTAAACTTAAATATTTGGTATGTAGCATCCTTAAAATTCTTACAAATTTGTTCAAATCATTACCCCCAGGTCAAAAATGACCCTGCCTGAGGCTTATCAGTTTGACATAGGGAAAATTTCTTTACAAAAAAAAAAGCCTAGGGGTTGAATTTTGGGATGAAACATAACCCTTTTGGGCCTTACCCCGATTGTTCAAATCATGACACGGGGGGCAAAAATGGCCTTGCTCCGGGGGGACTTTTTTTTACCCAGATTTATATAGGAAAGTTTCTTGCAGAAAACAAGACAGAGCTTTGGTATTTTTTATGTAGCTTTTCTAGTGGGCTTTTCACGATGTTCAAATCAGGCCCCTTGGGGGCAAAATTTACCCCGCCCCAAGGGTCCCTTGTTTTTATAGATTGTTTTATTATTTTGTCTGAATTAAACCCCAAAAGGCCCCTTTAAATAATTTACGTGGTCTCAGGGGAGCGTTTTTGGGCACATAGCCCTCTTGTTGAAAAAACAAGTTCTATAGTGACAAGTCCCCGCCAAAAAAAAAAAAAAAAAAAAATGTGATTTAGATTTGTACCCATACATTCGTTAAACACCTTTGTTAGTCCCCCCCGGGGTTCACCCCGGAGGGATTAGGTTTGCCCCCGTCTTCCTCCGTTGTCCGCCCCCGTCTGTCCCTCAAATCTGGGTCCGCGTAACTTAATAACTAAACAAGCTAATTGTGAATTGGTATATGATAGATGGAAGTTAGATTTTGCCGTCATTTTTTTTGTTCTTCGACTAAAATTGTGGTTGCTATGGTACGGGAAAAAGTGTTGGAAAATGGGTGTGATAACTAGGGGGGGGCAATTGATTTAAACGTATATGATAGATGGAATGTTAGATTATGCACATCATTTTTTTTTTGTTCTTACTAAAATTGTGGTTGTATGGAAAAGGAAAAAGTGAAAATATGGCAAAAATGGGATCCGCGATAACTAAGCAAGTAACTTGATGAACTTGCTAAGAGTAGATGGCAATGTGTGATTTGCACATCTTTTATTTTTGTTCTTTGACTAAAAGTGTGGTTGCATGGTAACGGGAAAAAAAGGGGAAAAAATGGGAAAAAATGGGGGTCCGCAATAATAAGCAAGCTAAATTTATGAAACTTGGTAATACTAGATGGCAATGTGTAGTTATGCCGTCATTTTATTTTTGTTTTCAATAAAATTTGGTTGCTATGGAAAAGGAAATATGAAAAAATGGGAAAAATGGGGTCCGCGATAAAAATAAGCAAGCTAACTTGTTGAAACTGGTATTGAAAGTGGCAAAGTGTAATTAGCAAGTCATTTTATTTTTGTTCTTCGACTAAATTGTGGGTTTCTATGGGAACGGAAATATGAAATATGGGAAAAATGGGATCCCGCGAAACTAAACAAACTAACTTGATGAAACTTGGTATATGACAGATGGCAATGTGTAATTATGCCTTTTATTTTATTTTTGTTCTTCGCTAAAATTGTGTTGCTATGGGAAGGGAAAAAGTGAAAAAATGGGAAAAATGGGATCCCGCAATAACTAAGAAGTAACTTATGAAAATTTGGGTTTTGATAGAGGCAATGTGTAGATTTTCACGCTTTTATTTTTGTCTTCAACTAAAATTGTGGTTGCTATGGGAACGGAAAAAGTGAAAATTGGCAAAAATGGGTCCCGCGAAATAAGCAAGCTAACTTGATGAAACTTGGTATATGACTAGTGGCAATGGTTAAAATTTTGCAATATTTTTTTTGTTCTTCGACTAAAATTGTGGTTGCTTGGGACGGAAAAAGTGAAAAAATGGGAAAAATGGGATCCCCCGAAACAAGCAAGTAACTTGATGAAACTTGGGATATGTAGATGGCAATGTGTAGAATGCACGTCATTTTATTTTTGTTCTTCAACTAAAAATTGTGGTTGCTTGGTTACGGAAATGTGAAAAATGGCAAAAATGGGATCCCCCGTAAAATAAGAAGCTAACTTGATGAAAAATTGCTATAGATAGATCAATGTGTAGTTATGACGTCATTTTATTTTTGTTCTTCGCTAAAATTGTGGTGGCTATGGTAAAAGGAAATAGTGAAAATATGGCAAAAAAGGGGGTCCGCGATAATAGAAAACAAACTTTATGAAACTTGGGATATGATAGATCAATGTGTAGATTTGCACGTCATTTTTTTTTTGTTTTCGATAAATTGTGGGTTTTATGGGAACGGAAGTGTGAAAAATGGGAAAAATTTGGGGTTTATTACCTATTTAGTCAAGGGGGCCGGTAGGGGACTTTTGTTGCATACAAACCCCGTTCTTTTCAGGCAAAAATTTTTGTTTTTTTTAGACCAAACCGCTGTTACAGGGGGGGAACTAATGATACAGATGTGGTAGATAAAGACTCGAGGTATCAGTGAAAGTATGTCTGTTCTTATATAATAATAAAAATTAGCCTTTCAGTGGCTTGTGTGGTAGGGGGTTTACCCAGGTGCCTCTGTGCATCTGGGGGCTTCCCCTACCTGTAATTAGCGGACGCCACTATATGACGAAATACTGTTGTAACAGTAACCACATGGACATGTATATATGAAAAATGAAAGAAACATTGTTTGCCAATGTAATGAAATTATCGACAAAATGTTATTTCATTGAAAAATTCTGCCTATATGTATTACTACCTTGAATACTTGTTTTGTGTTGTTAAGGCTATAAATATGTATTTGCTATTTATGCTAAATAAAACATGTTATATTATTTTAAATTTGCGTCTCGTAGTGTGGTCGATTAACCCCCACTGACATCCGTTTTTTGTCAAAAGTTATCGCACAAAAAAGTTAAACAAAATAACCATTTCAATACTATTAAATTAATCCTTATATCAATCGTAACTTTAATAACGTATGAAAATCAAATGAAAGTTTTGAATTCCAATCTCGATTCCCGGTCTCGTTGAAGTCTCGGGCACGCGCATGATTTCAGGGAAAATCGATATGTGCAAAGAAAAACTGTACATCTCTGTTATTTATGTCTCTGATTTATCCCATAGACAAATTCTATAGCGTTCATTTATTTATTGACGAAATACTTAAGTCAAAGCGCTGAGCGCGCTGAAAGACTGCATGCGATCAAAAGCCCATGAGGGAAAGAATTATAAAAATTTGTGCCTTTTTTACATGATATTGAAGCTGTTTATGTATAAAATATATACCGTCTATAACGTTTTGATCGTGCGTGTTTAAAACAATAGGGTCATTAGAGGCCCTAAATCGCTCCCTGAGTAAAGGGTTACCCAAGGAACATCTGTACTAAAACATTTTGAAATCTGGACAGTGGTTTTGAAGGAGATGATTTTTTAAGTTTTCATATTTTATTTCTTTCCATTACCAATGCAACCAGGGTTCTACATGGGTCAGGTTTATTTTAGCAACTTTTGTGAAGGTTCACCAAGGATCATCCCTGCCAAGTTTAATCGAATTCTGTCCAGCGGTTTCAGAGACGATGTCATTTAAGTTTTCACTAAAAAAAACTTGTATTCTATGTTTTGACCAAGTTACCAATAATTAGTCGACCTTTTGAAGAGTTATTATGTTGTAGCGGTAAATTATTCAGCCGAATAATTTGCGTTTAAACTCTATATGCTTCTTTCATCTCTCTCTCACCCTCTCTCTCTCTCTCCGTTTAATGTTTTATACACTTTTCAATTAGATATTTAAATGTAGACAATATAAATATAAGTAGGTCTGTGTCATTTTATATTCAAATCATACCATATTTTTATTATTAACATTATTATGTTTATATAAATTATGTTTATCAAGTTTCATATATATTTAACTAAGCTTGTGTTTGTTTTTAATTAAATATAGTATCTTCATGTAAATTATTTTCATAACTTAAGTATCTGGCACGTATCATAACTGATTAGTTTACTGCAAAAATTTAATGTCTGACACCCTTTTAAGGCTTCATTTATCAAAAACCTTAGTCATCTATAGCTGCATGATAAGTTTGTCAGTTTTTTTATAATCATTATATAATTAATTTTATTGAGATTTCTTACTCATTAATTATTCACATTAAGTTTTGCTTTACAAAATACATTCAGGTTCAAACTCGTACATTACGTCTTGTTTCAAATTCGATCCGGTATTATTTTTTTTTTCTATTACTTTCGTAAAAACGCATTTTAAGAAAATATAAATGTTTATCAAAGATATCATCCAATTACATTTACCGTTTCTTTTCGGTTTATATCGAAGGGGATTTTTCTTACCTTTTGTAGATGTTGTACTTGTAGTATCGTGTGATCCACTCAATTGGTTTTCATTTGTTTGTATTAAATTTGCTCCACTTATTTGACGAGAATTATAGTTTTGTTCTGTCGGCGGTGAGTTGTTTTCCTGACCATGCTTGTTTCCATTATCTGCTTGGTTTCCTTCATTTGATTTGTTACTTTCTTTCCGAAAACGTTCGTTTCCATTTGGAGTGAATTGACCTGAATCATCGTCACTTTTTTCAAAATAAAACCTTTGTTTTTCTTTATGTTTATCAGGGATGAGATTAAAAGATGTCGGTAAACATCATTCAGATCTATATTTCGACTGACAGACTTTCCACAGCGCCTGTAATAAGAAAGAGGGCTAAGGTATTCAAAAACACACACTTTAGTAAAATGGCCAGTTAGACATTATTTCACAAACTATTATTCTCTTTTTGAAATCTCTCTCGTGTAAATAATGTGATGCATTTTTTCATCCATTAATAATACAATGTCAATAACTCAAGCAAGTTTATTAAAGCTGTTAATAGATAAGGAGCTTGAGAGAAACAAATTTCTTCAACACTGTTTTTTTTACGGTCAATCCCAACAAATAACTATTTTTTTCAGATGCGATAAAGATTGTTTGATAAATAGCGGGGAAAGAGGGTAGAATTTTTTTTCTTTTTTTTGGAAATTTTCCGGGACTATAGCTAAACTTTCAACTAAAAAACTTCTACATTTAAACCCAAGACTACTTCAGATTAAGGGCACTAAAGTGTAAATTATATATTTTAGATTTGTTTTTTAATTTCAATGTTTTAAAATGTTTTACAGTTTGATCAAAATTGCTTCTTTCTTAAAATTTCTAAATTAATAAAAATGAATCTGACTTTCTAAGATGCGGATTCCTGATCTGACCTAATGTCAATCATCATCTTTTCCCTTTCCGAAGAGATAAAAGCACTATGTATTTTTTCAAGATTGACCGATGTTTAAAAATGTGGAGAAATTTTTAAAATACAATAAAAATTAAGGGAAAAAAGGTTCTTGGCATAATGCATGGGGTTTTAGGTACTGAAGATAATCCCATTAATGATTAAATATATGTGTGTAAAACGAAGAAAAAATTTTTCATTTTATTCAGATTTTCGGGGCCATAACTCCTGGCGATCAGTTAAATATAAGTGTAATCGAACTTTGCCGAGTAGATCGCCCGCTAAGTTTTTATCATTTTTTTTTAAGGCTATGTAAATGCATGTATCAAAAAAACTTTAAAATTTTTAGAAAATTCTAGGCAATATATTTCTTATCGAACTGAATCTCTATTTCGGGATGTATCAGGATGGAGAGAAATTATTGAAACTACTTTAACTTTTTATTTCAATCGGAGGGGACATTAAAAATGATGAGGCGTCGCTAATCTTGACAAAGCAATTGGTTACAAGTCTTTTTGCTCTAAAAAATCAAAAATTTGGGCCCCAGTGGGCAGACAAAATGTTAAATTTAACGTTATCGCTTCTTCTCGAGATTTTACGTACATTCCGTAGGTCATCCCCTTTACCTTCAATTGTATCTGCAAACCAAAAATGCGTTAATGTATGGGGAAAGTTATCAAACAACAGAGGGGAAAATTTTTGAAAAACAAGAAAGCATGGGGCCCCCCGAACGTTCCCTGGGTATAGGGTTCCCAAGGAACTCTGTACTAAACCATTTTAAAATCTGACCAGTAGTTTTAAAGGAGTGTTTTTTTTTAAAAGTTTTCATAATTCTTTCCCTTTCCATTGTTTTGAAACCCAGGTTCTACATGGATCAAGTTTATTTTAGCACCTTTTGTGAATAAAGGTTTACTCTATGACATCCTCCCAAGTTAATCTTTTCTGCCCAACGTTTCAGGACGTGTATTTAAAGTTTTCACTAAAAACATCTAAGGCAATTTACCCAAAACCCCGGCGGCCTGTTTTCTTGCGGTCGGAATTTTAGCAATCTTGGAGAGTTTTCCCCTAGGAACATCTGTACCAAACTTTTTGAAATCTGCCCATTATTTTTAAGGGAGCGTTTTTCTTAAGGTTCAAATTTTATTTCTTTTATTGTTTGGGAACCGTTTTTAAAGGGGATCAAGTTTTTTCAGCAACTTTGTAAAGGTTTTCACTCAAGGATCATCACTGCAATTTTAATAAAAATTCTGTCCAGCGATTTCAGAGAAGTGTGCTAAAAATTTCACTTATCGTAAAAAAAAATTTGCCCCACCCCCGGGAGCCAGTTTTTACGGATCGGAATAATTTTTTGCAATCTTGGTAGGAGTTAGCCGGATCGAACAACCCTACAAAAAATTTGAAAATTTGGGGGTAGTTTTTAAAAAGATGATTTTTAAAGTTTTAATAATTATTTCTTTTTGGCAAACGAAGCACTCATAGGGGTTCCCAAAGGGCATCTTACTAAAAAATTTTGAATTGGCAATAGTTTGAAAGAAATGAATTTTAAAATTCTTTTTTTTCCGTTGCCCTGGCAACAGATTTTTTGGACAAGTTTTTTTAGCAACTTTTGTGAAGGGTTTTCCCCAAAGGGGCATCCCCGCCCTTTTATCAAATTCTGTCGCGGTTTCAGAGGGGATGCGTTTAAAGCAAAATGTTGAGGCCCCGAACCCCGAGATGGCGCCGGCGCGAGTACACTCGGTTTTAAGTTTAATCTATATGTATTCTTGGTATTCAATTCCATTCACGTTTTAATGTACGCTTTTTCTAATAAAATTTTGTTTTTGGGCTAGTGAAATTTCGTTTTCAACTGATTTAAACCAATCAAATGTACGTAACAGGGGGTAAATAATCAAGCTGAAAAAAAGGACCCCTGTTTTGGAAAAAGCATCGTTAGGGGACAAAAAATTACGTAAAATAAGGGTGCGCTGTATATATCATTCGCTTGGTGTTTTACTTTTTTTTTTGTTTTAAACTGAAAGTGTTTTCGTAATTAAATAAAAATTTTTTTCCAAAATTATAAATGTACTTTTGAAAATGATTTAAAACAACAAAAAAAACCCACCGTGTTATGACTAAACCCCCTTAAAATTACTATGTATTCGAATTTTCCAGCCTCCCGAGTCTCTCTTTGAAAAAATCGAAAAACCAAAAACAACTATAACGCTTTTTTCAAATTGTCAATGCAATAATGATATAAAACAAATTCAAACAACCCTTTTTACAGATATAATTTTTGTATTACCTCTATAAATAAGTATTTTTAAATAAAAAAATACTGAATATTTCTAGCGTATAAATTTTTTGTGCGTCGGTCTTTCGCGGCTTTTCCTGGAATGTTCTAGAAGTTTTTATAAATAAATCTATGTTTTAAAGGGGCTGATCTTTAATTATATGCCTGATAAACTATTTTGATCAGTTTACAACTGATAAAATCAGCCTGAACAAGCTTTTGTCGTAAAAAATTAAAATAAGGTGAAGAAAAAATTGTATGTCCTAACTCAACGAGCAGACAATGTCATTTAAAGATCGCCCGGAAATAAAATTTGGTTTTATGCAGCGTTTTCATGATTTTTTTTAGTTCTAGGGAATTTTAACTTCACTGCTTTAAATAAGAAAATTTGGGGGACCTGAAAAATTTTTTATATCAATCATTTCTATTTGTTTTAATCTTTTCAATTTTTTATGGTAGGTAAGCCTGTTTACGATAATGGGCATCGTGTCTTTTTGTATAATAGTCTGCATTCTTTACTGTACATTTTGTTTTGAAAAATTTTAGAATTATTTTAAATTGTACTCTTTTTTCTACATTCCCTGTTGTTGTAACATCTCGTGGATATTTTCTTATTGCAAAATAAACCTTGTTTAAAAATTGCCATATATTGTTCATCCCAAAAATTAGACTTTTTTTTTAAAATCATTTACAACAATGTTTTTTAAAAACCTATCATACATTGAGTTTTTAAAAGTGTTTTGCTATTTTTCCTTTAAAAGTTTCTTAATTAAAGTATTTTTATATGAATAAAAATCTCGTTTTTTTTTTCACCCTACCCGAAATCTTTTTTAAGATATTTTTGTTTTTTAAATGCAATCTCACGTATTAAGGGTCCACTATTTTCCATGTCATATTTTGGGTTTTTTTGCCGAAATAAAATTTTTCCAAAACAAATTGTACCCCTTTTTATAAAACAATTTTAAAGGGTCTCTTTTTATAGTGTTATTTTCATTATTTGATTGTTTTTTAAAGGATTCCCCAGTCCACAACGTTTTGTAGTCATTTTGTGACTTTTTGTCTGTTGAGAAACATTCTCCCTTACTGCGATCAGGAGAAACCGGTGTTCATTAAATGAAAAGGCCCTGCTGCAATATAAAGTCGCTGTTATGGTATGACAAACATTCAGAAAATTTTATTTATGAAATGGTTTGCTATCGAACTTACCCCTCTCAAAAAGGTCATAAAGATGGTTTTTTTATTTTCTTATAAAAAAAATTTACAAATGGTGCAAATTTATAGCTTTCATTTGTTTTTGGGGAATTTTTTAAATGTGGCCTCCCCTTTTTGGGTGTTTTTTTTTTAAATTTTTTTTTTTTTTCTCTTGTTCTTTCCCCCGGGGAAGGGAATATCTTAGTCGTTTTCGATACTTGCGGTAAAAACTAGCACTGAATAAATATTGCCCGCTCAGTTAGTGTCTTCGAAATCTTACGATGGAGGGGGTTACCGGGGAAGTTACGTAATCATCGAACCCCCTTTTAATGGGCTATTTAGCTTTTAGGCACGTGCAAGTTACGTATCCATGGCGATGAAAAATGTATTGGGGGTTTCACTCTTGAGATTGCGGGGAAAGCGCCTTCATTCAAATTTTTTCATTATTTTCCCAAACGTTTCGTAAAAAAACCCTTGGGGTCAGCCCTTAATTTTTACAAGGTTGTAACGGGGTTTCCCCCATTGTTGTTTAGGGAAAGGGGTTCGGCTACAATACTTAAGTCTTTCTGTGTTTTTCGGAAAAGGGGGGTGTCCTTATATAATGGCTTGTATGTGTATGTTTTTCTGTTGTGTAGATACGGAAGTTAACAAAAAAGGAAAGCATTTAACAGCCTGCGGGGCCCCACGTCTTTTGGGGGAATGGGGCGGGGCCCTAAAGGGGGGACTTTTCATTTGTATCTTTTTGGGAGGGGGTTTTAAAGTGCGAATATTTTTTATTAAGACTGATCTTAAAAATCTAATTTTCTATTAAAAAACATGTTCTTGCCCAATTTTTTTTGCACCATCACTATTTTCCAATAACTTTTTTACCAAATACATTTTTTGGGTCGGTAAACAAATTAAATTTAGGGGGGGAAATGGGCCCCGGCCCTATATTCAGCAAAAAGATGCCTCGCAGTGATTTAAATTTAAAAATTGATTTTTAAAGTGTTTTCAAGTGCAGATATATGTAATGTATGTTAGATGTGCTATGGCAGAAAAACTTATGACTTGGGGGAATAATTTTTAAAAATATAAAAAAAGTTATTTATTTCCCGAAAATAGAACTTATATCAGTCAGATTTTCGTCAAAATTTTTTGGTAAAGTCATGCCCCTTTGATTAAATCCAAATTAGCTTTTATCAAACCCTAAAAGTTAAGAAATGCACGGGAAAGGGAATTTTGGTGGCTAAAATTGTTGTCCCTTCTAAATCGTGCATTGTCTTGGCGAATGTTTGTTCGCAAAAATGTTGAAACCCCCAAAAAGAAGCTAGCGAGAGTCTCGTGCAGTCACGTCTCTATTAGCGGGGAAATAAAGAGTGGAACCCCAAAGACGGCATTAATCATCAGATGAAAGTGTTTAATAATTATCAATCGGGGGCGAGGGGGGTTTCATTTTTAAACAAAAAGAAAGTCGCGGGGTTCATGGATTCGTTTGTAACTTTTACTATTTGTTTTCAGTAAAAATGAGTTGGATCAAAAAAAAAAAAATCTCACTGTCATTTTGGGGGCTTTTATTACAGACCTAAGTTTTTCTGACTTAGTACCCGCTTCCTAAAAGTTAAAAAAACATTTTAAAGCAACTCATGTTTTTGTAAATTCCCCCCTAATAAAAGTAAAGAAATGCCGGGGAAAGGAACTTTTATGGGGTAAAACTTGTAATATACCTTACTTTAAATTTTTTTTATATATGCATTGTGAAACATTGTTAAATATGCAGGTATCATGTGGTGGAAACTACAAAACAAAAAAAGCTCCCTTGAGCGGGTATGTTTTTTGTTATATATTGTTGTTATCGCGTTGACGTGAACACGGGAGTTTGTAAAATTTTTATTATATTCCCTTTTTGGGACTGCTTTTTTTCGTTTTTAATTAACCCGTTTGTTGTGAGGACATTTAAAAGCTGCTTTTTGATTTGCATATAATCAAAATAATGTTGCATGGTTTTTTTTTTAAAATCAAAATAATTCATTTTTTGTTTGAGTGCGGGGCAATGTTTAAGATGCTTTCCCTGAACTAAAATCTTAATGTATTTGAATATATTTGGGAAAGACAAACATGTCTGATTATTTTAATTTTACTTTTTTGAAAAAAACAAAACTAGGTATTCTTATTACGTTAAAGTTGGGGTTTATGTTTTGCCAAAAGCAAATAAACTTCGTCAATTACCAGAATAAAAATAAGTGATGCTTAATTTGAAAAAAAGTATGGCGGATAGATGTACAAAGGGGGTGGACATAGTTATTGAGAAGGATATGTGAAAAATGTTTCAAATCCCATGTTTACTTTGAAGTTTATCAAAATGTAAAAAAAATTGATCCCCGAAGGGTTTTGGTGTATAGTACGCATTTTTCCCCAATTGGTCCAAAAAAGAAAAAATACTTTATATTTATTCCCCCTTTTTACGTATAAAATTTATAAGTTTTTAAGTCATTAAGTAAACATATAGTTGGGGGTAATCGTAAGAACGTAAGGGCATTTTTGTTACTGTAAATTCTTTAAAATTTTTTGACATTAAATTTTGTTTTAGTCCCAAAGGGGAATACGGGGATCATGTTTTGAAAACGGGAGGTCATATAAGAAGGGTTTTTGTTGGGATTAATTTTCGTGGTTGACCCCACAAATCGACGAAATTAAGTGTTCACGAAAATTAATATTTCACAGTATAATGTTTCTGGAAAATTAATAGCTTTTTTTTTTTTAAATTAATTTAGCGTTTTAGCTTTTTACAAATTTATTTTTTAAAGTTTAGATTTTTGAATACAAATAATATTCACTTTAAAACGCCGTTTAGGCAGATCTTTTTTTAAGGTAAAAATGCAAAGATACAAGTACCGGGTTTTTACCGATGCCCCACTTTCAAAATACGGTATCGTGGAAAGACTGCACTGTTTTATTAATTTCTGTTTGCACATCTTCAAAAAGAGAATTATCGAAGTGATTAAAAGAAAGAAATGTTTAAAATGATGTTCGATGACAAATACATTTCATGATATACATCTACTTATATTGGGGAGTATACTTGATTAAACATTTTTTAAAAGGGCTCCTGACCGCAAACCTGAAATAAAATGTCGAGATATTTATTTTATACAAAAATATAAAACACAATCAAATTTCATTTTTAAACATAATCCAAATAAGCCAAATTTTGAGGTCATCTTTTTGCAGTGAATTGTTTATCTTTATACTGTTAATCTGTCACCGAATATCTCCCCCTTAACATTATTTAAAATGTAAGGACTATTTATAATTTTAAATCAAAACAAACGTCGGTCAGTTGATCGGCACAGGGCGAGTGGAAATTAAGGAAATCAATCTTAGAAATCTTTTACATGTTTGCCCTTGACGATTTGTGAACAAACCATCAAAAGAAAAGAAGTCGAAACCCGGGCAAAATCCGTATTTTTTGCAGAAAACGAGGCTTTCATGTATTCGAATTTTCTGGGCCCGCGCTTATTTCATATCGACTAGTTTTTCCTCTCTTTCTCTCTCTATTTCCTTCTTTAAATTAAACTAAAAGCACATGTTGTTTTGATAGATCCGTTCTCTTTTTCTTCTTTTAAACTTTTTAGCTAATTGGGGTAGATATGTTTAAATATTTTTGGAAAATTTGGGGAATGTACCTTTTTTTTTCTGAGCTAGAATGGAGTTGGGTAAAAAATTTAAAATGTTTACTGATGGGCTAGTGGAAGTTGGGGGTTGTGTGCTATATTAAACCCCAACGGGGATTTTTTTAATGGCCGTTATTCGAGATAACGTTTGCTAAAAGAGTGTCATTCCTTGAATCATTCCCCTTTGTGCTACATTCCATTTTTTTCTTTTTGGGGGGGGGGGGGGGGGGTGGGGGGGGGAGGGTTGAAAGGAAAGAAAATTATATTGCATACCGATGTTTTGGGCTTGGTTTCCATGGAACAAGAAGTACCCCAAAAAAATTTTTAAGAAAATTTTAATAACTCTTACCCCCTTGACTTGCAAGTTTTATTATTAAACACCATGTAAGGCTGTTATTTTTTGAGGAAAGCAAATGACGTTACTGATGCTTTGTCCAAAACAGTGGTCTCGTTTTCGTCGACTTGCGCAAATGGTTAAGAACCATCCCCAATCTCAAACTTTTTTTCACGTTTGATATCGCAGCTCGAGGAATAATATTAAAGCATCATTATCTACGAACACTCGTTACAAAATCCCACAGTGTTCGCATTATTGCAAATTCAGAAGGTTTTTCTAACATCAGGTGATAGTCAGTTTATTGTAATTATAGGAAAGGGCTGATCACCAAGCAAAAACATACCCGGGGGTATGGTTTTAATTGAAAGATTCGAAAAAATGACAGATAAAAACATTCTGTTCTCGTAAAAAAATGGAGCTGGGGTTGGGGCCTTGGGAGCGTGCTGAGTTCGCCCCCCTTTCACTTTTTTTTTAGAAAGGTTTTGCTGTGTTGCATCATTTGAGTCGGATGTGTTTTCGCAGTATTTTCAACAGCTTTTTTTGGGCCAATACGTATAGGGGAGCTGTGGCAGCTCTTGATACTCTTTTATGCAATTCCACTCTCAGGGAAAAATTTTTCGAATCCTCTAGTATGGAACTTGAGCTTCCCCTTTCTAAAAAAATACCATTTGGGGAAGGGAATCAGTTATATATTAAGCGTCAATACTAGATTTGCCTGTTTTGCATAGCAGAATTACTAACAAAACCCCAAAAGTATTTTTTTTAAAAGTTTGTTCATGGGAATGGGAAACCCGTTTTGGGATCAGTTTGATTTTGGTTTGAAGGGGGCTTTCCTTTCCCTAAGCATTACTTCAAACCCGATATACTCAAATCTTTTTATAGGGGGAGCAACAAATGCAAAATAGGGTTTTTTTTCTGTGTCGTCATTTAAAGGGATTAGGTTGATCTGATGCCCCGGGTTAAAACTTAACTTGTATTTCATCTTTTAATTTTGTTACTGACTTTTTTGTCTTCCCCCTTGTCAATTTCTGGCAAAATCTTGCAGATGAAGAGGGCATTTGGTTTTTTTGATCTCCCCTAACAAGAAGCATTCACATATCCATGCGGGACTGAGGACAGCATTCACCCCGACTTGGCAAAATATAGCGCTTAAATTTGGGGGACAGGGCGCAGTGGGTGCGATTAACCAGGTTTTGGATTAAATTGCTGTAAGCCCCTTTTGGTGTTTCCTTTTTGGGTAATGATACTGGTCAAATACCTGCGGGGGTTTACCAAAAACTTATTTAATCCTTAAAAAATAATGGTTTTTTCCCCTGTATTGTTTGTTTGGTCACAAAAATTCCCCCCTTTGAAATGGAAAACGAAGTATCCTAAAGTTAAAAAGGCAAAAATGCTGTCATGTTTTTAAAGCTACAGTTGTCCTGAGGGCAGGGGGGCCATTTTTTAAGACTGTCCAAGGGGTTTCTCACTTATGGCTGGTTCACGTTTGTCCAAGAAAAGGGAGAGGAGGGGCCCCCATGGGAGTATTTTTTGAAATTTTTACATTTTGTTGGAAGTATACAAAATTTTTTTTGAAATGTACAATTTTCAATATTTAAAATTTCTTCCTAAATGTAGGGTTTAAGCTTTTTTTTGTTATTTTGAAAAATTTTTTTGATTTTTGATTTAAGCTATTTTTGTGTTTTGCGATTTTTCAGAGGAAAAGCTCCCCCTTTGGGGGGAAAGCCCCTCAATTGGAGGTTGGCATTTTTTTGTTTATTTTTTCCCTGAGATAAACTTTTTAATTGTGAAGTACGTCCCCCGACCATAAAATTTAGGGGCCCCTCTTTAAGGGTTTGTTGTGTGTACTTCTGTGTTGCCTTCCTGCTTGTGTCGGTGCAGGGTGGGACATCCGGAGCATTTGGGAGAAACTTGCCGCACGAGTGTTACACAATGTATATCATAATTTGAGCAATTCCTTAGTGAACTTATGTTCCCAGGTTTGGCATGCCCAAAAATTTTGCACTAAAACAAATTTAATATTTATAATAATAATGGTTTAAATTTGTTTTTATTTATACACTTCAAAAATGGGGTTTTTTTGGTTTTCGCATAACTCCCCTTTTCTGAAGTGGGAAAAACACCGTTTTTAGCACCCCGTACCCCTGAGGGGGAAGTTATTATTTTGCCATTCCGGGGTCTCAAGACATTATTTTTGACCCATTGGTAAATCAGGATTGTTTTATGTTTTAGTCTGGTAAAGGTTTTGCTTTGTTGCTAATGAAATTAATTGTATTAAAATTTTGTTTGTCTGTTTTGGGTTTTGTTTTTAAACAAATGGGCATTTGTTTTGTTAAAAATTAGTGTCTGGTTGGGGTTTTGATGTTTAAAAAAGCGTCGGTTTAATTTATGGGGCGTCGGTTTTTACCATAAACTTTTAAACGAACTAATGCCATACACTATTAATCCATATTAATTTTGAAAAGAACGTTGTTTCCGTTTCCAAAAAGATGTTCTCAAGAAAATTCACCCCTAAATAAAAAAAAAGTACAGCGATTTAAAAATCAATCTCCGATCGGAATTCGCTCCGAAGGGAAAAGATCGATCGATGCCTGTCCATTGTCGGGAAAATTTCCCATGAATTTGAACAGTCCGACCGGAGAAAAAAAAGATCATTTTTTTCGTACCTTCTTTATTTTTTCAGAAACAGTGGGTGGGTTTCTTTTTTTCATGAAATTTGAATGAAAAAAAAATTATTTATTTGATGACGTTTTTTGCTAATTTTTTCTTGATTAATTACAGTGCAAAAGGGGTTTAAAAAAAAGACGATATTTAAAGCGTCTACAATTCTGCAGCAAATTTTTTTTCAAATGATAATAAATACACCTTTTTTTATTTGTTTAAAGAAACATAACTTTTTTTACTTTAGTATACTATCTGACTTTCCTACTTTTCCCCCTCTCTCTTTCTGTTTTGTTGATATGAATTTTTGAACTTTTAAATCGATTTTTTGGTGTTTTTTTTCAAACGCAATCGTGCTTTAAAGCACCCCCCCCCCCCCCCTCTCTCTCTCTGGCAAAAGAATTTCAAAATTTTTTAAAAAATATATCATTATAGTTTTTTACATGTATATTCAAATTTAAAAGCCCCCTCTTTTTTTTTTTGGGGGAAGGGGGGGGGGTCTATCTTTGTATTTTGCGGATTGGCTAACAGTTCTTTTCCCCGGCAATCAGTTTCCACTAGATTATGTTTAAGGCATCTTAAATTTGTTTTGCAAAATTTTTCGACAGAAGTGTTTAATAATTTGAGCCCTACATAAGAATAGTTGGATCTATTACGTATAACATATAGTAATCGCCCGTCCCTCCGGATTTATTTTTTCCCTCCATTACTCGACATTCCTTGATGGATTTTGAAATTACTTGGCAGGGAAAGTCCCCCATTATAGACGAGTGTCGCGCGCAAACCCAGGGTGTGGGTCAGGGCAACTAAGGGTCCCCTGTCATAAGCCTGATTGTCATTTGGGTTTGTCCTCTGTCCCGGGTGTCCGAAATTGGATGCGTGATAATTAAAAAACTTTTATAAGTACCCCAGTGGAGTTTTTATATGAGGGCAATTTTGGATATTAACCTCACTTTTATAAATTTTTTTGGATGAAAATATTTATTTCTATAGTATGGAAATAATCAAAAAGCCGACCAGTAGGGGGTTTGTTTAGTTAGAAAATTTATTTAGCTATTGTGTATGTCGTACATGCATAATGTTTGGTTTCATGTTTAAAAAAAAACGGGAAAAGTCAAATGAAAAGTTGGGATTTTTTTCACAAAAACCCTGAATATGCACTTCGGGGCTTTTGTCCAAAACTGTGAAATATTTGCTCAAAATTCCCTTTTTTTGTTTTTGATGTGTAAACTGAAAACCACGGCCAAAATTTTTATTTAATATTTTTTAAATTTTTTTTCGCATTACAATAATTGTTGTTTTATAGATTCTTCCAAGCCCACCGAAATGCCCCGGGACCCCGGGGACAGGTTGGGCGCGCTTTCATTATTTTTAGGGCACGCGATAAAGGATTTTGGAAACGCAATCTATTTTTATAAATTTTGATTAAAGGAGAGAGGAGTTCAATTTTTTTTGGGAAACAATTTTCGTAAACCCCTTTAAAATTTTTATCAAAAGTTGGTATACGAACTTAATTTGTTTTTGTAAATTACGTTTTTTTTTTTGTATTAGGAGCTAGTAATAGACCAATGCCATGCTGAAATAAAATTTAGTAGCAAAGGGAAGAAAATATTTTTGATTTCGAACCCAAAATAGGAAGTTTTAATAATTATTTTCTATCTACCTGTAAAAATGACGAATAGTACTTCGGGTTAATAAAATGGGAACCCGTAAAATATTTCGTAGGAAATTTTTGTTGGTTAAAATAAAAAGCGTTTAAAATTTTTCTGGTTTTGTTCTAAACGTGACTAAAATAGTCCTCCCATGGGAAAAGGGGCATTTTATCTACGATTGTATTTCCCCCATGGAGGAGGGGGTTTTAAAGGGCTAAAACAATTATAGCAAACTTCAGTGTAATACCATTCAGATATTGAAAAAGCATTTTTTTGATAAACCTCCCCCAACCAAAGCCTATGCTGTATCCGGTAAAAACCCCCTAATTAGTGTTACGAGAGGCTAAGAATTACATACCCCCACACAATTCCCCAAAAAAAAAATGCAGAAAAAGGGGTTTTTGAACGAACTGCCCTCCCTTTGGTGGTGGGGTATGTAAGGAATCAAGCATGACTTAAGCATTTATTTAGTGACGGGGCTGAAGAAAAGGGTTTCTTCATATTTATATTTATTGTAAACTTTTTTCATATGCACCCCCCTTTCCTTTTTATAACAAACCCTTCATGAGCACGGTTTTATTTCAAAACAACATCAAAATTTTAGGATTTGGAAAAAATATTACAAGAATGAAATAAAAAAAAAGCATGTTTATTAGTAAGTATTTCTTCAAATCTCTGTCAAAACGTTTACCATTTTCTTTTAAGTTAAAGTTAAAATTACCTTTACATTACCAAAACTTTTAAAAGGGTTTTCCTTTTCAAATTTTTCTATATCTTTTAAAGAAAACCAAAAAGAGTTCGGGGGGAATCGGTAAGACCCCAAGAAAACAAATATTTAAAATAAAAATATAAAATATATATATTATATATATATAATATATATATATATATTAAAATTATATAATATTTTTACTAAAAGGTTACTTAATGTGGGTTTTTTTCCCAAAACGAAACCTTTTTTGGGGGTGGAGAAAAAAAAGGGGGTGTTTTTAAAAAGCCCACTTTCCTCGACCCATTTTTTATGCGTATTGTCTAAAAACCCCCTTTAAAACCAAAATTTTTAAAAATTTAGGTTTTAAGGAAACCATATATACGTGCCTGCATTAACTCCTTTTTAACTGCGGTCACAGCCCGGTTTTATATTGGCGCTTTTATATCGCCCCCCAATTTTTACCTGTAAATATATAACACCCCATTTTTTTTCTTTTTATCTCACAAATCAGCAGGGGTCAAGTAAGTTCCCCCGGGAGCAAGGTGTATAAAACATGAAAGATTTTTTGTTAAAAGAATAGAAGTTTGTTATTTTTTTTTTACAATAAATGGGAAATACATTGAAAAGGACAATTGTCAAAATTTCATGTAGGCCCTATAGGTCGACAGTTTTCAGTCAATCACTCCCGAATTACAGGTGGGGGAAGACCCAAT
This sequence comes from Solen grandis, assembly GCA_021229015.1. Lineage (NCBI taxonomy): Eukaryota > Metazoa > Mollusca > Bivalvia > Adapedonta > Solenidae > Solen > Solen grandis. Next base: position 10,670,467 of record CM037779.1, read on the forward strand.
TTTACGGGGGCATCCGGGTAGAATAACCGACCTACAGTTGAAAATTTTTGTTGGTGTAGTGTTTTAATAAAAAGTAGTAGCAGTAAAAGTAATAGTATAATGATTGCAATAGTATTTTAAAAAAAACATTGCAGTTGTAGTAGTAGAATAGTAGTAGACTCCTAGTCGTTGTTGCAAAATAGTAAGTATTGACCATTTAAATAGTAGTAGTGGTAAGTAGAATTCAGAAGAAGAAGTTGTTGTTTTTTTGTTTGTAGGGAGTAGCTTCTAAATGTTATAACAGCAACAGCTGAAGTAGTGTTAAGTTAAATAATAGTTGTAGTTATTTTTGTAGAAGGCGAAAGGCAGTTGTAGTGGAAAGCTTTTGTAGCAATAGAAATATAGTCGAACGGGAGCAGAAGAGAAAAATAGTTTTAGTTTTAGCAACAGTAGCCTATAGCATAATCTAAGAGATAGATCCCGCATAAAAGAAATTAAAAAACAGAGGGAATGTTTTGTTGATAATTTTTGTATATTAAAAAATTAAAAATAATAATTACTTATTTTACCAAATTTATCAGGCTTTTGAACATAAGTGTTGTAAATATTGTGGTCAATTCCAGCAAAAGAATTTGACTTTACAACTTTTTAAATGCTAATGCTCCTGAAAGAATTTTAGTACTTGATATATGTTGTATCGGGAAGAAAATTTTTTTTTAATTTTTTTTCTTATATGAGTGAAACACAGTTTTATAAATCACAAATTTAACTTAATCCCAGCTACAAAAGTCTTTTTTGTGACTTTTATCAGACAATCTTAAAAAATTTTACCTTTTGGTATTTTTTTAGATATTGTAAGTGTGGTGTTTGTTTTAAAGGCCCTTTTCGTAATCAAATCAATATTTGTTATTTTTTTGCAAATTAAAATAGCAGACAGTCTGAGAATAAAAACAAAATAATGCTCTTAATAAGCTGTTCACTACACAATCATCCCAAAATTTAATCCAAATCTAAAAATTTCCCAAGATCTGGGTTAATGGCAAAACGTTTCAGAGATGTTATGGGGCACCCTAAAATACGAGATGCTGACTCGTAAAATGTTTTCTTTTTGAGGCCTGGAAAATGTTTTAGATCTGAATATGAAAAGTATTGCGTATTAAAACAACAAACCAAACTTGTAATGTATTTTGATATGTAAAAATATAACATTATCACTCAGTCCTTGAATTGTTTGGCGTTTTTGTGCTTTTGTTTAATTAAAAACTCTTTGTTCATTATTAATGAGTGCTTTTCGGGGTCTTCTAGCGTCTGGCAGGGTTTTATTTAAAAAAAAATTTAAGTATTGAGTTGCATCTTTGATCAAAACCCCAGCGGTTTTGCATTTCCATGGAAAAATATTATCCCTGTTAAAACCCAGACAGTGCATATACTGGAGCCCCGTGGTTGCATTTGTGTAAAAAGCATGGTTTTTACGTGCATGCAAACGAAAACGCACTTGAATAAATTTGCTCTGCCCACTTTATGATTAAAGAGACTTCCCTTAAAATTTATAACAAAAAAAAATGTCTTTTTATGAGTGAAATTTTTTATAGCCCCACCCGAAATTTGCCATAGGTGAAAATACACCCTAAAGCTAGTTAACCTTTTTATCCCTTAAATGTAATGTTATTTGTGTATGGTTTTTGTTTAATAAAATCCATATTTAAAAACAAGATTTCAAATTTTTATATTTTTAACCTTGTTGTTTATTAATATTTACAAAAAAAAATGGATGTGGGCCCCCGTTAATGTCGCACCCCCGTTAATGGCGCAACTCACGTTAAAGTGCTCTGTTCCCCTTTTAAATGTCCTCCCCCGTTAAATGTCGCAAACAAACCCCCCCTTAAATGTCGACCTTACGAAAATGTCGAAAAAAAACGAGGTCACGTTAAATGTGCCCCATCAACGAAAATGTCGCCCTTCAAATTTTTCACTCTTATTTTAAATTTGTTATTTTTTAAACCACTTTTGCGGGTTGACTTTTTAAACCCCTCTTACAGGGGTTAAAATCCGGGTGGGGCTTTTGGGATTCACATCGTGAATCAACCCGTTCCTTTTGCATCTAGGTTCTTAGTATTCTACTTCTTATTTTAAAAGCTTGACATCGTTTTGTTAAATGTTGACCATCAAAAAAACCCCAAGCAACATACTTACCCCAGAACAATGAACTGTGTTTTTTTAGGTTTCCCTTTTATTATTATTTAAAAACGGTTGTGGGGGGAAGTTTGGGGTCCCTCCCTTAATCGGAAGGTCGTGGATTGATCCCCGGCGCGTCTAACAAGGTTAATTATGGTAATTTGGTGTACCCCACTTTTACTCGGAGATAAATAACCCAAATGGTGTACAAACCAGGGAATATGGAAAAAGTTGACTTGTTTACAGGGGGCATTTGTTCGGATGGCAGTTAGCTCATTCATATCATCTCTCTCAAAACGGACCAAAAAAATCACGTCTTTGAATTAGAAATAAAAACTTTCGTTTTTTTATTCGGATCAAAAATTTAATCATTACTGACATGGGCCCCTTTTTGGACAATGTCCCAAAGAATTTAATATAGTATTTATATAAGTACAAAATATAAAACAAATATAAATTTTTTCTAATTCAAAGCCCTGATTTTATTGGTAAAAAATTGATAGAAAAAACCCCCCCAAAATTTTTGTAATAAGATATATTTGATGATAAGTTGGATTTGTTATCTTAATATATAAATATATCTAGATAGTGGATATTCTAGATAGATAAAAAATTTTAAAAGGTAAAATTATCAAAATAGAAATAGAAAAAGAT
>CM037779.1:10673374-10723374 GCA_021229015.1 Solen grandis
AAGACATGACCCCAAAAAATGACGCTTTGGGAAATTTTTTAAAAGGGGGCCATTTTTTTTTATAGATTGTTAAATAGTTTTATAATCAAAAAATAATTTTTTTTCCATTTAACAATTTTTTTTAAAAAAGGGGGCACGTTTTTGGGAAAAAGGGAATAAAGCATTTGAAATTTTTTCCTAAATGATTTTGGTTTTTTTTTTAATTTTTTTTTTTATTTTTTGTAGCTAAAGGGGTTTGCAGACGTCCGGCCCTAAAAAAAAACTGTCCCTTTTTTTTTTAAAAAAAGTTGCAACCTATTGTATGCTTTTTTCTAAAAAAAAAATTAAAAACCCCATGTAAATGTGACCAGCTACCAAATGGGGGGTTTTTTAAAGCCCAAACCTAAAATTTAAACCCCAAAATTTTAAAAAAAATTTTTTGGATTCATATTGCTTTAATAAATAGAAAATTTTAAAACCAAAAAATTTTTTTCCCCCTTTTTTTAATTAGTCTCTCCCCTTTTCATTTGAGGAAAAATTTTTTTGCCCTCTGTCGGGCTGTCCCCCCCTGCGCCTTTGCAAAATTGGCCCGGGTGATAGCTCTGAAAAAACTCAAATTTTTCATGAATTTAAAATTTAAGCAGATGGCATATGGTTTTTTGTAATCTTTTTTTTCTATGGCACCCATATCGGTTGCTTTTGGAAACCCCAATAAAAAAAAAAATATACAAATGGATTCTGCAATAAAAAAATTTTTAAATTTCAGTCAGTTTACGCACCCCCCCTTTAAGGCCTTTTTTAAGCAGTTTTTAAAAATTTTAGCTGCAGCCCCTGACAGCCCAGGTTTACCAAAAAGTTCATTTTTTTTTTTATGATTTCTTACAGAACCCCCTATTTTTCTTGAGATTTACCCTTCAAGTTTTTCTTCTATTTACCACCCGGCAGGGTCATTCGGTTTTTCATGTGAGGCCCCCTTTTCCCACGGCTTGGGGGGGTTTGGGTGGTTCTACCCCCGGATGCACGGGGGCCCCCCCGGGGTCTTCCTCCACCTGTAATTACTGGTTTTTGCACATGACGAAATACGTCGAAGCGAAGTAAATCAAATAGTCAAAAAAGCTATAAATACCACATTTAAAAAAAAAAATAAAAAAATTCACATTATCAACTTGTAATTTACATAATTTATGTTTCAAACCCGAAAACATAATTAAGATGGGAAAATTATAAAGTTGCACCCAAGAATGCTTAAATGGGAAGTGAAAAAAAAAAAACTTTTAAAAGAAAATTTTTGTAGGAAATATAGAATTTGCACATTAAAATGAATTTGGGTTTTCAACAAAAATAAAAAAACAACAACTAAACAATGTTTTTTTTTTTTAAAATAAAAGTCTTTTAAAAGGGTTTTTTTACCCCTCACAGTGTTTAAAAAACGGGGCCACTGATTTCCACACTTTGGTGGTATTTAAAAAATTGGGGAAAAAAAGTAAAAAAACTTGTGAGCCATGTAAGTTTAACATTGATTTAAAACGGGGTTTTTTTTTGGGTTCAAGAAAAAACAAGCATTTTAAAAAAAAAGAAGGGAAAAAAAAAAATATATGTCTTAGTTGTTGGTCTATTTATGCAATTTACGTCACTATATTTTCGTCACATCAAAATGGGGTGCAATTTTTGATGAAGTTGGATAAAAAAAAAAATAAAAAAAAGATGTAAGCTTCTTTTTCAAAAAAAAAGATCTTTTAAATTCCAAAATTTCAATACAGTTTTCTACTAGTTTTTTATTTTTTTAAATTTTAAAAATTAACAACAAAAGACACAAAAAAAGTTTTTTATTACAATAAAATGGCACAAAAAAGTTATTCACACTTAATACGCCCTTTTAAAATTTAAAAACCCAAAAAACATTAACATAAAATTATGTATAATAGGGGTATTTTATTCTTTTTATTTATACCCCAAAAGAATCGTGTTTTTTTTTTTAGGTAAATTTTACACCCACTATTAACTGACCAGTTTTAATCTTGTCCCCAATAATTTTTTAATATGCATTCTATTGTATTACTAGGGAAAATAATTAAACCCCCTTAAAAGCAATTTTTTTTTTATTTTATCAGGGATTTTCTTAGCCTCTTTCCCTGCCAGAAAACGGGGGCCCTGTAGTAGAGGGGGGTATGGCACCCTGATTTTTTTTTTAAAAAAAAAAATTTTTGGGACCCGGGGGTTTTTAAAAGTATGGGGGCCCACGAAAATTTTTTGGCCCCCTTGTGTTTATTTTTTAAAAAAATTTTGGCACCCTAAAGTAATAAAATAAACATGTCCTACCCCCTTAAAACTAACTAGGATGACTTAAGATCGGATAGAGATCATACTAAACTTTTGAATGACGCAAAATTTTCCCTTTTGACGTCATGTTTTAAATTTTTTAAAAGGGGGGCCACACTAACGTTATGTAATTAAAGGGGGGTTTTACAATTGTAAAATTCCTTTTTTGGGGAAAATTTGGGGGTTTGGGCCCCGAAAAGGGGGTTTTGTTTTCTTAGATTTTTTGGGCATTTTTCCCCATCGTGCTTTTGGGGTTTTTTGGGGGTTTGTGTTATCGTCATGATTACATGACATCGTTTTTTACTTGTAACAATCTCTGTTTTTCTAAGACATATGATCTCATCTTTATCTTTTTTCTGTTGTTCAAATCTCCTATGTTCCATGAGCATATAGGCCTCATGTTAAACGGGTTTTTATCATCTGTTGTCTCAACATCAAAGGGTTTTCCATTTTTCAAAACCGGGGTTTTTGCAATTTTGGGGGTTTCTGTGTCTCCATCATTGCGTTGTCCCTTCGATCAAAACCCCCTCTTTTTGGGGCAAATCAATCAGTTGCTGAATTTCTTCCATGGCTGTGCAGCGAGAATTGACCGAAAGCCCTTAAACGGGGGCTTTTTTTACCTTGAGGTGGGGGGACCTACTTTTTTTTGTTTCCTACACCAATCAAGAAAGTTATTTCCCCCCCCACCAATATCAATTTAAAAACCCTTTCCTAGTTGGTAGCATTGCCTTTGGCCCCTTTTTCCCCCGGGGGGTTGACCTATTTTGATTGAAAAATCAGAATTGCGTAAAATAAAAAAAATTTAAGCCAATTTTTTAGTTTTGATGAAATTTTTTTTTTAAAATTTTTATTTTTGTAACTTTTTTTAACATTTTTTTTAAAATTTTTTTAAACATTGGATCATACTTTAATGAAAAAAAAATTTTTAAAGGAATTTTGAAAAAAATGGTGAAAAATTTAGGGGGATTCTCTTTTTTGAAAATTTGGGGTTTGGCCCCATAAGGGGGCCCCCTTTTTTTTTACAAGTATGGTACTATGATTTTTCTAAAAGGGTTTTTAGCATTTAAACAAAAAGGGTTCTATGGGATGAAATGTGCTTCAAAAATTTAAAATATCATGTGTAAGTCATAAAAAATAAAAAAGCACTAAATTTTGGGTCTTGAACCCCTGAGGTTGTTTTTTTTTTCTTTAACGTGGTATCGGGCTTGTTTTTAACGAATTTTTGGGGTAGGTTTTTTTTTTGTCCATGTCAGATATCACCCGTTGTTTATGTAAACTTTTCCATAGCACATCTGAAAACAAGGCATGGTTTTATTCGTTTGAAAAATTTATGACGGGTTTTTAAAATTAAAAAAAATTTCCCTTTTGAGACATCGGGGGTTTCCCAAAAAAAGGGGGCCTTTTTTTTTTTTTTGTTTTTTTTCTTTCTCTACTTCTTACTTTTTTTTCAAAATTTTTTGTTTTTTAAAAATGGCCCCAAAACCGTCTTAGGGAAAGGGATCCCCCATCATGCGGCGTTTGTTGGTGATTCCTCTTTTTTTTTTGGGAAAAAAAAGTGGGTTTGGGAAACCCCCCTTTTTGTTTTCAATTTGATACGGGGGTTTTTCCCCTTTTAAACCTTCCCCTGTTGCAATTTTTTGGGGGGTTTTTGTTCACCCCCTTTTAGTTCCCCAGAAAAGATTTTCCAACATTATTTACCCGGCTGCCTGTTGGGTTTTTTTTTTCAAGGGTTTTTTTTGTTGCTGTACTGGGGTTTTTTTCTGGTGGGTTTTAGTTGGGTTTTTTTTCGTTGGTTGGTAGCTGGGACAAACCGGGGGGGGGGTTTTACAGACTGATGCCCGGCACATGACGCGCTCAAACAAATCAGCACCTGAAAGGCGTTGTTAAAGAGATCAAATTACGTAGCTTTTTCCCATGGTTTTGGGGGGTGGGATTATGATACGAGCAGTGTTTTTAAAATCTTGAGCTGGATGACCTACTTTTTTCCCGTTTTGGGGGACTTTAAAAAAAAAAATAATTTTTCCCCCAATAATCAATTTTAACCCCTTTCCTGATTTTGGGTAGCTTTTTTTTTGGCCCCTTTTTATTTTGGGGGGGTTGACTACTGACCTACTTTTTTTTTTTAAAAAATTTTTAAAAATTTTTTTTAAAAAAAAAAGAAGAAATCACAATGTCTGAACCCAAAAACCCCTGGTTTGAAAAAGTGGGGTTTTTTTTAGGGGAGGGAGGGGGAAAAAACCCTAAAAAACCCTGTCGTGTCCAAAAAATTGTATATAGGGGGTTCCACGGCCTTTTTAAATGCCCCTTTGTTTGGGCCCCCCTATCAATGTAGCCCCCCCCTGCCGTGTTTTCGCTAAACATGGGCCTGCAGTACGCCAGCCTAAAAATTTTTGGGTATGGTTTGAAACCCCCCTTTAAACAAGGGGTTTTTAGGGAAAAAATCCCCCTAAATTTTTCCAAAAACCCCAAAAAAAGGCCCTTTTCAGGGCCCCCAAAATAAATTTTGGGGAATATACACAATTGTTTTGTGTTTTAAAAAAACAACAAGAAAACAAAACAGTTTTAGCCCCTTTTTTTTAACTCTATGAAAATTGAACAAAAAAAAATACAAACAATATGAAAAAAGTAAGACATGAACAAAAGTACATAACACTTTTTAAAAAAGTAGAATTGGGGCCAAAATATTCCCAGTAATTCAAAACACGCACGACCCCCTCCAAAATTGTTGGGGTTTTTGCTGGCATGTTTTTGGTGGATTCACACTTGTCTTCTGCACGTTTTTACATTCTAATAGTTTTTGGTAAAAACCCCAAAACCCACATTGGGGAACGTTTTTAAATTTAAGTAAAGGGTTTATCCCGTCCGGAAAATTTTTTTCTAAAAAAACCCCCCTTTTAAAAAAAAACCCGAAAAAAAAATGCAAACAAAAAAAACAATATTCCAAAACCCCAAAAGGTTGTATCCTTGAAATTTATGAGATTCCAAATATAGGGGGGATTCTTTTTCCAAAAAAAAAGTTGAATGTCCCCAAAGGGGTGGTTTTTTGTCCCTACGAAAAAAAAATAATTTGATTTATCGTGAAAAAAACAACCCCCAATGTTCACCCGGTTTTAGCGAATTGTGGGGGATTCACTATGAAAATTTTTTCAGTCTCTGGTTTTGCGTTTGGTAGTTGATCTTTAGCACATACCCCGGCATTAAAGGGGGGCAGAATTGGGAATACCCAAAAAAATACGAAAAATAAATTTTTTTTCCCTTTTCCCAAACTTGTTAATTCGCCCCGCCCATTTGCACCAAAAGTTTTCCAAGGGGGAAATTTTTTTCGTTCTACCTACCCCCTTTTAAATATTTGCCCCCCTTTATAACTCGCTTTCCAGCGCGTGTGGGGATCCATTTTTGAAAATTCAGCGTACCATTTTTTCCCTCACTTGATTTTTTCCAGTTTTTTAATGCATGTTCAAAACATCTCGACCCACCACTTTTGCGCAAAAAAACTAGGGGGTTTTGGGGGCCCTGACTGGGTGTTTCAACAATGAAAACCATAACAGTTTTTTTTCACATATCAAAAAGGTTTTGTCTCTTTTAGCACCACATTTTGGGTTTTTAAACCCTTTTTAAACAATACTTTTCCCCTTTTTAAATTGAAAATTTCTTCGTACATTTTTTTTGGGCCGCTGTTCTCCTTTTTCTCATGGTTTAATAACTGTGGGGGCTTCTTGAACCCGTTAATCTCAGACTTCCTTTTTGCATACACCATACATTGATGGGGTCCCAAGAGCTGCACGAAACAAAAACTCGTTTCCCCAAAATTTTTCCCCTTTTTATGGGAAACACTTCCCCCTTTTGACCCCGATCGGGGGTTAAGTCAAGCCCCCCAGTGTGTCCCCCCGCATGAAAAACCCCCCTTGTAAACCCCCTGGACGGTTTAAACGATGATCCCGGGGGTTGAGCGGGGGCATGAATCTAAAAAATTTCCCCCGGGGGAAAAGGGGGGGTGGAACGGCAAGTTGTGTGTCTTTTTCCCCTTACAATGACCCCAAACCCTTAGACAATTTTGAAAGTAAAAAACAAAGGGGTTTTTGGTTTTCCCCAAACACCTTTTATGTCTGTATTTTTTTACGGGGCCCAGAATTGAAAATTTTGGGGGAACTGTCCTTGAAATAAAGACTTCGATTTTTTATCGCGGCCTCGGGAATGGTGAAATTTTTCACCTAAACTCGGCAATTGGATCTTCATCCCCTGTTGAGCGATGGTCTGGTTTAAAGTTTTTTGGGCCCAAATAGGGGGAACGGGTTTCAACACCCAAAAATTTTTCCGTTTTAAAAAACTGGTTTTTTTTCCCTTCCCAAAAGAAAAAACTGCTGGGGTTCTGTTGGTCGCACCCCTACCCTCTACCCCCTTGGGGAAAGGGGACTTTTTTTCAAACCCCGGGGAAAAAACAGACGCCGCAAAATTTCCAGAACACACCTGGTGGATCTGCTTTTTTTAAAAAACCCTTTTTATTGCTTCCGCAACTGAAGCCTTCAAGACCCCCCCGTTCGGGGCCTCCCCTTTTTCTGTAGGGAAGCGTGTTGAATTCCCGTCCGTAGAATAAGACAGCAAATTCTCAATGTGGGCCCCCGGGACGCTATGTTTTCAGCATTTTTTGGGGATCGTTTTTTGTTCGTACCCCATCAATACTGCAAAAAAACGGGGAAAAAATTTTTTAACTGTGGTTTTTCTCCTCACGCCAGATTATGTCATCAGGGGGGACTACTTTGACTTTCGGGAAAAAATACTCTGTTGATTCTCCACTTTTTTGTTTGGGCGGGAAAATTACAAATTCAATGGGGGAAGAATTGCCAGTTGACAGGGGGAAAAAGTTCTGTCCACTGTGCTCTTGATTGTTTGTCATGGTAGGGGGAAAATTTTTTACTCAATTTAATTTTGCTACACCCCCAAAAGGGGCCCCCGTGTTGCATCATGTTGTTAAAAACAAAAAATTAACGGTCGCGATGAATTTTTTTTTTTTTTGTTTGTCTCCTTGAAAAGTGCTGGGGAACAAAAAGATGTCGACGTTTTAAAAATTTTTTAAACCTTTTTAAAAACCCCTTTAATTTTTGCCCACATCTTTCAAAAATTTTTACCCCCGGGGGGGGGGGGGGGGGGGGGGGGGGGGGGGGGGGGGGTTTTTTATCCTTTTTTTAAAAGCCCCCTCCTTCCTTTTTTTTTTCGAGTCTGTATCCTGAGGGCCCAAAGGGTTTTTTTTTATGGGTAAGATTTGCGGCCCTTTTCTTGAAAATGGGGCCCCCAAAACCCAACCGATTGCCCCGGTTTTTCCACGGTAAACTGGAAACATGTGTCTTTTTTTTTAAAAAAAAAAACTCACCAAAGACTTCCCGGAGTGAAATTTAAATGATTCCCCTGTGCACCGGTTTTTTTGATACTGACTCTTGAAAAATTTTCTGCGACAGGGATGTATTTTAGATTTAGAAATTTCAAAGTGCATTTGGGGTTAGCCCCCGCTTTGTTTTTTCGTCAAATGGCACAACCGTAAAAAAGGGGGGGTTCACACCCCTATCAAAAATGGTTTTTGGGCCGATCGGTAATACAAACAAATGGTTTTTTTTTTTTGTGAAGAGTCCACCAAACCCCCCTTTTAAAACTGTTTGTCTCTGCCCCGGGAAAAACCCAAAAGTACTTTTCCCCCCCCCAAATTTGTAAGGGGATGGGGGAAATTCCCAAACCGATCTTTTATCCATTTACCGTAAATTTACACGTTTTTGACAACCCGGGAAAAAAAAAAATCCAAATTTGGGGGGTTTTTTTGAGTTTTTTTTGTTTTAGTGGGGGGGTTTAAAAAAGCCCCCTTTCCATTTTGTCAGTGAGGTTGGGTGAGCAAGATCCTGCAGGAAACAAAAGGGGGGGTTTCCCTTTTTTTGCCTTCTAATTCACACCCTTTTCCACTTGTTTAAAGGCTGCCCCAGTTCTGGTCTTAGTCACGACTAGAATTTTAATGTTTCTGACTTGTTTGGGGGGAACCCATCATTTCCACGGGGGCCCCTTCCCCCAAATTTTTTTTTTTCGACATCAATTTGGGTTTTTTTTTAGCTTGGTTTTTAAAACAAAAATTTTGTGGTTTGGGTACATGCCATCGAACTTTTTTGATGAGAGTGATGTGAAAGATTTTATGATTTCTTTTAAAATTTTTTAAAATTGGGTTTTGGGGAAAAAAGTAAACCCATAGAATACTCATCAGCAGCAACCAAAGTTCACGATCTGGACGTTGAGACCAGGTTCACAAAAGACACATGACGATGAAAAAAAATGATCACAAAAGTGTCAAAAATGATTCTGTTGTTTGGTACCTCACTTTTTTTTCCCCCCTGTTACTGTTGTCTACCTAACACTGTGGGGATCGGGGGGGAGGGCAAAGGGGGTTATGACTTTAAAAACTTAACTAAAAACGATTTGGAATCCAACTGTTAAACTTTTTTTGGATACCAACCCCCCTTTTTTTTACTTTTTGAAAAGTTTTACCGCCACAAATCCCCTTTACGTCGACAAAAAATGATTCCCCTTCAAAAGCCATCATCTTTTTTATGGGTTTTTTTTCATCCCGTGAAGGATCCAGGGGATAGTTTCCCCCAGCCCCAAAAATTCAATTTTTTCGGTCACGGATTTTTGTTGATGGAAAACCCCTTTGAACAATTCCACTGTCCGTTGGGGAATGCCTTTGGGAAATGTTTTTCTTGTTTAATTTTGGGGGGCTTTATCACCCCCCTTTTAAATCAGTTATTTCTTATTTTTCTTTTGTGGTTGCCATAAATTCTTGGGGGCTTCATGCTCTTTTTTAGACCGAGCGGGGTACGTCCAATGCTTCGATGAAAAGAGATTGTACCATGTCCCCAAATTTTGCGTACCCCCACATAATGAGGGGCTTGTGATGAGAAAAATTTTCCCCTTTTAGTTTTTGCGTACAAAAAAAAAGTTAAAATTTAACCGTTTAGTTTTTTGGTTTTCGACGTGAAAAAGGGAAAAAGTCATCTTTCTAGAAACTTTGAAAGTCTTTTTTTTAAAAATTCTGGGCCCCCTTTTTTGTTTGCAAAAAGAGGGGTTTTTTGGCCTTTTTTTAGAAAGACGAAAGGCTTGGATGACTCTTTCCAGTTTGTCAAAAAGGTTTTTTTCCCAAGCTTTTTTTGAAAACACATCAAAGACACACAAAAAGTACCGAAAAGGTGAATTCTTTTTGTACATACTTTGCAATCTGCGAGATCAGCTCCCCATTTGATGATCGATACCCCCTACCACAGTCTGCACGTCAAAATTTTTTGTCAAATTGTTTTTTTGAAAAAGTGTTGGCTTTGCCCTTCCACCAGCCCCAAAATCCCTAAATGATAGATTTCAACGGTTTTTTCGCTGCCTTAGAGCCCCGAATTCCCCCCCAAAGTGATTATCAGTATCATAGTACAGTGACGAATAACGTGTCCTTTTTTAGTAGGGGGTCCCATACAAGGGGGTAAAAACTCCCCGGGTTTTTTCCCCTTTTTTAAAAGGTTTTTTTCTTTTTAGGTGGGGGGCAAAACTTCATAAAAATCTTCCTTCTCCCCCCTTTTTCATCATCACCCTCTGGTTTTGTAAAAAATTCCCCTCACGTTTATTCCCCCCGCCCTTTTTTTGGGTTTTTCCCCTCTCAGTCCCAAAAAATTTTTTTCCCATCCTCGTGATTTAAACCCTTTTTCCGGGGTCGAAGTACTCATTAAACCCAAACAATAATTTTTTTAACCTTCAAGGGTTTCCCATTTCAACAGGCCCCCCTTCATCCCAACTTAAGTGAGGAAGTCTTTCAGAAAGTTTAACAAAAAAAGTTTGCCCCCTTTTTTCCCCTTTGGGGGGTTTTGGGAAAAACGTCTGAATTTTATCTTTCAAGGGGGTCGGTTTTTTTTCTTTCTTTTTAGTACTATACTTGTTGTTTTCTCAGCCCGGTGGTGAAGGGGGTTTTTAGGCTTTTTTTTTGTGACACTTGAAGCCCTGTAAAACTTCTCCAAATTTTTGTGCTTTTTCACCAGACAATTTTATTGTCTCCCAAAAAATTTATTATTCTTTTTTTAATGAAAAATCGACTCCCCCTTTAGGGATGGGGGGAACCGAGGGCTTTGTTCCTTTTTCCCTCGATTTATCTCTTCCCCCCAAAACCCAAAGGGGAAAAAAGGCCATTTTTTTTCATTTTTTCCCCCTGATTTCACCGCAAGAGGTAAATTTTATTTGGCTAAGATGGGGGGAAGTGCCAAAGGGGTAGAAAAAAACCCCCCTTTTTGATTAGAATTTATTTCTTTTTTTGAACTGATACTTTCTTGGGGCCTAACTGTCGGGGTGTTGCTCTTTTAAAAAAAAACGGCCCCCTTTGGCCTTACATGGTAATTGCCTTTTTTTAAAAAAATTTTTACAAAAATTTAGCAATACAATCCACCAATTCTTTTGGGGCTTCTTGAATTTAAACTTTTTTTGAAATTTTTGGGGGAGGCTTCTGTCAAAACAAGCAAAAATTTTTTCCCCGTTTGCGAACGAGTGGTTTTTTTCGCTTCATGATGACAAATGTGAAAGAAATATTGGTCTCTTTTTTTATCCACTGTTGAAGGGGGGTTTTAAAACATATTGCCCACTACTCCCTGGTCCTGAATTTCCTCCAGTAACGGCAAAAGTAAAGGGGAATGGAGACTTGGGATTGGTGAAAACTTTAAAATTTGGGGGGGTGATGATTTATGATTTTGAAGCCCACTTTAAAATTGGAAAGGGGGAAAAAATTGTCGTCGAACTGTAGGGTTGGAGAAAACCCTCAGATCCCGTGGGTAGCCAACCCAAATTCATCGAACTTCTTTGAACGGGGGGGAGTGGGGCAGTGGAGAGAATTGGGGGCCCCCAAAGGGATGCTTTGGATGTTGTCCCCAGAACTCACGTCGAATCATATGGGGACACTTTTTTTGGGGGTTTCCCGTTGATACAGGCGTTTTTTTTCTTTTTGTGACAATTTGGTCATGAGGCAATGTTTTGCTTCTTTTCCCTTTTTTTTTTCCCCCTTTTTTTGGGGACTTGCGTTTTTGGGTTTTGGTGTTTTCGTGGGGTTTTCGTACCTTTTTTGGTGGTGCTTTTGTTTGGGGGTTGTTTTTCTTGCTACTGGCCCCCAAAAAAATTTTCACAGCTTTTTGGCCCGTTTTTCCCCCCCAAGCAGGGGGGGAAGATGGGGGCCCCCCCAAAGGGAAAAACCCCCCCGCCAGGTTTTAAAATAAGTTGCTTTTTTGGTCAGACCACAGTTGATCACAACGTCTTAAAATTTTTTGGGTTGCGTTCCATAAAATTATCGTCTTTTTTGGTGGTTATTTTTTTCTCTAAAGAGGGGGAGCTAAGGTAAAACCATTTCCCCCTCTTGTTAATCCTGATTCAAAAACCCGCTCTTTTTCGTTTTTTTGGGTTTTTTTCCCCCATCAACGATTCTAGAGCTTTGATCACTTTTTTTGGGGGTTTTTTCCCCCGGGAGCTGACCCTTTAAAAGTGTCGGTGCCATGTTCTAGTCATTTTTTACTGTAGTGTAGACGAACGGTCCTCGATCCCCCCCTTTTTCCCCCGAGGAACACATCTTTTTTTTAAAAACGTTTTTGGCGGTGTTTTTTATGAAAGCCCAATAATAAGATATCCATGGGTTTAAAGGGTTGAAATTTGATACCCATCATTGGGCCCTGAAAAAAATGTTTACTAGGGTTAAAAAAATAAACTATTTTCCCTGATGGCTAAGACATAATAAAAGCATTGACAGACAACTTTTTTTTTTAAAAACATCAAGCAAAAAAAACCTAAACATCAGTCAAAAATAAAAACATGACCACTCATAATCAGTTTTCTTTTTACATAAACCCTTCCGGCAATATCAGGGGAAAATCCCATGCTTTTAAAAACCATGCGCACTTCGTCAAACATTTCCCCGGATTGTTTAAAAACCGCTGTTCTGATTAAAACCCCAAATATAAGCACAGCAAAAAAACAGCTAAACCCATGGATTCCGAATTGGAGTTAGGGTTTTTTTCCTGTAGTGAATTTTTTTTAATTTTTTGGGGGTTTTTTTTTGTCTTGAAAGTACTCTGCTATATTTTTTTTTTGGTAGGGGGTCCCAGGGGGAATCGCCCCCCCCCAAAATCAAACCTTTCAAAAATTTGTTGAAATTTGGGCTTGAAAGAACTGTTCACTAGGTTTTTGGGCCCCCGTTTTTTTAATATTGCGGCACACTTTTTCCAAAAATGTTAAAAACTTGCACAAGTGATGGGGTTCTGGATCAAAAAAAAGGCTCGAAAACCCCCCTTTTGGTGTTCTTTTCCGGGGGTTTTTAAATCGAAAAACTGAGATAAAAACGCCATCAAAAGGGGTTTTTTCCCCACGTATCAATGTTTAGGGTTTTCCAATGTTTTTACCACACGCAGAGATCAGGTTTTAGGGGTTTTTAAAAAGGAAAAAAAACCTTGAAAGACCATTTTTTAGCTGCTTGGAAATAAACCCCCCGTACATACTAAACATATCAAAATTTGGGGTTTTAAAAAGGGGGGGTCCTTCACGTCGGTAAATTTTTTCTGTTTAAAAAAGCCCCTTTTTTGCCCAAGAAAAAAAATAACCCCCTTGAAAAAAGCAGCGGTTTCTTTTTTGCTTAAAAGAGATTCGTAGACATTTTTTTTCATTTCTACGGGAAAATTTTTCACGTGAACTCCGTTTTTCCCACCACCGTTCGGGTATGCACCTACAACCAATTTTTTTAAAAACGGTTGGTAACCGTAGGGGAACTGTTTTTTAAAATTTCCACGCCACGCGTTTTTTTATTTACGACGGAAAGCTTGGTCTTTTGTCTTTACTGATCACTTTTTTATTTTATGTCCTTTTTCGGGATTCATATTCGATGACTGTCTTGTAATGTTTGCGTCTTGTACACAGTCGACAAAAGTCTTTAAAAATTTACTTTTGACTAGCATGTAATCCAAAATGAGCCCTTTTTTTTTTTCATTTCTGTGTCCCATTTCCCCCTTTTTATCGATTTTATTCATAAACCCTGTTTTTTGGGGGCCCCCTTTTTTTCCCCGAATTTGCCCAAAAAGTCCTGTGGGGGTTCATCTGTCCACTTTCCCAACTGACTCTCTTCAATTGGAATTTTTTTACTGGCAGGGGGGTGGACATACAACTGTCTGTGTCAAAAACAGCCCATCTCCAAGTTTTCAACGGGGGAAAGTTTTAAGTCGACTAGGACGTAAAAAAGGCACTACCACTGGGGGTTTTTGATAAAAAGGGGGGGTTTCGTCTTTTTTACCGGTAATTCACCAACGAATTTTTTCCCCCATCGAAAATCTCGGGGAAACGCCAGTGACAGACGGTGGGGTATTTATACAACCCCTTCAAACCCTTTTTTTACATACTCGGTTTTGGTTTAACTTGTTTTGTTCCCTTTTTACCCCCCCAAACAGTTTTTTCATGGGGTTTTTGGGGGAAAGCTTTTTTTTCCTTTGGTTCTTTTTCACGTTGTGAGCCAAAAACCCCCCACTGAAAGTAAAAATTTTTTAAAAGGGGGCTTCTCATCTTTTTTTTTTACCCAATAGGGGGGAAACCCCCTTCTTCTTGTTTCAATTTCAAGTATTTTTTTTAAAATTTTGTTTTAACTCTTTTTCCAGGGGTTCCCCCCGCCAAAATTTGGGAAAACTTTTAAACCCAAATTTGGGACCTACCAAGAGCTTGGCTATTTCCCCCATGGGTCCGGTACCCGTCAACAGCGTTTTTACAAGTGTGGGTTGATTTTTTTAACCCCTTCCTCAGCACAGGTACCCGGCCCCGTGTAAAGAAAATTTTCTTTTTTCAGTAATGGTAGGACTGGTAGCCACAGGTTTGTGGTGGCAATAACGACATTTGATGATTCCCTTGTACATTCCCAAAAAATTTTTATATAATTTTCCCTTGACTTAAGATGTCGGATGCCCCCCCCGGGGGGCTTTTTTCTTTTCCGAATGATACATTGGGGCAAAAGTCAGCTACTTTAAAATTTTCCTTGGTGGGGTTTTTTCCCTTTTATGGTACAATTGAACGGGTTTTTTTGTTTTCCAACCCAACAAAAATCCGAGGGGGAATGGTTTTTTTGGGGAAAAAGGAAAAAAAAGGTTTTTAGTATCTCTGAAATTTGGTTCCCAAAAATTTTTTTTCTGGGAAATCACATTCCCACATTACAACTGTGTTGTAACCTTTTTTACCAAGTCTTTCAACCGAAAGGTTTTGGGAAAGTATAAATGCTCCATAGTTTGAAGTGTGTAACCCTTCACACGTTTTCTCCTTGTAAAATTTTGGGGGTTTTCCCGTGTCCCCCGCACCCCCTGAAACGTTTTAAAAAATGTTTTTTCTCTTTGTGGAATCCGTCAAAAATAGGGTCCAATTTGACTTCACCCCCATTTAAAAAATGGCGAAGGCTTATTTTTATTGGGAAAAGTTTTTCATCCCCAAAAAACCCTTTTGGGGGGGGAACGAGTTTTTTTTGGATACCCGTCATGAGATTACACCCAAAGGTCTTTTTGGGGGCATTGAATTTTACGCCAATTTTTTTCACTTTTTAGCTAGAGTGGTCGTTTCCCCGGAAAAAGGATCAATTTGGCCGGGCCCAAACAGTTTTTTCCTAAACCCCCCCCACAACCCTCTCAAGATGTCCACACTGTTTTTTCAGTATTTTTTGCTTTTCCCTAACGAAAGTAAAAACACAGCCTTTGGCCATTTTTGCATTTTACCTTTTAAAAAAAGCTTTCTTTTGCAGGTTTCATGCTTTTGGGGGTCGTAAAAATTGGGGGGGAAAAGCCCTCCAATGTAGTTTTGGGGATTTCCGTTTTGGGGAAAAAAAGGGAAAACCAAAACCTTTTTTCCATCTCAGTAAAACCAAACTGTGGGGGAAAAAACGGCAAAGACTGTTGAAAAAAATCGGGAGTCGATGAACCCTCATTTTATGGGCTTTATCTTTAAAAAAATTTTTTTCCATTCATGATCAATTCGGTTTTTAACTTATCATGTGGTAATGCCCCAAAAAAAACTGTGCATCGTACCTTGTGATTTTTGAGAATCACTTTTGGCCCTTTTTGCCCTTGGGTTAAACGCCTTTCACAAAATTCTGACAAGGTGTTGTTCCCAAAACGAAATATTTTTTTTTCTGGGGCCTCCACACTTCGCATTTCTGACACGGGTTTTTTCCCTGGATTGACACATCAGTCTCCACAACACGCAAAACAACACAAAAGTTTTTTTTTGTTCCCCAAATCAAATCGGCACCCCAAAAATCAAAAAAGTGAAAGGACAGTCGGGGACTTAAAGTTCTTGGTTCTTTGTAGGGGGGGTAAAACCCCGGGATGTTCTGCACCCACAACTTTTTTTGGGCAAAACCTACATTTTTTTAGTGCCAGACAAGATGGTTCTTCTTTTTCCCCAAAAAAACCCTTTGCCCCCGGGTCTTGAAATTTTTCCCTACACTTTCCAGTTTTTTTTGTATTTTTTCCCCCTTTTTCGCTTTGTGTGATCAAAATTTTTCGATAAAAATTTCTACACACGACCACAGGAAAAAAAATCCTTTTTTTGGGGATAGGCCCGGGGGGAAAAACCCCCGACAAATTTCTTAACAATGACTTCTTTTTTTAAAAACCCTATTTTCGGGTTCACAAAAAATAGCGCATCCGGGAAAACCAGGTTTATGAAAACAATCTAATGTTTATCATGTGATAAAGTGAATCCTTTGTTTTGTTTCCCAGAGGGGGGGGATTGAAAAACATTTCCATTTTCTCAAATTGGGCCACACTTATCACAAAATTTAAAAGGGGGGGTTAAAACTTCTTGTATTCTTCTAACCACAAGGTTGTTTGGGGGAAAAAACCCACACATCTAACAATGTTTTTGGGTTCTTGGCTTTGAAAAATTTCAGATTGTCTCATCAAATGCCCCGCTTCTTCCGGCTGTAAACGTCCGTTTTTTGAGTTTTTCATATCCCAAACCCCAATTGATGGCCAAACACATACTGTGGAACAGCTATCTTTTCCCCTACTTCTTTGACTTAGACTGTTCTCAATGTTTTTGGGGGATCCAAACTTTTTTTGTTCTTCCCCCCCCCCCTTGGGGGGAAGACATGTGTCATTTCAACGGAAGCCCGAAAAATTTTCAAATTGTGGTTGCGTTGTGGGTACTTTCTCTTTTTTGTTCAAAAAAGCGGGTCTCCTAAATGGGTTTCATTCCCCAATGGGAAAATTGGGACCAAATGCAGGTCAGGGGTTTTTGGAGATACGAAATTTTTTTTGTTGTCATTGACCCGTGTTTTTTGTAAAGTTTTCACCATGTCATTGAAAAGTTTATGTGTAAATTCAAAAAGGTTTTTTATATCTTTTCCCCAAAAAAAATTGTTTCCGGGGCCATTTTTTTTTTTAAATTTCTTGAAGTTCTCTGGACCGTTGGGGGGGTTTGGGAAAAAAATTCCCCCCTTCCTCTTGGTCCTTTTTTTCGGGGGGTCATCATCGCGCTTTCCACTAAACACATCGTTGGTAAAAGTAAGGGGCAAAAACTTTTTTTACATTAAGCCCGCCCACCGATCCGCCCAAAAGGGGGGGGCGACCCTCCACTTCCCTCACCCAAAATGATTTAGACTGCTTCCCCCAAATGACCTCAATCTTGAGTTCGGGGGAAAGGACAACTACAAGCTAAGTAAAAAGCCCGACAGACAGAAACAGAAAGACAATACATGCACCGCTGGGCCCGGGGAAAAAGGGCCCTTAAAGCATCGGGATTTCGAAGAAAGCTTCAAACCTCAAACAGTACGGGTGTGCTACCGTTGTCAGAAAACCCGGGCTTTTTTTTTTAATTGCCAAAAAAAACCGCAGTGCAAAATTGTCACGAACTAGGGCCCCTTTTCATCCCTTGTCCCAAAAAGGAAATAGTACTGTTTCCTACAGTAAACGCCGTGGACAGTGAAATGCAGAAAATGGACGTAAATTTTTAGACAGTGCCCCCCGCGGACAGTTTATGTTAGCTACTAGGGCTGTCTCTGGTTGGAGAAAAACCCCCCCCTAAAACCCCCCAAAAAAACCAAAGAAACGTCAACACATGCACGGTTCCTGAGCCCCCCCCCTCAAAAAAGCAGTACAAGTGTAACCCAACCCCTAAGAACGAAAAAGTGACATTTGAACACAGCTTGAAAAAAAAATTTTTTTTTTGTTATTATTTGCTGTAGGGGGCCCCCCTTTTTAAATTTTTTTTTTTTTTATGACACAAAAGTTTGTTGTTAAAAACAAAAAAAAAATCTATGACAATGTAATTTTTTTTTTTTTCTAACATTTTAAAAATTTCCCGAAAAAAAGGGGGGTTAAATTTTTTGAAAAAGTGTCTACACTCATCAAATACAAATAAAACCCCCCATAATGCCTGCTGGTTCGATATGCCCCGGAAAAAACCCCCACAAAACGGGGGGAATGGCAAAGGGGGGGGGAAATCGGGTACAAGCCCGACCCCTCTTCCCTTTTAAAACCTCTTCCCCTTTTTTTCTACTTTTTTCCTTTTAAAAGCATTCCTTGCCGTCGGGGAAAAAATTCGAAGGAAAATTTTATGGTGAAAGAATGAATACAAAACGCTTACAAATTTATAGTAAAAAAAAGGGTGGGTTTTTGTGGGCAATCCCCCCAAAAATTTGGGGCCAAAAAGGGAAGAAAACCCCAATCGCAAGGTCGAACACACCCTTTGGGGTAGAAAAAACGTTCTCTGTTTGGGGGTTCGCCAACACAAAAAAGGTCAATCCGGTACTAAAAAACGTGCACAACCATACTTTTTAAATCTGATTGAAACATGAACCGAAAACAGTATTTCCACCCCAACTTCAAAAAATTGGGTTCCTCGACAATCCCACATGGGGAACAAGAACGCCCCCAAAAGCTATCACGACCGAGTTGGGGTTTGTGGGATCAATATCCACTTTTAAAAAAAGGGGGAACCCCCCAAATTTTCCTTTCCCCTTTTTCCTTTGAAGAGGGCCAAACTCCCCCACTCGGGGGTTGGGAACGCCTAACTTCTTGGTAAAAGGGGTCAACCCTTTTTTTTTTATCTCCTTGCGGGAAAGGGGTGAAGAGAAAAGTCAGGGAGGGGCTGTACAACTTTTGGTATGGCCCACAATTTTTTATGGGGGGGGTTTTAAAAAAAGTGTGGTATGGACCAAAATTTTAAAAGAAAAAAAAAGGCCCCCTTTTAAAGGGCCCAAACCCAAAAATTTTCAAAAGGGGCTTTTTTTAAATTGTCAACCCCCCTTTTAAATTACATAACTTAAGATTGGTCCCCCTTTTTAAAAAAAAAAACATGACTAAAAAAATGACAATTTGCGCCCATTCAAAAAAGGGTTTTTGGTTTCATACCCTATCCGATTTTTAAACCCCATCCTTTTAAATTTTTAAAAAGGAAAGGAAAATTTTTTTTATTACATAGGGTTTCCAAAAATTTCTTTTTTCAAAAAACAAAAGGGTGCCAAAAAATTTTTCGTCGTCCCCTACATTTTAAACCCCCCTCCCCAAAAAAAAATTTTTTAAAAAAAAAAACGGGGGGCCCAAAATATCCCCCCTTTCTAAAAACTCACCATTCCCAAATCAAACGACCCTGTTCCCTATAAAGTCACTTCCATTTCTCTCAATTTCTGAAAGTATATTTTTCCCAAATTTTAAAAAAATAGAGAAAGAAAATAAAAAAAAAGTAAAAAAAAAAGGGGGAAAAAAAAAAAACATTTTGAAACAAAAAAAATTGTCTTTGGGGCCCCCGCAAAGTTTTCTTTTTTGGGGGGGGTTATTGTAAAGGGTCTTTTTTTGAAAAAAATAGGTAATTTATTTTTAAAAAAGCATATTTACTTTTGATACTGATAAGGGGTTGGAAACCCCCTTATCAGTAAACCTTCGAATTTAAACAACTATTTTCGTAGATTTGAATTTTAAAACTTAATTTTAAAAAAAAAAGATAAATTTTAATTTTTTGATAGAAAAATGAAAACTGGAACAGCAAGGATTGTTTCTAGAAAAAAGCCGTTATGGGTATAAAATAAAAATACGCCAAGGAGTTCCCCAAAAAATTTGATTAAAAATTTTTCATGATTTGAAGAAAAACTGAATTGGTAAATCCAACCCTATGCAAGAAATAAAAAAAAAAAAAAATCATAAAATGAACTTTTAAAACTACAAAAGCAGCCCCCGTGGCCTTTTTAAAAAAAAGGGGGTTTAAAAAAAAATAGAAAATTCCTCTAAAAAATTTAACAATTTGTCCAGAAAAATTTCCAAAATAATTTTTCGTGATAAAAAAATCCCAATTTTTTTTTTAAAATCCCTTTTTAAAATTTTAAAAAAACCCCTATTTTTTAAAAACCAAATTTTTTAAAATTTTCTAAAATATTTCTTTTTAAAAACCCCCCAATATCCACCCTTTTTTTAAAATTTTAATATTTTTTTAAATTTAACCCAATAAAAATTTTTAAAAAAAACCCCCACTAACCCCCTTATTCCCCAAAAAAAAATTCTACAAATTTAATTTAAATTTTAAAATAAAAACATTTAATAATAAATTTCAAATTTTCCCCAAAAAAAAAACTTCACCCCCCAAACAATAAAATTTTCCCCCCCAAAACCCCAAATTTTCCCTAAAATAATTCTATAAAAAAAACCCACTTCCTTTCCCAACTCACATTTTTTTTCAACTTTCCCCTTTTTAATCATTTAAAACATTTCCCCTTTAAAACCTTTTTTAAAATCTTTTAATTTTAAAAATTAAAACCCCCCCCAAAAAAAATTTTTTAACTTTCTTCCCCCCCAATCCCCTTACATAAAAAATTTTAATAAAAAATTTTATCAAAAAAACCCCTCCCCCTTTTAAAAATGGAGGGGAAAACCCTTTGAAAAGGTTTTTATTTTTTTCAACCCGAATAATTACATTATTTTTCCAAAAAAAAGGGGTTAATTTTGTAGAAAATTTTTGGTGGTTTAAAAAAAGGGTGTGTGTTAAAATAAACTTATTTGGGGAAAGGTTAAAAATTTGGACAAAAAAATCAAAGGCGGTTTTACTTTTTTTAAAATTTCCCTTTTTAAAAACCTTTTGTCCCCCAAAAAATGGGTTTTTTGAGGGGTTGGTGGCCAAAAAAATTATCTTTAAAAAAAACCCCCCCCTTTTTTTTGCTCCGGGTTTTTTCCTTTCCTTTTTATTACATTTTAAAAAATTTTTTTAAACCCCCCTTTCAAATTTTTAAAAAAGGGAAAAGGGGAAATTTTAGAATAAAAAAAAAACCCAAAAAAAAATTTCTCTTTTTCTAAGCGGAAACTTCCCAAAAATTAAACTTGTATAGGGGGGAATTAGACCAAAAATTTGGGGAAAGGAACCCTTTTAAAACATTCTAGGTTTTTTTTTTAAATTTTTTAAAAAAAGGAAAAAAGGGGGGGCCTTGGAAAAAAAAAATTACAGTAAAATTTTTGCTTAAAACTTTTAAAAAAATTTTTAAAAAATTAAATTTTTATTTTTGGGGGGTTTTTGCAAACCAACAAAAAGTCCCAAAATTTTTTTGTTTTTTTTTTTTCCCTTTAAAAAACTTTTTTCCCCCATTTTCTTTAAAAATACTAAAAATTACTAAAAAAAACCCAAATTTAAAAAAAAAGGGAAAAAAAATTTTAAAAAAAATTTTTTTTAAAACCCCTTTTTTATTTGAAAACAGTATCTTTCATGAAATTTTAAAAGTTTAAATTTCTTTTTAAAATTGGTTTTAACTGTTTTTTTACACAAAAAAAGAGCTTTTTTAAACCTTTTTAAAAAAGGGAAAATTTTTTTGCCCCCTTTAAAAGAAAAACTTGGGGAAAAAAATGGGGGAAAACCCCCTTTTCCCCCCCCCTTTTTCCTTTTTTTCAAAAAAACCCCCAAAACTAAAAAAAAAATCTTCAAAAAAATTTAAAAAATTTGGGTTTGGAAAAAATTTTATTGCAAAATCACCAAAAAAATTTAGGACCCTTTTTTTTAAAAATTTTGTTTTAAAAAAAAACAGATTTTAAAACTTTTTGTTTTTTTCCCAAAAAAAAAGACCAATGGAAAAAAAAAAAAAATTTTTTCCTTTTTAAAAATTTTTAAAATTTATTTTTTTAAATTAAAATTTTTTAAATTTTTCAAAAATTTTTTCTTTAACACATAATCCCCTTTTTTTCGGGTTTTGGTTTTTTCAAAATAAACCCCCAGAAAAATTTTTTTTCCCCCCTTTTGGGGGGGAAAAAAAAAAAAAATGGAAAAGGGAAAAAAAAAATTTTTGGGAAAAAAAATTTTTTTTTCTTAAAAAAATGGGGGAATTTTTTTCTTTTTGATGAAAATTTTTTTTTTTTTTTGGGATATAAAATTTTTTTGGGGTTTTTTTTTCTTCCCGTAATTTTTGTTTTTCCCCCAAAGGGGGAAGATTTTAAAATTTTGGGAAAAAAAGTAACCCGGAAAGGGGGGTTTTTGGGGGCCCCCTTGTATTTTTTTAAAATAATTATTTTTGGGTTTTTGAAAGGGGTTTTTCATCGTTTTCCCTTTAAAAATTTACAAAAAATTTTTAAATAAAATGTTGTTCATTCATTAGCATAAAAAATTTTTTTTTAAAATGCCCTCGTATCCTTTTAAAAATAAAAAAATACCCCAAAATTTTTTTTAAAAATTCAAAACCTTTTTTTAAAAACTCATCACCTGTCAAAAAAATCCCACTACAAAAGGGTTTTAGAAAAATTTAAAACCCATTCATCCCTTTTAAAAGTTTTAATTTTTGGGGGTGCCCCTCATATTTTTAATTTTTTTAAATTTTATATATTCTTTTTTCTTTTCATACATGTCATGGAAACAAAAAATTTTTTTTTAAACAATTTTTATAGGTATATATTTAAAAAAAATTTTAAATCATTAACTAAAATTTTAAATATGCTTTGTAGATAATTAGTTCTACATTTATTATTTAGAAGGTAAGTTATAATTTTTTTTGCCTTCACTTTCCCCGGGAGATTTTTTTCATCTATGACTTGATATTAGTTAAAACCTCGCTTTTTACAGTTTCAAAAATAACAACGTCTAGAATTTCCCTCTATAAGCAGGTTTTTTTCCCCCCCGCAAAAATCCCGGTCTTAGATGCAATTTTTTCTTAGGGCCCCCCCCAAAAAAAAAATTTTTTCCCCCGTTGAAACGCAAATTTTCCCCCTTTAGCAAAATTTTTTTGAAAAGAAAAGAAGACATAAAGAGAATTTTTGGGGGCATTTAAACCAGTAATCGTAGATTAGTACCGAGTTTTAGCCCCCGTATAAAATCCCACCTGTATTCTTTTTTTACCACAAAACTGATAAAAATTTGTAAGTCACATTTAAAATCCGTTGCTTAGGTGAACAATCATGGGGCAAAATAAAAAGTCAAAATTTTTTCAAAAAAACTATTAAAATTTAGCAAAAATCCGAAATAAAAAATTTTTCAAAACTGATAGCCTTTTTTTTTGTTTCAAAAAAATTTCTCAATTTCTTTTTTTTGGGGTTTTGACAAAAAAAAGCCTGAAAAAAAAAAGGGCAATAACAAAAAAAAATATCGAGTCTCATTCCCGGGCCCGCACTCCTTCCCAAAAAAAATTTCCACCTATAATGAAGTTTCAAGTTGATACCATAAATATTTTTTGGGGGTTTTCCCCTGGAAAAAATTTTTTGGGGGGCGGGGGGGCAGTGACTATTCCCCTATCCCACGCCCCCCGGTGGGAAAAAAAAATTAGTTTTTTCCCCAAAAATTTTTTCATGTATCCCGAAAATCATTTAAAAGGGGGGGCTTTTAACCCCAAAAAAAAAAAAGGAAAAACCCTGTTTTTTAACCAAATATTTCTCCCAAATTTTTTAAATTTTTTTAATCTTTTAAAAAATTTTTCATGGATGTTTTTTTTTGGGGATGCAGATTTTTTTTTTTCCCTTTTTTCAGTATTGAGCAAAAGGCACACAGACTCACTTGTCAATAGCAAATGATGCTCCCTGACTCAAAAAAAAATGCAGTGATAAAATTTAAAAGGTATTTGAAAAAAGGGGAAAACCCCGTGTTTTTTGCAAAGACAGACAAAATTTCAAGGGATAAAAATTTTTTTAAACAAAGGGGGGGAAAAAAAAAACTTATGGTGGGGAAAACAGTAACTTTCTTCCTTCAAAAATTTTTTTTTTTATCTAGGGTTTTAAAAAAAACAAGACTTTTTGAAAGACGTCACTCTCCCCCTTTTCCCATCCATTCCTGGGCACATTTCTAGTTTAATTCCCCCGGGGTTTTTTCAAAAATATTTTTTATTTTTTTAAAAAATTGCGAAAGGCCTTTGATGGTCTTTTAAACAAAATTTTTTCAAATATGGGCCCTGGGGGCAATGTTTCCGGTTTTCGGGGTGGTTTTTAGCATTCATCCTAAAAAGAAAAAAAATTTAAATTTGGGGCTAATCTTGAAAAAAAAATTTAAATTTTTTTTTGGGTTCATTCCTGTCTATATAGGCTGACGGTGAAGGCCCCTTTACGCTTAGGAAACAGTAAAACCCTTTTTTTAAAGTTTTGTGTTTTTTTTTTTTAATCCCCAGCATAAAATCTCAGGGGGAAAAAATTTTGGATACCCCCGCCGTTGGCGACATACGTCCCCCAAAAAATTTTTCCTTTTAAACAACAACCCCTCTAAAACCCCCTTAAACAGAATTCGTTTAAAATTTTGGGGAGGGTGTTTCCTTTGGGGGGAACCCCCAAAAAATTTTTTTAAAAAAACACCCCATGCAGAACTCGGGGAAGAGGGGAAAAAAAAAAATTATGAAAATTTTAAATTTTCATCTCTTTAAAACAAAGGCCCCGATTTAAAAAATTTTTTGGGGAACAGATTTTCTTGGGTAACCCAAAACCACGTATGCTAAAATCTTTCCCCATTCCAAAAAAAAAACATGGCCCCCAAAGGGAGGGGGGAAAATTTGCCTTAATTTTTGTAGTGAAATTTAAACGTTCTCCTTGAAACCAAAAAACAAATTTGATTTTTTTTAAACAAGGATGATATTTGGGGGGAAATTTACAAAATTGCTTAAAATTTTCCGATCCGTAAAAAAAAAATGGCCCAGGGGCGGGGCAAAATTTTTTTTAAATTTTATGTTTAAAACTCTAAATAATCTCCTCTGAAACAGCTGGAAAAATTTTTTAAAAAAAGCTGGGGAGGGTTTATCCTTTTGAAGCTTCACAAAAATTGCTTTAAAAAAGATTCCCAAATGTAAAAAAACATGGCCGCTGGGGGGGGGCAATTTGCTCTATAAAATTTTTAAAAAAAATCGTTACGACTCCCTCTGAAACCGCGGACAAATTTTAAAATTTTTTTTTACAGGTCATCCCAGGGGAAGTTTCACAAAAAATTTTCTAAAACAATTCCCCAACTGTAAAAAAAAAAAAAAGGCCCCCCGGGGCGGGGCAAATTTGCTTTTTTTCCACCTGGCACAGCTCAGGGGGGGCTTTTGGGGTACTTGATTTTTCGTCTGCGTCGCCCCTCGTGCGTCGTCCGTCGTTTCCCCCCCCAAAAAATTTTGATGTTTTACCCCACTAGAGGGGCCCCAATTTGATCCCCAAAAATTTCCCCCAAAATTGGTCAGAAAAGTTTGCTTTTTTTAAACTTGAACCCTTTTTGAAAATGGTGGTTGGGTCAAAAAAAAGGTCAGTAGGTCAAATCTTAAAAAAAATCTGTTTTAAAAACCCAGAGGGGCCCCAAATTTTTTTCCCCAAAAATTTTTCAAAAAAGGGCAGAATGTTGTCCCTTTTTTTATACTTTAACCCTTTTTAAAAAGGTCAGGGTTTTGGGGGAAAAAAATCGTGGGGGAAAACTTAGAAAAACTTGTTTAACCCAGAGGCCACAATTTTGTCCAAATTTTCCCCAAACTTGGTCAAATGTTTTTTCTTATATATCTTGAAAACTTCGAAAAAGGGGGGGGTTTTGGAAACCAAAAAAAAAGGGGGAAAAGGGGGAAAAAAAAAAGAAAAATTTTTGTTTACAAAATAAAGCCACAATTTTGACCCCCAATTTTTAAAATTTTGGGCGAATTTTTTGTTTTTTTGATATCTTAACCCCCTTTGAAAAGGGGAGGGCCGGACTGAAAAGTAGTCAATGGGTTTAAAAAAATTAGAAAAATCTTTTTTTCCCCCACTTAAACCCAAAGTTTTATGCAATTTTTCCTCAAACTTGGTCAGTTTTTTTGTCATGTTTAAAAACCAAACCCCTTTTAAAATGGGTGGGGCGGGGTAAAAATTTTAGGTCATTAGGTCAAAACTTAAAAAAAACTTGTTTATCCTCGGGGGGGCAACATTTTGGTCCAATCACCTCAATTTTTGGGAGAATTTTTTGTCTGATAAAAATTTTTTTGGGGAAAGGGGGCAAAACCCCGAACATTTTTTTACCTATCATCTTAATTCAAAAAAAAAATCTGTTTTGGGACGGCAATGAAGGGGAAAACTTTTCCTTTTAGCGTTTGGGGGCCCCTCTTGGCCCTCTTGTTTTTGTTTAACCAAAAATTTCTTAAGTTTAAACTTATTTTTTTTTCGTCGGGGGGAAACCCCAAATTCATAAAAACCCAACTAATCCCTCTCAAGGGGTTCCGGGGTTTAAAAAGTATTTTGGGGGCCCGGGAAGGTCAAAAAAAAACCCCCTCACCCCCCAAGGGGGTTTTAAATTTTTCTACCTTCTTGTTACTTTTTTTTTCATTTTTTAGATAGACATGCTTCTGGAGGGGAAATTTTTAAAATTTCATTATTTTATTGATCGGGGTCTTTAAAACCCTTTTCTTTTTGGGAAATTTGACTTTATTAAAGTGTAAAGTGCAAAAAAAAATAAAAAAAGATTTTCACTGAAATTGTTTTTTTTTTAAAAAAGAACTTTTTTTTTTTTTAATTTTCACAAGCCCCCCAAAGGGGTTTGTTTTCTTTATTTTTTTTTCCCCAGACAGCAACTCTGATCCATTTGTTTAAAAACCAGCTTGAAAAGGGGAGTTCTGATTGGGAAAAAATTACATTACTACTAGAAAAACCCCCTATTCTTAGGTAAATAGCAATAATTTTTAAAAAATTTACCCCTTTTTTTTTTGTATACTCACCAAAAAAGGGGCATAAACATTCAAAAATTTTTTAAAAAACCTTTTTTCGGGGGTTTTTTTAAAAAAAATTTTTTTTTTTAAAAATTTCAACAAAAAAAAATTTTTTTTTGGGGTTATTCAAGCTAAAACTTGAATGTTTGGGGTGCATGTTTAGATGTTTTTGCTGATTTAGGGGGTTTTGATATTTTTTTTTTTAAAAATGGAAAAGTTTTTTTTTTTAAAAAAAATTTAAGAAAATTTTTTGAAAATTTTTTTGCAAAAATTTTTCACCCTTATTTATAAAAAAAAGGGGGTTCGTACTCAAGTCCCAGGTTTTTTAATAGTTCAGAGGTCAAGGAACACATTTGGGGGGCCCCAAAATTAAAAGGGGGCCCCGTTTTATGCCCCCCCAAAAAAAAGGGGGGGGCTTTGATTTGTTTTTTGTACACCATTTTTCCCCATACTAAAACCCCAAATTTGGGGTTTTCAGGGGGTAATGACATTATTTTATATTACAGACAAAAAAATTTTCCATGAATACAAAAAAAAATTTCAGGTTTTTAACTTGTACACCTTGGTTTTTAAAAATTTAAATTTTTTGGGGTTGGGGGTTGACATTTTTTGGGGGCCTTTTTTTTTTGGGGGAAAATATTAAAATTTTTGGGGGTTTCTGCCCCCCTTTTGGTTACATTTTAAAATTTTTGGGCTTTTATTCCCGTATATTTTTTCCGAGGGCTTGAAACAAAGGATACCCCCCCAAACGTTTTTTTAAATCTCTGTGTGTCAAGGAACTTGTCTGTGCATCTTCCTCATAAACCCCCTTTTTTTGGATTTGAAAAAAATTTTTCTACGATATATTGGAAACTGAGCCTAATGAGATATTATCACGGGGGTTTTCCAAAAACAATTCTAACACACCCCACATTTATTTCTTTATTTAAAAGGGGGGGAAAACATGAAAAAAAATTTCAACAAAACACAGTTTTTTGTGCATGCCAAGCCTTTTTTTAGCACTTTTAAAATTTTCTTTTTTTTCATGAATAAAAAAAATTTTAATGATTTTTAACTTTGTTGCAAAATGACACAATTTTTTTTTAAAACCCAATTTTTTAAAATGCGTTTTTACACTTCACACAATTTGAGGGCAATCTTTCAGAATAAAAGTAAATAAATAAAATATATTTAAAAATATAATAGAGAATTGGG
This sequence comes from Solen grandis, assembly GCA_021229015.1. Lineage (NCBI taxonomy): Eukaryota > Metazoa > Mollusca > Bivalvia > Adapedonta > Solenidae > Solen > Solen grandis. The sequence continues at coordinate 10,701,000 of CM037779.1, forward strand.
AAAAAAAAAATTATTAAATAAAACCCCTATGGTATTGTTTTTTTTTTATTTCAAAAAAAGTGAAAACCCAAATACATTTTTAAAATTTTAAAAAAATCAACCCCCCCCCTTTTTTTTTGGTATTTACACACTTTGGGTTTTGGGGTTTGGTGCGATAATTAAATCATTTTGGTTTTCCCCCCTCAGGGGAAAATTAAACTCATTTAAAAATCCAAACCTGGAAAACTCAACCCCAAAAAAAACGGAAAAAAAAAATTTTTTAATTTTAAAAGGGGAGTGTTTTTTGGGTTTTTTTTGGAAAAATTTTAAAAAATATAACAAATTTTCTTTTGTTTGTTTATTTTGGGCTTTTAGGAACTTTTATATAATAAAAGGGAAAATCACTGTCCTTGTTTTGGGGAAAATTTCGGGGGAGGAAAAAAAATTTTTTTTATTTTTATTTCATTAAAAAGAATTTGGGGTTTTAAAAATTTAATGGGGTTTCCCCTTAAAAAACCCAAAAATTATATGTTCTTTTTTTTAAAAGGCAGTTTTATGAAGCCCGGGGGCATATGCTATTATTATGGAAAATAAGGAGACCACGGTTTTAAAAATGCAACACCCCCTTTTTAATATATATATTTTTATAAAAATTTTTTATGTTTTTCTTTTTAAATAGTTAATCTTTTTTAAACCTCATTTTTTAAATTTTTTCAAATTTTGGGGATTCATAAATTGCAGCTTTTTTTTTTTAAAGACTGAATGATTTTTTAAATTTTTTTCCCGCCCATTTTTGTTTTAATAGGGGTGAAAGGCCCCTTTTTTAAAAAAAAAACTAAAAATATGTAAGTGTTTAATGTTAACAAAACCCCTAAAAAATACAAGTTTTTATAGTGAAGGTCCCGGCCCCCAAAAAAAAAAAAAAAAAAAAAAAGTGTTTTTGTATAGATTTTTTCCCCATGACTTTCCCCGTCTTCAAAAAACCCCTTTTTCAGGCAAATTTCTTTTTTTTTTAGACTAAAAAACCCCCAAACTGTTACAGGGGACCCCTAATGAGGGGGAGTCAAAACCCCGGGTTTTTAAAAAAAAGTATGGCATTTTTTCCTTTTTTATATATATGAAAATTTTTAACCCCCTTTTAGGGTGTTTGGGGGAGGTGGGGGGTTCTCCCCCGGTGCCTCTGTGCATCGGGGGGTTTTTCCCCTACTGAAATTTTGCTGGACGTCACAAAAATTTTACTAAAAAAACTTTTTGGACAGAAAAAAACAATACTTTGGGGAAGTTTTTATAAAAAAAAGGGGAAAAAAACAAAAAAAATTTAAATGTGTCATAACTAAATAAAAAAAAAAAAAATCCTTCTGCCAAAAAATTTTGATCAATTTTGGGGCCTTTTAGGACTGAAAATTTTGGGGGAAAACCCCATCCCCTTTAAAAAAAAAGCTCCTTAAAAATGAATTTTGGGGTTTTTATTTTTTTTTAAAAAGGGGGGAAAAATTTTTTAAAAGGAAAAAAAATTTGAATTTGGCCCCCTTTTTTTAAAAATTAAAAATTTTGGTTTTTAAAATTTTTCCCCTGCAAGGGATTTTTATGTTTATCCAGAAAATAGGCAGGGGAAATTTATTTGAAAACCCTTTTTAAAAATTTTTTTTTGGCATGTCTTCTTTAAAAAAGAAACTTTTGAGGAATATATAAGGAAGTTATGGCCCCTTCTCAATTTTCAAAATTTTTGGGGTTACAGTTTTGCATTCCCCCCACTATTGCTTATATCTAAAAAAATTTTTTATGGTATTAAACAAAAATTTTTAAAAGGAGTGAATTCAGGGCACACAAAAACCAAGGAGAATTTTTTTTAGGACTGAATTTTATAAAAAATTTGGGCCCCTTTTTTCAACGGGATGCTTGGTAAATTTTTTTGCTTCACCGTGTTATTATGCTTATGTCCAGAAAAATAGTCATGAGATTGTTTTTTTGATTTTTTTAAAAAAATTGGGGGGAAACAGAAATATCAAGGTATACTTTTTTTAAAATTTTATTATATAAGGGGTTGTAAGGGCAAAAAATGAATAAAATTTTTATTTTTTATCAAAAACATTTGAAAGTTTTGTAAAAACGCCCTACACTTTTTTAAATTTTCCCCCTTTTTACTTGAAAATTTTGTTAAAAAAAAAAAAAAAAAAAAAAAAAAAAAAAAAAACCCCTTTTCCCCCCAAGGGGGTTTATGCTGTTTATTTTTTCATCTTTAAAATAAAACTCATTCGGGGGAAAAGTGGGGGGCATCTAAAAAAATTTTAAATTTCATTAAAAAGGGTTTTTTTTTTAAAAGGGGATCCCTTTTTACGTGTTGTCTTCTGACCCCTTCTTGCTTTTTTTTCTTTTTTTATTTGGGTTTTGTTTTTTTTGGGGAACACATAAAACCCCCTGTAATTAAACTTCCCAAAAACTTTGAAAAAAAAAAAGTTTTGCAGTTAGACCCTACATTTTTTTGGCTCAAAGAAAAAAAAAAAATGCAGCATGTATTCTTTTTTAAACCTTCCCAAAAACCCTTTATTTCCCAAAAAAAGCAGTCTTTTAAAAAAAACTTTTCTCATTTTAAATTTTTTTGTGCCATTTTGGGGTTTAAAAAAAGTAGTTTTCAGAAAAAACCCCTTTGAAAAAAACCTTTTAAGGGGTTTAAAGGGTTTTGTTTACTTTTTAAAAAAATTAAATAAAAATTTTTTAAAATTTTGGTTTTTCTGAAAATTTAAATCACAGATGAACCCCAAAAAATTGGGGTTTAGGGGGGGAAAAAATTTTTAGGCTTTCCAAAAGGAAAAAAAAAGAAAAAAAAATGGAACATTTCCACATCTTTTGCTCAATTTTTATAAAAAAAAACCCTACAAAAATTTTGTTTTTTAAAAATCAACCCTTTTTTGGGGGAAAAGGGGAAATTTTGGGTTTTTTTTGTTCCTCGGGGAAAAATTTTTAAAAAAATTTTAAAAAGCTTAAATTTTACACCAAGAGTGGAAGATAAAACCCTTTGAAAAAAATTTTTTTTAAATTAGGGGGTCTTTTTATATTGTATATTGTTATTCTTTTTTTTTGTGTAAAATAAGGGTAAAACCATTCTCTTTTTGGGGTTTTTTAAATTTTTTGACTGGAGGAACTTGATTATGATAAAAAAGGGGGAAAAATGCTGCCCCTTTTTTTGGGAAAAATATCGGTGCGGGGAATAATTTTTTTTTTTAAAAAATCTTCATTTAATGAATATAGGTTATAATGAATGTGGTTCCCCCCAAAGCCCATATAATTGTTTCCCCCATTTTATCGGGGGGGTTTTTTTTAAGACCCAGGGGGAAAGCATATTATTATGGATAAAAAAAGGGAAACCCCCGTTTTAAAAGCAAAACTATACGGTTTAAGTATAAAATTTTTTTAAAAAAACCCCCCCTTTAAAAATTTTTTTTTTAGTTGGTATTTTTAAAATTTGGGCCCCCCCGTTTTATTAAAGGGGGGAATGATTTAAAATCTTTCCCTGCCCATTTTTTTTCCCCCTGGCACCAAGTGCCCAAAAGGGGGGCTTTTTTTGGGGGGAGCTTTTTTTCCCCATCATTATTTGTCTTTCGTTAGTTGTCATTGGCAGCAATTTACTTAAAAAATTTTTTTTCCTTTAAACTACTGAAGGAAAAGTGTTCAAAAAATTGGCAAAAGGGGGGGGCCTAAGGTGGTTTTCCAGGTTTTTTTAAGAAAAGGGGGAGGAGCCCCAAAAAAAAACCCAAAAATTTGAAATTTTAAAAAACCTTTTCCCCCCAAACCACAAAAGGCCCCTTTTTGCTTAAAAAATTTTTTGGGGGTTTTGCATCACCCAAAAAAAATTTTCAAACCCCAAAAATTTTTCAAATCCTTTTTTCCCCCCCCCCCCAAAAAAAAAACCCGCCCTTGGGGGGATTTGTTTGACTTTTAAAAAAATTCTTCTACAAAACAACCCCAAAAAATGGGGGGATATTTTGGGGGGAAGCAAACCTTATGGGGGTTAAACCCCAAAATTTTTTTAAAAAAAATTTCACTGGGGGGGAAAAATGGGGCCCTTTTTTTCCCGGGGGACTTTTTTCACCTTTTAAAATTTTTTGGAAAGTCTTCTTTTTAGAAACAAAAAAACCTAGAGCTTTTTTATTTGTTTGTAGCATTGTCTTTTTGGGGCTTCTTTCCCCACGTTCAAATCATGGCCCTTGGGTCAAAAAATTTTTCCCCCCCCAAGGGGTCAATTGTTTTTTTAAAAAATGTTTTTTTAAATTTTTTTGTCTGAATTAAAAACCCAAAAGGCCCCCAAATAATTTTAGCCCCCGGGGGACTCAGGTGAGGGGATTTTGGGGGCCCCCCCGCCCCTTGTTGAAAAATACAAGTTAAAAAATAGTGACAAGGTCCCTGTCCAAAAAAAAAAAAAAAAAAAAAAAAAGTGATTGGGGAAAAATCTTGTACCAAAAAATTCCAGTCTACAACACCTTTGTTAGTCCCCCCACCGGTGTTCACACCGGGGGATATAGGTTTGCCCTCCGTCTGTCCGTCCGTCTGTCCGTCCGTCCGTCTGTCCGCTCAAATCGGACCCCCCCCGATAACTTAATAACTAAGCAAGCAACTTGATGAACTTGGTAAAAAGACTATGGCAATGAAAAAGATTATGAAACGCCCAATTTTTATTTTTGTTCTTCGACTAAAAATTGGGTTGCTATGGTGGGGGAAAAATATGAAAAAAAGGAAAAAAAGGATCCCTTTGATAACTAAGCAAGCTAAACTTGATGAAACGCTATATGAGTGGGGGGGCAATGTGTAGTTTAAAGCACATCATTTTTTTTTTGTTTTCGACAAAAAATTGTGGTTGCTATGGTAAGGGAAATGTGAAAATATGGAAAAAAATGGGATCCCCGATAACAAAGCAAGCTAACTTAAAAAAAAATTTTCCTATATGAGTGGGGGGGCAATGTGTAGATTAGGGCACATCTTTTTTTTTTGTTCTTCGACTAAAAGTGGGGGTTGCTATGGAAAGGGAAAATAGTAAAAATATGGAAAAAAGGGGAAATCCCCAATAACTAAGCAAGCAAAAATTTGATGAAATTTGGGGAAATATAAACTAGATGGCAATGTGAAGATTATGCACGTCATTTTTTTTTTGGGTTCTTCAACTAAAATTGGGGTTTTCCCCAAAGGTAACGGAAATAGTAAAAATTTATGGCAAAAAGGATCCCGCATAACAAAGGGAAAGCAAACCCTTAATGAAACTTGGTATATGACTAGATGGCAATGTTTTTGTTTAAAGCAAGCTTTATTTTTTTTTTTCGACTAAAATGTGGTTGCTATGGAAACGGAAATAGTGAAATAGGGCCCAAAAATGGGGATCCCGCGATAACTAAGCAAGCTAACTTGTTTGAAATTTGGGTAAAAGACTGGGGGGGCCAATGTGAAGTTTAAATGCACATAAATTTTATTTTTGTTTTTTTCCCGACAAAAAATTGTGGTTGCTATGGTAACAAAAATTTAGGAAAATATGGCAAAAATGGACCCCGCAATAACTAAGCAAGCAAACTTGATGAAATTTGGGTATATGACTAAGGGCAATGTGAAATTTAATGCACGCCCAATTTATTTTTTTCCCTTCAACAAAAAATTGTGTTGCTATGGTAACGGAAATAGTGAAAAAAAAGGCAAAAAAGGGATCCCGCGATAACTAAGCAAGCTAACTTGATGAAACTTGGGTTTTATATGACTAGAGGGCAATGGGGTAAATTATGCAAGCCCATTTTATTTTTTTCTTCAAAAAAAAATTTGGGTGGTTGCGGGGGTTTAAGGGAAAATGAAAATATGGCAAAAATGGGATCCCGCGAAAAACTAAGCAAAAAAATTGGGGATGAATTTGGTAAAATGACAAGATGGCAATGTGAAATTTTAAATCCCACTTTAAATTTTTTTTTTTTGTTCTTCAACTAAAATTGTGGTTGCTATGGTACGGAAATAGTGAAAATAATAAAAATGGGACCCCCGCATAACTAAGAAAGCTAACTTGATAAAACCTTGCAATATGACAAGATGGCAATGTGTATTTATGCACGTAAATTTTATTTTTGTTCTTCAAACAAAAATTTGGGTGGTGGCAATGGTAACGGAAATAGTAAAAATTTTTGGAAAAAAAAGGGCCCCCCAAAAAATAATAAGAAAGCAAACTTGATGAAATTTGGGTATTTTACTAGATAGCAATGGGTGATTATCACGTCATTTTATTTTGTTCTTCGACTAAAATTGGGTTTGCTAGGGTTTAAGGGAAGTAGTGAAAATATGGCAAAAAATGGATTGTTTTACCATATTGATCAAGGGGAGCCGGTAGGGGACTTTATGTGTTGCTACAACACCATTACTTGTTCGGGAAATTTTTCTTGTTTTTTTTGACTAAAACCCAGCTGTTACAGGGAAAAACCAAATATACAGATGTGGAAGATAAAAAGACTCAAAGGATATCAGATGAAATTAGTGCAGTTTTCCCCTTATATATATATATGAAAAATTGAAGCCTTTCGGGTTTGGCTTGGGGTGGGTAGGGGGTTCTACCCTTCCTTCTGTGCAGGGGGGGTCTTCCTCTACCTGTAATTAGCGGACGCCACAAAAAGGACTAAAAATAATGTTGTAACATAACCAAAAGGAAAATTTATTTTGAAAAATGAAAGAAAAAATTGTTTCCCCATGTAATGAAATTATCGCCAAAAAGTTATTTAAATTGAAAAATTCTGCCTAAAAGTATTACTACCTTAATACTTTTTTTGTTTTGTTAAGGCAATAAAAATGCAATTTGCTTTTTAAAGCAAAAAAAACATTTTAAATTATGTTAATTGCGTCTCGTAGTGTGGTCGTTTAACCTCACTGACATCCGTTTAGCCCAAAAGTTACCCGAAACAAATTTTTTTACTAAAAAAAAAAACCATATCAAAAAAAAATTTAAAATCCTTATATAAAAATCGTAATTTTTAAATAACTATGAAAATCAAAATGAAAGTTTTGAATTCAATCTCGATTCCTGGTTTTTTTTAAAAGCTCGGGCCGCGCAGTTTTCAGAAAATCGATATGTGCAAAGAAAAAACTGTACATCTCATTAATTTATGTCTTTTTTTTATATCCCATAGAAAAATTCTATAGCTTTTCACTTTTATTTATTGACGAAAATACTTAATCAAAGCCTGACCGCTGAAAGACTGCATGCGTCAAAAGCTATGAGGGTAATTATAAAATTTTGCTTTATACATGATATTGAAGCTGTTTATTTTAAAAATATATACCGCTATAACGTTTTAAATCAGTGCGTTTTTTAAAACAATAGGGTCATGGGGCCCCTAAATCGTCCCCCTGAAAAAAAGGGTTACCCAAAAAAAACCATCTGTATTTAAAACTTTTTTAAAAAGGGGGCCCGGGGGGTTTTTTAAAGGGAGATGATTTTAAAGTTTCATATTTAAATTTCTTTCCATTCCCCAAGAAAAACCGGGGTTAAACATTGGTCAGGTTTATTTTGGCAAATTTTGGAAGGTTCACCCAAGGATCTTTCCCTGCCAAGTTAATCGAATTCTGCCCAAGGGGTTTCAGAGATTTTTTTTATAATCATTATATAATTAATTTTATTGAGATTTCTTACTCATTAATTATTCACATTAAGTTTTGCTTTACAAAATACATTTTTAAACTCGTACATTAAGTCTTGTTTCAAATACAATTTCGATCCGGTATTATTTATTTTTTTCTATTACTTTCGTAAAAACGCATTTTAAGTAAATATAAATGTTTATCAAAGATATCATCGAATTACATTTACCGTTTCTTTTCGGTTTATATCGAAGGGGATTTTTCTTACCTTTTGTTGATGTTGTACTTGTAGTATCGTGTGATCCACTCAATTGGTTTTCATTTGGTGTTTGTATTAAATTTGCTTCACTTGTTTGACGAGAATTATAGTTTTGTTCTGTCGGCGGTGAGTTGTTTTCCTGACCATGCTTGTTTCCATTATCTGCTTGGTTTCCTTCATTTGATCTGTTACTTTTTTTCCGAAACTGTTCGTTTCCATTTGGATTTGAATCATCGTCACCATTTTCAACATAAAACCTTTGCTTTTCTTTATGTTTATCAGGGATGAGATTAATAAGACGTCGGTAAACATCATTCAGATCTTTATTTCGACTGACAAGACTTTCCAACAGCGCCTGTAATAAAGAAAGAGGGCTAAGGTATTCAAAACACACACTTTAGTAAAAATGGCCAGTTAGACATTATTTCACAATCTATTATTATTCTCTTTTTGAAATCTCTCTCGTGAAAATAATGTGATGCATTTTTTCATCCATTAATAATACAATGTCAATAACTCAAGACATAGTTTATTAAAGCTGCTTAATAGATAAGGAGACTTGAGAGAAAACAAATCTTCTTCAATCACTGTTCTTTATTTACTGGTCTAATACCAACAAAATAACTAATATGATTCCAGATGCGATAAGATTGTTTGATAAATATGCTGGAAAGAGGGTAACATTTTTTTCTATTTTTGGTAATCCAAGGACTATAACTAAACTTTCAGCTATAAACTTCTTATATATTGAACCAAGACTAATTCAGAATTGAGGGCACTAAAGTGTAAACTGTGTGATATTTAGATTTGCTTTTAATTCAATGATTAAATGATTACGAGTTTGATCAAAGTTGCTTCATTCATGCAAATTCTAAATTGTAATCAAAATGGATCTGACATTTTCTAAGATCCGGCATCCCTGATCTGACCTAATAGTCAATCGATCATCATTTACCATTGCGAAGAGATAATAGCACTATGCATTTTCTCCAAGATTGATCACGATGTTTAATGAATGTGGAGAAATTTAAATATAACTCCTGGCGTATCAGTTGAATTTCAGCTGTAATCAAACTTTGCCGAGATAGTATCGACGCTAACGTTTTAATCAGGTTTAATAAGATTGCTAAGTGAATACATGTATCAAAAGAAATTTGACATGTTTTGATAATTCATAGGCATTCTCTTACTCGATATCCTGAATCTCTATTTCTAGATGAATCAGGACTGGAGATGAAATTAATGCAATCTACTTTCAACTTTTTATTTCAATCGGAGGTGAGACGTTAAAAATGCACGAGGTCGTCGCTAATCTTTGACAAAGAACATTCACGTTACAAGTTTGTTGCTCTACAAACTAATGAGATTGCGCCAGTGAGGCAGACAAAATGATTATTTAAACGTTATCACTTCTTACCTCGAGATTTGTACGTGCATTCCGTAGGTCACCACCTTTACCGTCATCAATGGTAACCGCAGAAGCAAAATAATGCGTTAATGTCATGTGGAAATTTATCAAACAAGAAAGTGAGAATTTTGAATAAACAAGAAAGCAATAGAGGCCCTGAATCGTTCACCTGGGTAAAGGGTTACCCAAGGAACATCTGTACTAAATCATTTTGAAATCTGACCAGTTGTTTTGAAGGAGATGATTTTTTTAAGTTTTCATAATTCATTCCTTTCCATTGTCATTGCAACCAGAGTTCTACATGGATGAAGTTTATTTTAGAAACTTTTGTGAAGGTTGACACTAGGATAATCCCTGCCAAGTTTAATCTAATTCTGACCAACGGTTTCAGAGACGATGTCATTTAACGTTTTCACTATATTCATATAAGGCAATTTAGCCAAGCCCCTGGCGGCCATGTTTTCTAGCGGATCGGAATAATTTTAGCAATCTTGGTAGAGGTTACTGTAGGAATATCTGTACCAAAACATTTAGTTTTGAAGGAGCTGATTTTTTTAAGTGTTCATATTTTTCTTTCTGTTGCCTTGGCAACCAGATTTCTACACGGATCAAGTTTATTTCAGAAAATCTTGTGAAGGTTTACCCTAGGATAATCCATGCCAAGTTTAATCAAATTCTGTCCAGCGATTTCAGAGAAGATGTCGTTTAAAGTTTTCACTATAGACGTATAAGGCAAATTAGCCCCGCCCCTGGCAGCCATGTTTTTTACGGATCGGAATAATTTTAGAAATCTTGGTAGCAAATAAGCCTAGGAACAACTATACAAAAACATTTTGAAATCTGGCCGGTAGTTTTGAAGAAGATTATTTTTAAAGTTTTCATAATTTATTTCTTTCCGTTGCCATGGCAACCAGAGTTCTACATGGATCAAGGTTATTTTAGCAACTTTTGTGAAGGTTTACCCAAGGATCATCCCTACCAGGTTTAATTAAATTCTGTCCTGCGGTTTCAAAGAAGATGTCGTTTTACGTTTTCATTATATACATATAAGGCAAATTAGCCCCGCCCCTGGCGGTCATGTTTCTTTATGGATCGGAAGCAATCTCGGTAGAGGGTTTCCCAAGGAACATCTGTACTAAACATTTAAAAATCTGGCCAGTAGTTTTAAAGAAGATGAATTTTAAAGTTTTCATTTTTTTCCGTTGCCATGGCAACCAGACTTCTACATGGATCAAGTTTATTTTAGCAACTTTTGTGAAGGTTTACCCAAGGGTCATCCTTGCCAATTTTAATCAAATTCTGTCCAGCGGTTTCAGAGGAGATGTCATTTAAATCAAATTGTTGACGCCACACGACGCACGACGATGGACGCCGGACGCAGGGTCCACTATTTCACGTTTAATATGTTGCTTTTTAGCCGCAATACGGTTTCACACACTAAATGTACACTATATTTATGACCAACGTACTTAAGGTACTCTTTCTTATATGTGTATATTTACATTATTTGATTGTTTCTTAAAGGATTAACCAGTCCAATTACAGTATTGCAGTCATTTTGTGACTTTTTGTCTGTATGAGAAAGATTCTACCTTACTGCGATCAGGAGAAACCGGTGTTCATTAAATGTAAAGGTCCTGCTGCAATATCAGTCGTTGACTAGAGGTATGACAACATATTCAGTCACATTATTGATATGAAATGGTTTGCTATCGAACCCACGACCTCTCGTAACTGGTCATTAAAGATGGTCTTATTTTCTGTAATTTTTACTAATTTACACATAATAGATGCAACTTATATGCACTCAATGTTATGTGCAGCATATTTATCAATATGTGCAGTCGCTTCTTGGGTCGTTTATATTTTGTATCATGTTGATATGTAGGACTACAATGGGTTTATCATCATTGTTCATTCCCATGGGAAGGAATATCTATAGTCGTTTCTCGATACTTGCCGGATATAAGACTAGCATCTGAATAAATGATTGCCCGCTCAGTACTATGTGTCATTCAGAAATCTTACGATGAGACGGTTACCAGCGTGAAGTTACGTAATACATCGAACCGCCATTTAATCGGCTATATTAGCTTTTAGGTCACGTGCAAGTTACGTATCCATGGCGATGACAATAATGTATTCGGGGGTTACACTCTTGAGATTGCAGGGAAAGACGCCTTCATTCATAATTTCATTCATTCATTACCAACGTTTCGTAACAAACCTTGGGGTCATGACCTTAATTTTTACAAAGGTCTGCTAACAGGCTCTCCCATTGTCTGTTTATGGAAGGGTGTCGGGCTAGAATACTTAAGTCTATTCTAGTGTTTTACTCTGGACAATGGGGTCGTCCTTCATACTAAATGGACTTGCCTATGTGTAGCTGATTTTCTGTTGCTGCTAGATACGGAAGTTAACATAATAAGGAAAGCATTTAACAGCCTGCAGGGCCCACTGTCATTTCGGGGAACTGGGGCCGGGGCCCTAACAGGGTGGACTTTTCATTTGTATCTTTTTCGGGAGGGGGATTTTAAAGTGCGAATATATTATTATTAAGACTGATCTTGAAACATCTAATTTTCTACTAAAAACATGTTCATTGACATATTTTCTTTGCAACCATCACTAACTTTCCAATAAACGTTTTATCCAAGATACAATTTATTGTCAGGTATTTATTTATTTGGGGAATTTTCACTGACTAGAGGGTAAACATATATGATTTAGAGGGGGAATGGGTCCCGGCCCCATATTCAGCAAAAAGATGCCTCGCAGTAGATTTAAATTTGAAAATTGAACCTTTCAAGTGCAGCATATATGTAGATGTATGTATAGATGTGCTATGACATGTAACGGTATGTCATTGATGGGAATAATTTTCTGAAAATATGAAAAAAGTTATTTATTTCCCATGATAATACGAACTTATATACAGTCAGATTTTCGTCAAAAATTTTGGTAAAGTCATGCGCCCTTTGATTAAATCCAAATTAGCTTTTATTCTATACCTCAAAGTTAAGAAATGCACTGGAAGGAACTTTTGGTAGGCTAAAACTTGTTGTCCCTTCTCAATCGTGCATTGCTACTTGGCGAATGTTCGCTCGCTAAAATGTATGTAACCCTATAAAGAAGCTAGCGAGAGTCTCGTGCAGTCACGTCCTCTATTAGCAGGAAATAAAGACGTGGAACCAGCCAAAGACGAGCTATGCCTCAACCGCAGTCAAGATGAAAGCTCGTTCAATAATTAGTCAATCGGTGGCGATGGGGGTTTCACTTTAAACAACAAGGAAATCGCTGGGTTCATGAGATTCGTTTCGTAACATTTACCTATTTTTTTCAGTCATAAATGAATTGAGATACAATAACAAAAAATCTCGCTGGTCTATATTGTGTGCATATTAATTCACAGACCTAAGTTTATCTGACTTTAGTAACCGCATTACCTAGAAGTTCAAAAACATCTTAAGCAACTCATGTTATTTGTAATTTTGCCTTCCTAATCAAAGTAAAGAAATGCCGTGGAAGGAAGTTTTAGTAGGCTTAAACTTGTAATATACCCTTACTTTAAATCTTTATTTTATATATGCATTGTTGAAACATTGTTGAATATGACAGGTATCTATGTGGTGGAAACTACAAAACAAACAAAGCGTACCTTAAGAGCATGGTACTGTTAAGTATGTTATATATTGTTGTTATCGTCGCCCATGACGTGAACACAGACGTTTTGTGAAAGTTTATTATATTCCCGTTATGGTTGACTGACCAGTTTTCGTGATATTAACCTTAACACCGTTTGCATGTGAGGACATATTATAAGCTGCTTTTTGATGTTCCATATAATCAAACCTAATGTTAGACATGGCTTTTTTTTTCAAATCAAGACATCATTCAACTTTTTGTTTGAGTGCGGGGCAATGTTTAAGATGCAATTCCATGAACTGAAATCTTGAACTGTATTTGAATAGCTATTTGGTAAGACAAACATGTCTGACTTATTTTAACTTTACATATTTTAGAAGAAAACAAAACTAGGTAGTTCTTATTACGTTAAATACTGCTTGCGGGTTTAGTGTTTTGCGCAGAAAGCAAAATAAACATCGTCAATTACCAGAATAATAAGTCACGTGATGGCTTAATTTGAATAAAAGTATGGCGGATAGATGCTACGAAGGGGGTGGACAATAGCTTATTTGAGAAGGATATGTATAAAATGTTTCAAATACCCATGTGCCTTACTTTGAAGCTCTTATCAAAATGTAAATAAAAATTGATCGCCGAATGGTTTGGATGTATAGTACGCAGTTTTCCCCAACTTGGTCCAAAAAAAGAGAAATACATTTATATTTATATGCCCTTTTTACGTATCAAATTTATAAGTTGATTAAGTCATTAAGTAAACAATGATACGTTAATGGTAATCGTAAGAATCGTAAGGCATTTTTGTGTACTGTAAATTCATTAATTTTCGTTGACATTAAATTTCGTTGATTATGTACCTAAGGGAATTCCGTGGATCTATGTTCTAGAAAACGTGAGGTCTATATAAGAGATGGGATTTTGTTGGGATTAATATTCGTGGATATGACCCTCCACGAAATCGACGAAAGTAAGTGTCTCACGAAAATTAATGATTTCACAGTATAACCTGTTTCTGTGTAAATTAATAGCGTTTTTTTTTAAATTAATTTAGCGTTTAGCGTTTTACGAATTATTTTTATACAGTTATAGATGATTTGAATACAAAATATTCACTTTAAAACGCCGTTTAGGCAGATCATTTTAAATGGTGAACAATGCAAAGATATCACACGTACCTGGTTTTACCGATGTCCCACTTTCGAATACGGTATCGTGGAAAGACTGCACTGCTTTATTAATTTCTGTTATGCACATCTTCAACAAGAGAATTCATCGAAGTGATTAAAAGAAAGAAATGATTCAAATGATGTTCGATGACAAAATACATTTACATAGATATACATCATACTATTACTATTGGGGAGTATACATTGTATTACAACATATTTTAAAATGGCTCTTGACCGCTAACCTGAAATAAATATGTCGAGATATTTATTTTTATACAAAAATATGAACACATATCTAATTTCATTATAAACGATAATTAACAAATACATGCCATATTGCAAGGTCATCATTTTTGCAGTAGTGAATTGTTTATCTTTGATACATGATTAATCTGTCACCGAATATCTGCCCCTTAACATTATTTCAAATAGTAAGGACCTATTTATAAATTTTAAATCATAAACAAACGTCGGTCAGGTTGATCGAGCACACGGCGAGTGGAAATTAAGGAAATCAATCAGTAAGCAATCATTTTACATGTTTGCCCTTGACGATTTGTGTAACTAACACCAGTCAAAAGAACAAGAAGTCGCTAACCGGCAAAATCACGTATTTATCCTGCATGTACACGAGGCTTTCATGCATGTATCTCGACATTTTCTTAGGCCGCGCTTAGTCATATCAGACTAGTTATCTCTCTCTCTTTCTCTCTCTATTTCCTTCATTATAATTAAACTAAAAGCACATGTTGTACTCTGATCACGCATCCGTTCTCTTATTTCCTTCATTTAATCTCTTTGTAGCTAATATCAGTAGATATACTAAACATATTTGGAAAGTAATGGGAACGTTACCTGTTTTTTTCTGAGCTAGAATGGGAGTTGGGTAGAAATCTTAATCTGTTTACTGATGCGGCTAGTGAGAATGACTTGGGTTGTGCTGCCTATATTAAACCCAACTGGATTTTCTTTAGATGGCCTGCTTCATTCGCAGATAAGAGTTTGCTGAAAGATGTGTCATTCCTTGAATCATTGCCCATTGTGCTAACATTCCATTTTTTGGGGGGGAGGGGGGGGGGGGGGGGTTGTTTGAATGGAAAGAAAATTATATTGCATACCGATGATTTGGCCTTGGTGTCCATATGGAACAAGAAGTACACCAGAAATATTAAGATTATGTTAATAACTCTTACGCCCTTGATCTTGCAAGCTTTATTATTCAACATCCAGTGTAAGGCTGCTTATGTTTTGAGGAAAGCTAATGATGTTACTGATGCTTTGTCTCGTAAACAGTGGTCTCGCTTTCGTTGACCTGCCGCGAATGCAGCTTAAGAACCATCACCAATCTCGAACTTTTTTTCACAGTTTGATATCGCAGCTCGAGCTGACATAATATTAGAAGCATCATTATCTACGAACACTCGTTACACTAATGCCACAGGTGTTCGCATTATTGTCGAATTCAGAAGCTTGTTCTAACATCTGGTGATAGCTCAGTTTATTGTATATTATCACGGAAGGGCTGATCACCAAGCACAATAATCATACCTGGCGGGTATCGGTTTTAATTGAAAGATTCGAAACATGACAGATAAAATCTATTCTGTTCTCGTAAAAAATGGTAGCTGGTGTTGGCCGCCTTGGGAAGCGTGCTGATATTCGCCTCCCTATTACAACTGTTATTTTAGAAAAGGTTTTAGCTGTGTTGCATCACGTTTGAATCGGATGTGTTTTCTGCAGTATTTTCAACAGCTTATTTTGGACTCTCTGATATCATCTCTTTATGCAATTCCATTCTCTCAGGTGAAAATTTTGCAGAATCCTCTAGCTATGGAACTTGAGCTTCCTCTTTCTAAAACTTACCATTTGGGTAAGGGAACTCAGTTATATATTAAGGCAGTCAATACTAGTATTTGCACTGTTTTGCATATGCAGAATTACTAACAAGACCGCCCAAAAGTATTTGTTCAATTATTTGTTTATGTTAATGGTAAGCCGGTTACTCGGCATCAGTTTGATTCTGGTTTGAAGGAGGCTTTCCTTTCCATAAGCATTAACTCAACCAGATATACTTCACACTCTTTTCGTATAGGGGCAGCAACAAATGCCTAACCTAGAGGTTTGTCTGATGTCGTCATTAAGGTATTAGGTTGATCTGAGTGCCGCGCTTATAAATCTTACCTGCGTATTTCATCTTTACATTTAAGTTACTGACTTTGTTGTCTTCCACTCTGTCTAATTGCTGGCAAAGTCTTGCAGATGACAGATGTGACATTTGGATTGTTAGATCATCCATAATCAAGCATGCATTCACATATGCCATGCAGTGTACTGAGGAGAGCATTCACCTGGACTTGGCAAGATATAGCGCTTCAAATTTGGTGACGGACGCAGTGGATGCGATGTAACCAGGTTTTGCAGACTTAGATATGCTGATAAGCCTAACATTTTGGTGTTACCTTTTTGGGGGTAATGATACTGGTCAAATACCTGCAGGGGATTTACGCAACAACATTATATCAATCCTTCATAAAATAATGGTTTTGTTTCCATCCGTATTGTTAGTTTGGTCACAAATATTGCCCCATTGAAATGGAGAAACGAAGTATCCCTTAAAGCTTAATAAGGCAAGAATGCGTGTCAATAGTAAAATCGCTACAGTTGTCCTGAGGTCTGGTGGGTACCAAAATCATTTTATACAGACTGTCCAAGGGGTTACATCACTTCATGGCTGGTTCACGTGTGTCCCCAGAAAAAGGAGAGATAGGGCCATGGCAGTGTTTTCGAACTTTTGACATTTTGTTTGAAGTGTACAAATTTCAATATTGAATTGCTTCCTCAAATGTAGGTTAAGCTTTGTTTGTTATTTTGAAATATTATTTTGATTTGTGATTTAAGCTATTTATGTTGTTTTGCGATTTGCAGAGGAAAAGCTCCCTCATTTGGAGGAAAAGCTCCCTCAATTGGAGGTTGAGCATTATTTTGTTGATTTTTGCCGTGAGATAAATCTTTTTAACGTCCTGTGAAGTACGTCCACCGATCCCATAATTGAAGGGGCCCCTCAGTTGAAGGGTTTGTTGTGTGATACTTCTGTGTTTGCCTTCCTGCTTTGTGTCGGTGCAACGGGTGGCACATCCGGAGCATTTGGCAGAATCTTGCGCGCACAGCAGTGTTGACACAATATATATCATAATTTGAGCAATACATATCAGACAATTTGATCTATTACCTGACTAGTGAACTTATGTTCCCTGAGTTCACGGCATGACCAAAATTATGCCACTAAAACAAACTTATAATATTTATAATAATAACTGAGTTTAAGTTTTGTTTTTATTTATCCCATCTTCAAAAATGGGATTTGTCGTTTATCGACATAACTCTCTTTACTGAAGTGGAGATACACCGTTTTCAGCACCCTGTACCCCCTGCAGGTGAAAGTTATTATTTTGCCATTCCGGCTCTCAAAGACATCTATTTGTGACCTATTGGTAAATCATGGACTTGATTTTCATGTTTTAGTCTGGTAAGGTTTTGCTGTTGTATGCCTAATGAACATATATATTGTATTAAGATTATGTTTGTCTGATTAGGTTTTGCTGTTTTATGTATAATGGGCATTTGTTTTGTTAAAGATTATGCTTGTCTGGTTGGATTTTGATGTTAAACCGCGTCGGTGAATTTATGGGACGTCGGTTTTTTCCATAAACTTTAAGCGATACTAATGCCTATACACTATTAACCCATATATATATTCTGAAAGAACGTAGTTTCCAGTTTCCAAAAAAATAGTATCTGCAAGAAAATCCATCCATAAATGAAAAAAAGATACAGCGATTTAAAAATCAACATCTCCGATCGGAATTCGCTCCGACAGGGAAAAGATCGATCGATGCCTGTCCATTGTCGGAAATTTCCGATCGAATTTCAACAGTCCGACCGGAGAAAAACGATCATTTTTTCTCGATACCTTCTTTATTTTTCAGAAACAGTGGGTGGTTGCTTATTGTTATCACCTGAACTTAGAATGCAAAATAATTATTGATTTTGATGACGTTATTTGCGTGAATTTATTCGTGTGATTAATTACAGTGCAATCGGTTTAAAAACAAAGACAGATATTTAAAGCGTCTACAGATTCTGCAGCAAATTGCTTTTTCAAATGAGTAATAACTACACATTTACTTATTTGTTAACGAAAAAGTAACCTTTTTTTTACTTTTAGATATATCTATCTGCCTTTCCTCATCTCTCTCCCCTCTCTCTTTCTGTTTTGTTGCATATGAATTTATGTAACTTTGAAAATCGATTTTTTGCTGTTATTTTTCAAACGCAAATCGTCGCTTAATGCACCCCCCCTCTCTCGTCAAAAAATTTAATTTTTATTTACTTATAGTTGTTATTTCAATTGAAATGCCTCTCTCTTTTTTCTTTGGGGGAAGGGGGGGGGGGTCTATCTTCAGTATTTTGCGGATTGGCTCAACAGTTCTTCCGCGCACATCAGTTGCCATCTAGATATATGTTTAAGGCATCTTAATTAGTTTGCAGAATCTTGCGCGCACAGAAGTGTTGACATAATTTGAGCCATACATATGAGATAGTTGGATCTATTATTGTATAGCATATAGTAATCGCACCGTCCGTCCGGATTTAGTTTCCGCTCCATTACTCTGACATTCCTTGATGGATTTTGAAATTACTTGGCAGGAATGTCCACCATTATGAGACGATGTGTCGCGCGCAATCCCCAGGGCTGTAAGAAAGGTCATGGTCACACTAAAAGGTCCAGTGTCATAAGCCCTGATTGTGCATTGGTTTGTCCTCTGTCCGGCTGTCCGGAAATTGGGATGCTGTGATAACTTAAAAAACATATTATAAGCTACCTCAGTGAAAGTTTGTATATGAGGGCAATATGGATATTATGCACCTCACTTTGATAATTTTCTTGGATGAAAATATTGATTTCTATAGTCATGGAAATAATCAAAATATGTACGACCAGTAGGGGACTTAGGTTCAGTTATGAATATGATTCTAGCTATTGTGTATGTCGTACATGCATAATGTTGTAGTGATTTCACTGTTAAAAATATCAGGGAAAAGTCAAATGAAATGTTGAGATTTTTTTCACAAAACCATGAATATGCACTTCGGGGGCTTTTGTCACATCCTGTGATATATCTTGTCTCAAATTCCTTTATTTTGTTCTTTGATGTGTAAACTGAAGCCACGGCCAAAATTATATTTATATATATTTATATTTATTTATCGCATCTACAATAATTGTTGTTTTATAAGATTCTTCCAAGCCCCACCGAAATGTCCGGTAACCGTGTGACAGGTGGGCGCGCTTTCATTATTTTTAGAGGCACGCGATAAAGCGCATATTTTGGAAAGCTGCCAATCTATTTTTATAAATTTCTGATTAAAGAGAGAGAGAGAGAGAGTGCACATTTTTCCGGTATAACAATTTATCGATATAACCTTTAAACTTATTTATACAACAGTTGGTACTACTGACACTTAGATTTGTTTTTGATAAATTACAGTTTTTTGTATTAGGAGCTATGTAATACGACCGATATGTCCATGCTGAAATAAATTTCAGTATGCAATGGGAAGAAGTATTTCGATTTCGAACCAAACATAGGAAGTTTCTATATAATTATTTTCTATCTAGCCTGTACAAACATGACGAATACTGTACTTCGGGGTTAAACCTAAAATAGAACCTGTAAACTAGTTTCGATAGGAAATTGTGTTGATCTAGTATAGAAATGCGTTTAAATTCTTCCGGGTTTCGCTTCTTATCGTTACTGAAAATATTCCGTCCCATGGGAAAAGGGAGCATTTTATCTACGATTGTATTTCCCGATTGAAGGCAGGGGATATAAAGGCGCTATAACAACTCATAGGAAGCTTCAGCTCGTAACTACCATTCAAATATTGAAAGAGCATTTTGTGATAAGCCTCCCCAACCCATAAGCCTATCGCTGTATCCGGTACAAAAACCGCCTACACTTATGTAGTTTACGAGAGGCAAGAGACATTACACTACCGTCACACAATCTCCCGAAAAAAAATGACAGAAAGAGGGTTTGAGTTAACGATAACTGCCCTCCTTCGGTGATGGGATATGTAAGGAGACCATAGCCATGACTTAAGCACTTCTCATTAAAGTGACGGAATGACGAATAAATGTTGCTTCATATATTCATATACATTGTAAACTTTTTACATATGCAGCCGCTTTCCTTTTTATAACAAACCCTTCATGAGAAACGGTTTTATTTCAAATCAACACCAAAATTTCAGGATTAATGAGAACGAATATTATCAAGAATGAAATAAGAAAAATGCATGTTTATTATGTGAGTATTGCTTAAACAAATCTCTGTCAATACGTTTACCATTTTCTTTTAAGTTAATGTTATAAATACCTTTACCTTATCCAACACTAGGAAAAGGTGGTCCTTCTCAAGTTTTACTTTATCCCCAAAAATCCCCATTTTAAGTGAGTTCAGGTAATCGGTTAGATCTGCAAGAAAACAAATATTGATTATATATATATATTATTTTAAATGGTTAATGCTTTTATTTATGTTTAGATCCACATTTGGAATGTTAGACTATTAGTTTGTAAATCGGTCGCGATATATAAAACTGTAGTGCATGACCTTCAAATGTAGCTCCTAGACTACTTGGTCAAGTGATATGATGGTATTGCCACTTGTACAATGTGCATGTGATCCTCTATATATATTTAGCTTTAACATTATCGGTTGGACGTTTAAATCAGTTAAGCAGTTATTCCTATACTATACATTTTATGAGTTAACAAAAACTAGGTTCTACAACGTTCTCGCTCTGAAGTCGGTGTCATTCAAATTTACCGATGCATATCGCAGACATTCATATATATCATACTGGAGAAGACACCAGGTATCCCCATACTAATAGTGTAAAAATGAATGCATGGAATTTTTTTAATTGATAATATAATATAAAAAAAATCTTGATTTTGTGTAATAATTGAACGTGTAAAGGCACACTATGTTATTTCGTACACATTGACAATATTACGACGCATTTGTCACATTTAAAAAAATATTTCTACAGTAAATGAATTTCAAATCTGCTGAAGCCTTTATTTGTTGAATGGTAGGTTTTAAAATCAACATAACTATATTGACATTGACTTAGGTCATAACGAGTATGTTTATATAAAGTGATTAAAGGACATAGCCGACCACAAAGGAGCCTTGCGTTTTTAAGACCTAAAAGTTAACCTCCTGTGCCGAATACTTTTGTTATGGCCATTGGTTTCAAACTGGAAGAATTTGATTTTTTAATATAGAATATATAAGAAAAAAAGCCGACCCCTAGGGACCTCATTTTTCAACGGACCAACTTTACTTCAGCAATTATGGTAGACAGCTTTGAAGTGACCATTTATGCCTACTAAAATTAAATTTTGACCATGGGTTTCAGAGGATTTTTCCAAAAAAATTAATTTTCATGTCAAGTTTCATCAATGTCTATCATGTTGTTTTAGAGAAGATGTCTTTTAAAGCAAATTTTTGACTGCGCGCTAGGACTAGGACGGACGATAAAGCACGTTGTGATCTGGTGAGTTTAAAAGGTTATAAATGCATTATGAATAAATGCATAATGATTAACTGAGCGTTCTTCTTAGTACCATTTTTCTATCTTTAGTTTTGCGAACTCGAGAGGAAGAATTTTATTTTAAATAAAAATAAATGCCAAAACAGAAAATTGTTATGTTTGACATATATACGAGTCCCCCCCAAAAAACAAATCTTTCAAAACTTTATAATTATTCCTTCTTCAATTACGAAATCGTCGAGTGTTGTTGTGCAATTAAATGTATGTATCTCCCCCCCCCCCCCCCCCCCCCCCCTACAAAACAATTATAATATAAATGTTTGATTGAAAAATGGATATTCAATACATATCTTTCATTTAGAGTCATTTACAGTGTCTGAAAGAAATCTTATACATGCCAAAAATGATATTTTATTTAAATTAAAATGTTTTTCGCTGGATTATAAGGAAGTATCAGTGACTTTCACCGTTTCAAATAGTGAATATTATCATTTTCATATTTTTCACTGTTTTGTAACGAAACTATTTTTCCCTTTATGTTAATTTTAAAAGACAATGTCAAACTATTATCAATACATTCCGAAAAGAGTTCAACCTTTAAAAAGAAAAACTTCTTCAAGAAATACTTGAGAGAAATGTTAATGACATATTTTTTGTGTTCATTTATTTTACTTTTTTTAACCGAATAACTGTTTA
>CM037779.1:10723474-10773474 GCA_021229015.1 Solen grandis
AGATTGCATGTCACAAGTAAATCAACGAGCACTTCCCGAACAACCGATCTACTAGTCATGCTAGTGTACATTTCGAAACATTGTTTATTGGGAAATAAACATACACTAAAGACCCCCCCCCCGCCCCCGCCACACACACTGATTGGTCAGTTTAAATCATAAAATTATATTGGGTATTGCCGCTCATCTTGTGAAAAGAGTAACATTCTTCCGGACTTTAAAACTGCATTATATGTTTTTTTCATTTTTTTTTATTACACAGAAACGATATACGAAGGATTTCATCAAATGTATATCATATATCTAATTTATTAAACATAAATTTAACAACTGAAAATATTAATTAAAAATATATTGAAAAGTGTATGTACTAGTATAGACCAGATAGTAAGTGCTTTCATTGTAAACCACTCATCAAAAACGTGCGTTTTCAAAATCCTTGTAAATTTAGATGCATTTAAATATCATTTGATTCACCTTATTATTTGATATTCATTGAATGAAAAAAACATACTATTTTCATAAGACTGATGCATTCACATGAAATAAAATAATCTACGATGAATAAATATATGAAAAGCTTCAGAAAAGTAAATCACTTATTATCTATCAACGTTTCTTACCATTTTAAGTAGTGTCCGTCGAATTACAAGCTACATGGAGCTATGAATCACATCTGACCAAATATAACAATGCACAATAAAACGTCTTGATGATTTAGATGCATGGGCAGTCCTCTATCGATAAACCACCCGTGCGTGTAAACATTTGATCAATATCAGGCTATATTGATACCTCGCTTTGATTAGCAATGCTGGTGTTCATCTCATTGATTGGGTTAAGATTTAAAAAAATACAGTTATGGTTTACCAATAAATACACTTGAGAATTGAGTTAGCATGGTGTAATATCGGGAAAACATACGTGTGTTTGTCTCCATGTTTTTTTCCTTCTTTGTTCATTTGTTTCTAACAAATGGATCATACCCTGTGCGCTTTGATACGCAGACAAATTTTGCCAAAGTAAAACCCTATTGCCCCGGGCTGGAATCGAACACGAGATCCTCGGTAAGCAAGTCTAATTCTCTACCACGATTATTGTCACATAAAGCCACATCTCATGGCATGGAAATGTACATCTTTTGCATACAGTAATGATGGCAAAGTATTTTTTTTTTTTGGTTATTTTTTAGTTGAAAGTCACATAAACATTGCTGCTAATGATCTTAATTAAGAGAGAGAGAGAGAGATTACTAAAACAACACAAATGGTGATGAAGAGAGAGAGAGAGAGAGAGGTTGCTAAATCAACAACACTACAAATGATCAGAGAGAGATCAACAACAAAATAACAATAGTAATAAGAGAGAGAGTGGGGGGGGGGGGGAGAGAGAGAATCAGTTAGAAAGAATATTCAAACGCAAAATTTGAACCGATAATAATTGTAATTTGGCAATGCAAACCAGAAAAGAAAACATCCATTGTAAGAGTATAATTTCATTACTTTTCCATACTCACCGTGGATAATGCGTATTCTGTTTTATATCCGACAAAGCTTTTAACAAATCTAAACGATTTTGATAACAGTGAAACTTGACACTCAATCAAGATAATTCAAATTGTTACCTTAGAAGTTCCATTAACACAAGTCATTTGTCAGTGTGTTTAAAATCACCATGCTTCACGTTAAGGGATAGGTTCTTTATCTAAAAGGTAATGATACATTATTCAGGAAAAAGGAATATAACAGTTCTGACGGGCAGTTAAAAAAATATAAATATATAAACAAATCCAGTAAAGGGCAATAATCCAAATGTGTATAGTGGAAGGAGAGTTGAAATAGTTATTTCCCTTTATTTGAAATTCATCCATAATGAGGATTATTTAAGTTTTTATAAACTAATCTTAATTGTATACGTATATCCTTTTTTTCGGGATTCGATCCCGGCCGCAGTACATCAAAGTCATTAGTACTCCTTTGAATGACGCCCAGTATATTACTAGGGTGTCTGAATATGATAGCTACATGTATATATATGTTCCTATCTGTTTAATATAGAAAAAAGTCCGTAAATTGCTGGAAAAACCATCGGTGTAACGTTTATTCCCCCACCCTAACTCAAAGAGAGAGAGAGAAAGAGAGTCTTGTATTACTATCTAAGCAAGGTACATACCTCACTGGCGTGTCACAAACACACACACACACACACACACACACACACACACACACACTGTATGATAAAACTATATAGAAATCATATAAAACCAAATAACTATGACCGTTGCTTGACTATCGTCTATTGAATTCTCAAAGTTGATCTCGTTTAACAAAGAACAAAAATCACCATGAAAAGGTAATACATGATTTTCCTTTTTACCACAAAATCGAACTATAATCAAACAATTACCTTGGATTATAAATAAAACTAAAAGAACATGAATAACAATAACAACAACAAAAAATGGATCATGCCAAAAAAGGGGTGGGGGGGGGGGTGGACGACACGTTATCTTATTATTTTTGAGTTTATTTTCCTTTTAACCCTTTCCCTCATATAGACTCATTTTGACGCACTCAATAGGTACCACATAAAGCCTGATCTGCAGAAAACCACAGTTAAACCTTACCAAATTTAATTACAAAATCCTAATTTCCAGACCACTGAGGAGCAGCGAACAGCATAAAACCTGATCAGCCTGCGAGTTACTCGCAGGCTGATCTTGGTTTATGCTGTTCGCATAGGTCTTTTCATGGTTTCCTCTATGAAGGAAAGGGTTTATATGCAAATGAATGTTTTCTGCAATCATTTAAACAAATAACTACATATATATGATATTGACAGTGAGCATAGGTGACATTTGATCAACTACTACTGCATAGAGTAGCATATTTTAAGTGAAAAAAAAAATGTTTTTAATACGAACTCCTACCTAAAGCTGTTTATGTTTTGCTAACTGATGAAAAAGTGTTTTCTATCAGTGAAATGAAATACATATCATTTACTTATATCACCATCATAGGTGATCTTTGTTTACATTTATAAAGGGAGAAAATCGGGTTGTATGTAAATGAATTATGTTTCATTCCTTTACTTATAAGTTGTCTCCCTTTGTTTCCTTTACGGACCGGATACATTGTTATTTCTCCTTCATGAACCACAACTCGTGGTCATCGGTGGTGACAGGAAATCTTGTTATCTTTTTTTTTCCGTATGAATATTCAAGGCACATGCTGTTTGTGTTTGAACCGATTATGCAGAGTGTTTCATATTATTTGTTAGGCGAAATAAAACTAACAATAATACTTGTTTCTACTAGCCCGATCGACCATATTTTTTTGTACGGACCTTAAACTTTTTTTCGCAGCATTCGTAGATTATAACGGTTTCAAAACTTTGTTTTTCGTCTGACTCACAAAATAAGGTAAAAAAGGAAAATAGTTAAAGGTCCATTATGCTTCCAAAAAAGCACAGGTACTTGAGGACAGGACCCTAGCTGTGACACCCCCCCCCCCCCCTCACACACACACACGAAACGCTTTGAATATAGCGGTTTTCAACTTTAATTCGCCATTTACATTGAGTTTATGTATCAAAATATTCACATCCAAATAAATCTAACGTTTACTATTCATGTCTTTATAAATAAAAAAAATCACTATATATAAAACAACAAGGTAACCAACTTCAGCAGGATACTGAAAAGCACCCATCAGGAATTGGTGTCAAAATATCTATGAAAAATGTGCCCATCGGTAATATTGGCGAGTTCCCACTGTCAACGGATAATTTTCCTTCATAACTGTTCAAAAGAAATACAAATATAATTATTTCTAATGTCTAAAATGTCAAAATTTCGAGTGGGGATTTAGTGATTTAACTCCATTCGAACCTCGACCAACGGAAGTGAACACAAAACGATATCTATGAGGTCAGCGCTGCGATTTGTTTATGTACAGAAGGGAACGGTAAGAGTATTCCGAAGTTATTTTGTTTACAAATATTTTCGGAACACTCTTACTTTCTCGTTCTTTATCATACACAATCGCAACATCTTTTTCTCAGCCTGAGTTGACCTTCGTGGGCGATGACGTCATAGATGTCATTTTGGGTTCACTTCCGTTGATCGAGGTTCCAAGCAGTTAAAATAGTCAAATCTCGAGTAGAAATTAAGAAATTTCAGGCATTTAAAATGACAATATCTGTATTTCATGTGAACAGTTATGAAGGAAAATTATCCGCTGACAGTGGGAATTCCCCAATATTATCGATGGGCGCATTTTCATTGATTTGTTGACACTTATTCCCGATGGGTGCCCTCCAGCATCCTGCTGAAGTTGGTAACCTTGTAGACTATCGTGATTTTTTTTCTTATTGATAAAGACAGGGTCCTGTCCTCAAGTACCTGTGCCTAAAAGCAGTGTATATTCTTCAGACAGAAAACAAAGTGTGTACTATAGATTTGCTACGAGATGCAATCTGTACATACTCGTTGACGACAATGTTACCACAATGCATAAATTAGAAGAATATATTTCTTAAGATTATTCAGTTGTTTACAAAAATAACTAATTTGCATATTCCGCGCATCTTCGTCAATTTTTCATAGACACTCCGTATTGTCTCTGTAAACGAATCACGAGTGCATACATTGATGACGTAACCGATAAACAAAATGTGATTCGACGACGGTTTTTCAAATTCAAATTATTTCCATTTACAGACTGCCTTCAGGAATACTTGCCAATGCAACATGTTTATAATGAGAGTATTTTGACATCCATCCAAATTACTAAACTGCGTAAGTTGATCAACATTTTAAAACGTTAAATTGTTATTTTACAGCAGATATTTGCATAATATGTACCATTTGTGTTCGTCTACGATACATCAATGTTATTTTATATTTCCTTTTTCATGCAAATTGTATTTCGGAGATGTTAGTGGAAACAAACAACTTTTTTTTTTCGCCCAACCATCTTGTTCACTCAAACTAATTGTAAAGATTGAAAATGCCAGTCGAATTTTTGATTGTTTTAGAAAAAATGTAAGCATAAAGATAAAAACAAGGTATATCCGATGACAATATTCCAGATCGCTTAGGTTGCGACAGGTCTTAAACGTAAATATGAGTGGTATAATGTAAAATTACCTGAAAAATTGGTCTGAATCGAAGGTTTCAGTCAGCCATATTGTCAGTACGCGTTACCACAAAAATCACGTAATTCCCTGCCGTGTTGTTGCTTTATGATTTTATGTTTGTCTAGTTGGTTGGTTTTACATCCAGTATTTCAATCATTTGGAGACTATATTTACTGAAGTATCACGCCGTGGCTGGATACCACATCCAGTCACATTATCCTGCCATCGAGCCAATCAGTCCTGAAACTACCCTCATATACTGGGCTCCCGAGCAAGTAAGCTATACCATTACCATTTTAACGATTTCGGCATGTCGTGGCTGAGGTTTTGTTGCTTTATATTTCTTTTAAAATTCAAAATATACTTTAACAATATTAAGTACATTTTAGCAGACAGAATAATGTTGTATTTAATAATAACATGTGAAGGTTACCTAAAACATACACCTGTAAACGATTAAAAAATAGTTAATTAATAAATAAATAAACAAATAATTAATCACGACGTGTGCTCGAACTGACGCAATGAAGTCAAAACATTTCTTGAGGTTAAAAATCAAGGAGATTTGCTGGTGTCAGCTGAAATGTTTTTATTTCTCGTATGGTGGAAGTTTTTAGTTGCAAACTCCAAGCTGTGATCCCTTGCACATGTTTCCTTAGCAAAAGAATCACTGCCGTCACAAATGTCACGTGATGACGGTAAGCGTACAAAATAGCAGAGGTTAAATACATGATATTTTTCAGCTTAGCTGTATAAATTGATTTTTACCAACTTCTTAAAGTTGCGAGAACTTGTTTCGTACTCGATGTAAAATAAATAATTTATAAGAGATTTTTTTAAAACGTTATTGCCTATGATGGAGAAACCACCCATTTTTCTACAATCACGGATGTTTGCATTAGGTAACCATGCGTCTGTTGATTGGATTTGATAGGCGTAATTCACATAGATTGTTAAAAATCAAATTTTAGTCAATGAGCTGCTGTAATCATTAAAGAGAACCCTATTTCTATTGCTTTAAAATACCCACAAGAGTGCTCCTTGGAACACATTGATCACCCGCTGAAGTAAGACAAACTGTGATAGACAGACAAAATAGGGGAATAACTAAAATTTACTGATTGCCTTATGCATGTCAATTCCTCTTTTCAAGATCTGTCTATCAATGAAATTACACTTCAGAAGCGTGAGTAGATCCATTACAGCAGGTGACACAAAAATACACCGTGCGCAAACTTGGAAAATCAAAACTCTCTGACTCCCAATGCATAAATTTCCCACTGAACGTGTTTTTATATGTAAATCAAGTTTGCAGCTTTACTCAGAGTGGATTTAATTAAAAGAAGCATCTGTAGTTTTGTAAGAGCACGTTCGGTGTAAAAAGAAATGCATAATAAGACTTTAAATACGGGGAACTTGGATGCCGAGATATAATACTGTAGTAATATATTCGATTGAAATATATTTAAATGATAAATTGGTCAGGTCTGTGATAAATTATATCAAAATTTGTTTAAACAATTTAATTCTGTTTAGAAAAATAGACATTCACTATTGATTGTCATTGCTGAATATTCAAAGAATTGATATATTTTTGTATGATATTGCATTATTATTCACTCTTATTTACCTACAAACATACCATTCATTCATAGCAACACATATATTTACATATCTAACAATGCATCCATATTGTTTCGTGTTTAATGTTTTATAAATGAACACTTTGCTGTGCTATCATAGACGAATCTATAAATTAGTGTCAAAATTTCAGAAGTTCATTTATTAGAATAAGTTTAAAGAATTTTCATCACTTGGTAACCAGCTACTCTTAATTTCAAAGAATGTAAATTCTTTTATATTAGATTTTGAATCAGTTTGTGTCCAGTGTCATTATCATGTTATTCACTATCAAATGAGGATTACACTACAATTTATAACATATTTTTACACAAAATTTACAAATCTTGGAATGGTTATTATCAAAACTGATATCGTGCTATTTTTTCATGACATGTTCATTACGAGATTTTTTTTCATGAATACAAAAGACATTCTCTTGGTCATACATTTTTTCGCAATTTTTCTTAATTTCCTTAAGACTGCAGGATAAATGAATTTGCTTAGTGTCATTCCAATTCCTGATTTCATTCTCACAAGAGTCCACCGGGTCATGAATATTCTCTATCTTACATACTAGGCATTCATCATCTGCATGACGTCATCACCAACTCCATTTAAAATGGAGTCATTTGAGACTTGCCGTCATACTGTTCACAACGCAGACGTCTTTCAATATAACAAGAAGTCATTTATGGACGAGGCTGGCATAAATCCTCATAATGAAGATACTCCCGGGGAATAAACAATTGGAACCACGAAAATCGATGACGTTTTGGCATGCCAAGGACTGTCAGTTTGTTCCAAGACACAGGCCTAAAACTAGGATAATTCAGTGTCATTGCACGGTCAATACGTTGCTGAATTTATTGGGAAGGTCAGTCCCCTCAGCAGTGTTTAAATTCATGCAATTTAAAACGGTGTTGGCAAAACGGTCATAATCCTTAAAAAAAGCTTAATATTTCCGAACATGCAAAGAATAAAGGCAATTACACTTTGTGCTTCTAAAGTAAAGAAAAAGAGAACACACACACACACACACACACACACACACACAACACGATGTTATTTGTTTCTCCCGCAGGAATTAATGATAACAATCTATCATTTTTTCTTTTTAATATTTCGTGACTAAGACTTCCACAGACAGTCATATTGTTTCCGATTATGATTTCATGTGCCGCAAATGAGGCAACAACGATTTTACCCAATTGAAGCTCGCAATAAAATAGCAGTTCAGCATGAACATGTTAACACTTATGATTTACTGTATGGAAACGAAACATTTTTTTTTCACAGTTCAGCAAAAAAAAAAAAAGAGAGGAAAATTTCAGAATGCCATGACATGAGAGTGCGACAGCGAAATGCAGAATGTGTCGTAAAAGGAATATTTACCATAGCATTATCATATCAAACGTATTCCTGATATAAATGATAGTAAAAATATTTTGATAGATTGAACACTGACATATCCCTTAATATTTTGCCGTCCTATATATTAATATCGTAGGGACAAACAAGCAAACGAAGTAGCCTACTAAATGACATCTCAATATAGAATACCAATCTAACCGATGACGTCGCAATTAAAAAAAATCTATTTTGAAACCATAGATGGTTTCAATAATTTCACCACATAGAATTGGCGACAGGGATCATTACATGTAACATTTGCGACCGTAGCACGTGCCATTCAATTATTTTATGTAATTAGTTATATTTGAATGGCCTACACTGGCAACAACGTGGGTGTAACGGAACAAATGCATGGCTGGCTGTTATCAGGAAAATTATGACATAACTCAAGATGAAAGTAAACAGCATGGTGACATTTAATCGCAACGGAGACTGGATGAAACATTTCTGTTTTGTAAAGCTAAGCCCTAAAACATTGATCATTCCTGAGAGAATGATTCGTTTGCAATGACAGATAGGCGTTGTCTCACATTGTGGATGTAAAATAGACACGTTAGCATTTTATATGCAAAATCTGTGACAGGATATATTCTTTACAATTGTTTTATTCGAAAAACAATAATACATGCACAAACAGAACTATAGAAAATATTTAAAGCAAAATAACCTTGAAACTTAACCCATTATTGGATAGCAAAAAAAAAAAAATGTTTCCATTTTACAGGAAACTAAGGGAGGCAACTAGTAAATATTGACATAGAAATTCCCATATTAAAACAGATATACGCCCAACCTCATCTCCCGTTATAAAAGAAAAGGTGCTCTGGCAAACCTATATTACTCACAGTATGGGTTATATCAGTAAATTATAACGATTTCATTTCCATGACGCAACACGGTGTTTCCTCAGTTAGCATAAAAATGGTTACTTTTATTCGTATTAATCAACACACACACTGTTAAACGTACACCCCGGTCCCTAACCTATATTACTCACAGTATGGGTTATATCAGTAAATTATAACGATTTCATTTCCATGACGCAACACGGTGTTTCCTCAGTTAGCATAAAAATGGTTACTTTTATTCGTATTAATCAACACACACACTGTTAAACGTACACCCCGGTCCCTATCATACATATAAATATGTACGAAATTACAATGTCAATTTATATATGTTAAACCGTGTACTGTCAAAAAACACTGAAATACCTACCAGTAAAAGTAAATGGATTGAAAAATTAAGCAAATCGAACATAAACTGGGAAGCTATTTACACTTACACTTACATAGAATACTAGGTACTAATTCTCTTCTTTATAAAATGAAAATAAAAGGAAATAATTTATGTACCTTTTGTAAAAGTAAAGAAGAAACAATGATTCATCTCTTTTCGGAAAGTTAAAAAACTAAATCAATAACAGAATATTTTATTGATAAAATAAAAGAATATGAACAATAAACATTGACAGATCGTTTGTGATATTAGGATCTGGATAAACAGACAACAAAAATGATTTAGTGTTTTTACAAATAAAAAAAATTTACTTAAGCAAGATGAAAAATGTGATACCAACCATATATAGTTTAAAAAAGCTTCAGACTAGCAATAGACATTTTTAGAAATACTAAATAAACCGAAGCTGAAAATATAAACAAAGGATTGCAGGATCTTGTCGAAATATATTACTAAAAAAAAGAATGAAACATTCAAACAGTTGTATATATCTCTGTATTTATTACCATACTTTTACTTAGAGAAACTATAAAGTATTGCTATTTATAAAAAACAGTTATGTCTTTGATAAATCTTTGAAGGGAGACATTTATTTTTTCTCTTTTATTCTCAAAATAAATAATATGAATAATTTGCAGTAAATAATATATGCATAGTTACTGAAAATTATAACTATAATATATTGTTAGAAAAAGGTAAGTTACGGCTTAGACAGTGATGTTATGTTATTACTTATGTATAATATATAATCAATGCTGTCGTCACTACTAAAGATAAATTTGATGCATTGGCATAAAACATGAATACATATAATTCTCAAATTATATACAAACTATTCATGTTTGTTTTTTCTTTTTCATTATTTTCCATATTCTGTTGATATGTTTATGCATATATATTTTAAGGTAGTCAGTGGGATGGATCCCCGACCCAATGCTACCTATGTGACGGGGACAATAAAATGTTAAACTAAAAAAAAAAAAAAAAAAAACGTGGCGGAAATTGTTGGGACTAAGTTCATATATCAGGGGCGCTTACCTCTTTGCTCCATCGAAAATTAAATGAAAGTTTGTATATGACTTACACACTAAAAGCAAACCTCATTTTCTTTTAATTCATTTCCAAACATCTAAATCAGACTTATTTCTCTGCTTCTGAAACCTATAGTATGGGAAAATTTGTATGAATAATGAGAAGATATTTTGTAACACACACACACACACACACACACACACACACACACACACACACACTGGCACCAAAGAGTAGACTAAAATAAGAAAAACTACTTTTTAATGTTAAGGAAAAAAAAAAAAAAAAAAAAAAGTAAAGTTTCGTTTCTGGTCTCCAGCAAATAAAAAAGAGGGTCGGTAAGTTGGGATTTTTTTTTTTTTAATTTTTTTTTTTTTTACATGAAACGAAAGGTAAAAAAAGTGAAATACTTTTTTAAGGCGGAAAGGTAAAAAAACAACAACAAAAAAAAAAACACACACACACAAAAAAAACAAAAAAACTTTAGGGTCGGTCATTAAAAAAGAGGGTCGGTCAGGAGACCAGAAACGGAAGTTTGTTTTTTTTTTTTTGTTTTTTTTTGGGCCTTACCGGTACTTAGAGTAAATTGTATTGCGGTTTTTTGTCACATGAACGGATGTCTAAAATCTAAACTGTACGAAAACTTAGATATATGCATCCATGATATGCGTATATACACGTTTGTTACAATTTAACTGTTAAGCCTATTCTGATTTTATTGTTGTAACAGCGAACATCCTTAATCCAATAACAAAAGTATAATTACCTGTTCTTCCAGGACACTTTACATTATAACCCAAAACAAGAAACTCGTCAAATGGGCGCGAAACCATCTCTACGTTCAGTTAACCATAACGCAACTGTTATGTGCAAACGCTAACATTATGGACTTTTCACGGTCACTGAACATAGGGTAAGTTCTCAAGTGCCTCCCCATGCAAGCAAAACTATGTTTCGTAACAATGACCTTGACCCTTTGACCTGAAAAACAATCTCAATCTTTCTCTTCCCATAAGGAATCTATCTACTAAATCTGACTAGCATACCTCACTCCTAAAAGAAGTTATTTGACGAAAACGAAAAAAAATATTTTAAGTAACAGTGACCTTAACCTTTACTCTATCATCCTGAAAATCAATCCCAAAAATCTGTGTTAGTATTCTCATCCTAAAGTGCACCTGCTGATGACTGATTTACGGTGGTTTCTTACAACTTTATTTCAATTGAAATGTTTATTTGTATAAGCACTCAAGAGTAAACAAAACACCGGCAAACATGTTTTCTACGAGAACCAAACACAAAAACTTAACATGTATATAAGGAACTGGTCTTAAACATTAAAATTCCTTGTTATACAACAATGAAAATATGTACAGTTGTTGTTTTTACATAAAACAACTATATGAAAGAAATTGAGCATTAAGTTTGCCTTTATTGAAAAACTAAATGAAACTTAGTATACATGATTTCAGGTAGGTAGGTATAGTGACATATGCATGTAAACATATAGTTTCAATAACAATACAATAGATATATGAATTATCGTCACCCGGCCCAGTGGGCCTATAAGTAACCTGAACAAAGTGTTTGTTTGGTTTTTTAACGTCCCAAACATGAACAGAGAGTGTAAAAAGTACATCCAGGTCATAATGCATGTGCTATATTTACTATAATCTCAACTCATTATACATGCATGGATAATGACTCAACTATAGATATTAAGATATATAGGATCTGACATGAATTGTTATTTCATAACGAGTTCATGAAAGTGTTATTAAGCGAGCCTCTGGCGAGCTGAATAACATTTTCATGAACGAGTTTAGTAAAATTTGATATGAAATGACAATTCATGTCAGATTCTTTTTATCATATAACCTCTAGTGACAGTAAATCGCGATTATAACAACAAACAAACAAGCAAATGAATGAACGGACTGGACTGTGAACGAATTACTTTTGTAATCCAACACCAAGAAATAGTTTCAAATAATAACTGAAAATAATGATTTAATGTGTGCATTTCTCATACATTTTCAACATCACATGAAAAATGATATATGATGCCCATACGAAACCGGAAACAGCTGTTTGAGCACAATGTCATATGATAAACATGTATATGTAATGTGAACAGACAAACTTAAACATATCACAGTTTGGTGGTTACAGTTAGTTTTATGTCAGTCCTTAATTACATACATCTACAGCATCATTTTCGAATTCGATACAGAAGAAGAAGAAGAAGAAGAAGAAGATTTTATTTTCATCCAGACTACGTATGACAGTATAATGAAGCAGGCAAAAATGACCCATAATCATTATATTTAATATAAACATTGAATTGGCGGACATAGTTAATCAAAATGTGATGTTTTATACAAAATAATAATTACATATACCATACTATAATACAGCTATGTCTAATTTAAAGTAACAGACAAAATACATCACACTATTCATAAAAAAATGCTTTTTTTTCTAATTAGTTAAGCATATTTTCTGCATTGATATATCTTAGGAAAAAACCATTAAAAAAGAAACAAAAACAAAACTGTAAACACATTGACTGTATTCTAGAGATAATGATGTAACTGAGATAAGCTGATATTACAAACCTGTTCTGTGATAACCAAACATCTATGAATATTTCATAAATCATAGTACACAATTCCAATGCGCGATACTAAATTGTACAGGGTGTATATGTCAGACTGCAAAATTTGAAAAACTGACAAAAATACAAAATCTAGAAATTACTTCAACCCCCGCCAACTGCTTTTAAAACAATATGTAAAATTGTTATTCTCAGACCCAATATTGATGCTTAAACTTCCCCTAAATCCATTAAAGATGAGAACTAAATTGGACCTTGGATTTCGAGGCCATGGTGTTGATTGACAATATCGTGCATCCAACGACAAAGCAGCATTCACGCACATGTAATTTTCCTGAAACGTTAACTGACATAAGAAGTCTGTGGTTGCCTTTAAATTTGCAAATATCGTGACACGAATAGTTTGATTCTTAATGAAAGCAAACAATAATTATTTCCTGTAATTTAGTAGCTGCGAGTATGTGGTTTGAACATTTAAGTTTCTGCCGCGGCGAAGGAAGGTTAAGCGTGTAATCCACGACCATGGCAAATCCAGCGTGAGTCAATCAGAAAAACCAGTATTTCGTACAAACCAGAAGATTTTATTGATAAAGAACATTACATAGATAATTACACTGGTTATCTTGATTTAAATGTTGTATGTTGTGGAATGATTTCTAAACACATAGTTTGCTTAGAATTTCCAGCCAGTCAAAAAAAAAAAAAAAAAAAAAAAAAAAAAAATAAATAGCGAAGCTTCTCCAGTTATTCAGATAATATTTCTAATATGGTCTGATATGGTGATGTTATTCAATGTAATACATTAATTATCGAGTAAATTAAAAAAAAAAATACTTACAAGGTTTTAAGTTTGATCCCTGAAACCCTCACATTATAGGTACATACTTAATAGTACAAATAAAAAACATTATTGAATCTGTCAAAATATATTAGAAAAGCAATACGAATAAGAAATGCATCACTGAACTTGTAATGTACATAGAGTTTTATTAATGTGAATAGTATGATGGTAGTTTGTAAGGACGGTGTGTATTATATTATGATTATTGGATGATTAAACATTATTATTAATGTGGTGATTTTATAATGAGTTAGTATATGTAAAAAGTGCATTAACTTGACTTGACTATTTGAGTTTACCGTCGCTTCGACAGTATTTCAGTCATATAGCGACGTCCAGCTAATTATAGGTGGAGGAAGACCCATCGACCTACCGCACGCCAGCTGGAAGGCTTCCTCAAATGAAAATTCGAATGACCCTGCCGGGATTCGAACCCACGCGGTGAGGGCTGTGTGAATGTTAAAGTCAGCGACTTTACCCTCTCGGCCACGGAGGCCCCAAAAAGTGCATTAAAGCATTTTGTTGAATCAATGTTACAGGGTAGTAGTGTGAGCATTTGATGTATAATTAGTATATAAAGGTAATTTTAGGAAGAGATTTAGGGATAATGATAATATAAAAATAAGTCATATTATTGTATATATTTATATCAAAGTAATTATTATATAATTTAAGTATCTTAAATTGTTAAAATTGTGTTTTGGTTAAATTGTAGCAGTATTATATAATCAAGAAATTTTATTAAACGCATTTTAGTAAAATTGGGTATGACAAGTATAGAAAATTTAAATTTATTTATTTACATATTAATTAAATATTTTAAATAAGCTTTGTTAAGGTATAAGTACATTTGGCAAGGTTGGATAATCATTGAAGCAAAATAGTACAAATTAATTTCTATACTCCGCATTATAATAATATATAAATATAGATTTAATTTTTGGTGTATAAATTATAGATGTTCACTGTTTACAACAATAGCTGTGGAAGCATTATAAAATATGTAGTGTTATATCAGGAACACTATTGGAAGACAGGAGTGTATGCGGGTGTATGTCAGTGAAAAGGGTTTTGTGTAACGTGTTTAAATATCTAAATATCTAAATATATATTATGTATTGACGATGTACAATATTGTATAAATCAAAAGAAATAAAGAAAGAAATTACATAATATGATAGCGTAATAAGACTTAATGACTTTAAAAGGTTAATGCTACGCAGGGTGTCACTGAATTTGATTTTTAACTATGTATGTGTATTACTATCAATACCCATTTATCATACGTAATGGTTTCCAGGGTCACAGACGATATTGAAATTGTATATAGAATTATAAAACCTATATTTAGAAATTCTATTTCATTTGCCGTCACTAGACTGATCACATTCACTCTTCACGCATGCGCTTGCTTCACAGGCTTGACTTACAAATTCGTTACCCGAAACTGTTGAAGACGCCATGTTGTGAAACGTGTCACGTGGAACCGCAAGCAAACCGTATTCTATATTTAACCGATTACCCGAAATGGATTTTTCGAAAATAGCGTTTCCCCGTGCAATGTAACCTACACTTTTCGAGTTTATTTGTCAGGAATCAAAAAAGACCTTAATAACGCATTAACAAGGGAGAGAAGAATAAACACCATTTTTTATATCTGCCGATCATCCATATACAAGCTGCCTAACATTTTAAACATTTTGTGAATATTGTTTGTACCTATTCGTATTTAATAATTAACATAAGAAACGATTTAAGTCTGCTGTTAACGTCGAGACATGTACGTGCGAATGTTTGTAGTATATAGGCATGAAATAAATAAATAACTATTTCTAAACATCACGCTCAATTCATGCAAGCATAGGTCTGATTAACATACGTGGTCACTAATGAGGCCCTCGTTAAGGGATAACACAGCTGTAAATGTATATGGACCGCAGTCAACATTTCAACACAATATTCATCGTGAGCATATTGAAATAACTGACACGTGTCATTTTATATTTATATTAAATATCTTTTGGAAAACATATCTATAAAATTCCTTCTTTTCAGATGAGAGACGGATGCGTAAATCTAGATAAAATGATTTTAACACGACTTGCATGTTTTTTTTCCTATACAGAAAGAAGGGGAAAAAAACTGTGTGTACATTCACAACAAAACAAACACAGGTCGCAGCTAGCGCACGCACTCGTGTGATGGTCTTATTTTTTTAACTCTTTCCCTCATAGAGGACACCATGAAAAGACCTATGCGAACAACATAAAACCAGATCAGCCTGCGAGTAACTCGCAGGCTGATCAGGTTTTATGTTGTTCGCTGCTCCTCAGTGGTCTGGAAATGAGGATTGTATTATTAAATTTGGTAAGGTTTAACTGTGATTTTCTGCAGACCAGGCTTTATGTGGTAGCTACTGAGTGCGTCAAAATGAGTCTATATGAGGGAAAGGGTTAAATATGATGCAACAAAATAACGTCATATACAATAAAGTAAACTAACCAATATAACAACTTGATTTACATTTTGCATCTTATGGTGGGCAAAAGATCTTATAACATTGATAAAAAGGTTAATAGAATTTTAAAAAAAATGTAAGCAATACATAAGAACTCATCTTTCTTAATTAATTTGTATTTTTAGCGAGAAGCTAATATGAATAAAAACTAACGAATATCTGGCTGGAAGAATTGAAATAATCAATATATATCTGTATTTTGTTGTGTATTAACCACAAGTGCGCATAGCTTCTCCCTCGTGACAATGAGATACACCTACACACGAAAACTGTGGTTAAATGCATAATGAAACACAGATAGAGGTTGGTTATTTCTTAAATAATACGAGCATTTAGAACTGCTAATGGTTCGGAAATAAATCTATAATGTTAGTAAAACTATGTACTTTCTTTTGGTTTCAAAATATTCGGGATGTTGAGATCAGTTTTTAATACTGACATCATGAAAGTATTTGTATAGGACGAACTGTTTTGGATTAATCTTCTTTTACTGATTAATCCGGTTGTATCATACTTTTTTAGGACACTGTCTACTGCAAATAAAAAAGCAAATGTTACTACCGAGAAGATAATGCAATATCTGAAGCTGACAATTATATTTTTAAAATTATTTGGATTAATATCTGACATCCATCATTATCACACATTTTTTATTATACTTAATTGCAATATTGATTATATTATTGTTTTGTTTGTTGATTTTGCAAGTTAAAGATACACACTTTTATTCATAGACGGTATATCATGATAATCAATTAAATAATACATTGATCAAAAACCATACATTGTTTATGACCGACAAAACAATATCAGATAAGTTGGACGAAAGTGAGAAAGACTCAAGATTATATCTCTATAACGTTCAGTGGGCAAAGGTCCAAGTGAACAACTATTTACAAAGTTTATAATAAACCTAAAAAAAACAACAACAAAGAAACAAAAAAACTCCCCCTATTTTAAACAGGTTTAATATGGACATATTTACAAGCGGTAATATATACTTGGCGTTCTATAAATACAAAACTCATTAGTGGGAGTAACACTAGCCATTTATACGTCAAGATACATATGTATCGCACTGTCATCCTATACGCTTGATTTATTTTCTGTGTTAACTAAAATGTCAATGTCTAATTACGGCTTCTGAATCAACGTCCGCTGAACTTGATAATCACTATGGTTCACCAGAAGCCGGTTATTAATCAGTATACTGTCAGCTGTCCACGATACTGTCCGTAAATAATATGTTGACCAGAGAAACAGTAGATCTAATTACATTAGTTGACATTTGTGAATGTAGATACAGGACATAAGATGGTTACGTGTCATACATGTATTTAAAATCAGACACATAAACATGACTGTCTTTCAATCGGATTTCAATCTCATCAAAGTTGTTAAATTTGCAAATATCTGACAATTATCCATATGTCTAATAATTTTTTTAAGTTGAAAAAGAAATCTGGTTGTGATTTATTTTGAAGTTAAATCAACATATTTTTTATATTCTTATATCTTACTCATGTCAAAAGTGTATTTTTTTCCCCGTAGGCCATGATGCTGCTTCAGTCCTTTTTCATACTTAAATGTATGGGACAACGTTAAAGCAGCTCATTCACAGATGATCGCTAAAAAAAATATTTTTCCTCTTTGAAGTTGAATTGTTTCCGTACAAATAAATTCAGTAAGTGTAAGTCACGGAAAATCGCTATTTTCGTAAATGGAACATCGACGAAATCTTCTATTTTGAAAAAAAGTATCCCTGAAGCATGTCCTTGCGATACCACGTGACTCTTTCCACAACATGACATCTTTATCAGTTCATGGTAGCGACTTCCTAGGTCTATGAAGTTAGCGCATGTGCGAAGAGTAGTTGTGATCAGCCAAGTGACGGCAAATTGAAAATAGGTTTTCTAATTCTAAATATAGTTTCAATACCGTCCGTGACGTTATTGCCTTTGATGGGGGAAACCACCTGTGAACGAGCTGCTTTAATTATACTTACATTAAAATGATTACATAACTTTGTATCATTTCTGAAAAAAAGAAGAAAATGTTTTTATATGAAAATATTATATTGTCGTTCATCTGCTTCCCCCTTTTCTTTCTCTGCCTCTTCTTTTTCTTGCTACAAATGTAAATACAAGAAATTTTGCACGAAGATAATGTTTAGAAACGCAGGCACATACGATTGTATTCTTCACTTAGTCAATATTTTTTCTTTTCTCTCCCTTTTTTGTAAAATAAATGCAAATATATAGCCTCATTGACCGAGTGGTTGTAATCTTTGATATATTATCACTTACTTAATAGTTTCTTATCGAAGGTTCGAGTCCCGGTAGAATCATGAGGATATTCCATGTGAGGTAGCTTTCAAACTGGATATCGGCAGTTCAATGGTTCTACCAGGATGTCACTGTTTATACAGGGCCTTCTTCAACTCAACTATGCTTAGCTCGACGTCACCATATGACATAAATACTATTGAAAGTAAAAGCCGAAACTACAACAACAATAAACGCAATTAAAGCAAAAAAGAGGCTTGGAAACAAAACATAAGAAAAGATATATAAATGCTAGAGAAAGGGATATATTTTTCAAAACTCTATAAATAAATATTGCCTAAAAAGATTTTTTACTGATTATCACATTATTCCAAATGCTATGGTTGCCGTGGTTGAGCGGTTACAGTCGTGTACTACAAATCCCTCAGCCCCTCACCGCTGTGGGTTCGAATCCCGGCAGCATGTAGATTAGGTGTTCGGTAACTGCTCGTTGATTTACGCGGGTTTACGTCATATCATTATGTATATGGATTGATTCCCATCATTTGCAGTATTATAATAAAATATAATGCGCATGCGTCAAAGGGTGTGGATGTGAAAAAAAAGCTCCCATGGAAAAAAGGAAATAAAAACATTAAATCAACAATCAAAGTGTGAATTCAATGTCGGATATGATCTATTAAACCATTCGATGTCTACCTCAAGTTCGAGCCCAAACCAGATAGAGGAACCTCGTCAAAAAAGAAAAAAAGTAAAACCAAGTAAGTCAGTCGCTAATGGCCGCCACTCCGAAACCACGGGTCAATCATCTGGACAGGTTAACACGAAAGCCAGTGATCAGCCTTTGAACACTCCATTCTCAAAACAATCGTGTGCGAATTACATTGACTCGGTCATGAATCCACAAGCAATTTCTTCAATTAAATTCAGCGACCAAAGCCCGTTTTCCTTCAGTGCCCCACCCACCGCTACCCCTCCCACAGCTCCACCATGGGCACTGGCAATGACGGCGGACATACAGACAATCAAATCGGCTTTGCCCATAATAGATAAAATTGAGGCAACAGTGAATAAGATTAACATGAAGGTACATGAAATGGAAGAAAAAATAAGAACACTAGAAACAAAAGTCACAGATGTCGAATCTTCTTGTTCTTTTATAGGCAGAGACTGCGATGATAATA
Organism: Solen grandis; assembly: GCA_021229015.1. NCBI lineage: Eukaryota > Metazoa > Mollusca > Bivalvia > Adapedonta > Solenidae > Solen > Solen grandis. The sequence goes on from CM037779.1 coordinate 10,743,366, forward strand.
AATCGGACATAATATCCATAAAACATGAAATGAAACAATTAAAAAGCAGCAACAAGTCTTTCGAAGAACACGTTAAAAGCACACAGCTGTACCATGAAAAAATGTGCGAGAAAATAACGGACCTAGAGGCAAGGTCAATGAGGGACAATCTCATGTTCTACGGCATCCATGACAACGGCGACAACGAAGACTGCAGATCGCTTATCAAGGACCTTATTACAAATTACACCGGTATCGACGCGTCAGATATGCTGTTTGATCGGGTACATCGCGTTGGTCCTACCGCTAGAAAACCCCGACCCATTGTAGCCAAATTCCACTACCACCTGGATAGAGAGAGCGTGCGACAGAAGGCATATGACAACACAATCAAACAAAACCTCAAGGAAGGGTCACGTGGTATCGGAGTACAATGGCCACAACAGACACGAGAAGCACGGCGCGCATTCCATTCCATTGTGAGGGAGGAAGAAAACAAGGGCCATCGCGTTAGGCAACAAGGAAATAAACTGTTCATCAAAAATGTGTTGAAAAAGCAATTTATTGACGGTAAAGTGAGTGACGTCAACACTACGCATACCAGGTCAACACAGGATCGAACCTAGGGGTGTCATGAGAAGGACATATCTTTCATCTCATTGAATGTAAATGGACTGAGTAGAAAAATTGCAGATGTAGATTTTATTGAAACTGTAAGCAAATATGATTGCATATTTTTGACAGAAACATGGCTTTCCAAAAATAGTTGTTACAATTTAAACATTTCAGGATATAGGTGTGAACATATTTTTGGGAATAAATCACATAACACATCAAAAGGTAGATACAGTGGTGGCATTTCCATATATTATAAAGACTCATTAGAGCACTGTATTGAAGTTGTTCAGAAAGATCAGCATGGTATTGTATGGGTCAAATTTAAAGACCACTTGTTTGAATTCAATCAAAATGTTTATATTTGTTGTACATATATCCCGCCGAAAGGCTCTACTATAACAAAATATGATCCTAGTCAGTTCGATTTTTTTGACCAATTGGAAACTGATATTGAACATTTCAAAATGTTAGGGAAAGTATTCTTGACAGGTGATTTTAATAGTCGTATATCAGATATAGATGAAACTTTACTTTGACCAACATATAGATTTTAGCGATACTAATTACATCAATACCATTCATATACCAGCACGTGCAAATCAAGACCACGTGATCGAAGGGCACGGCAATCGCCTATTAGAACTATGTAGCAGTACAGGTATGATAATTGGGAACGGTCGACTGCACAGTGATACAGGTGTAGGTGACTTTACATATCAATTCCCAAATGGCTCTAGTACAGTTGATTTATTTCTTTTACATCATGATGATTATAATTTAGTTACTGATTTTAAGATTTTGGAACCCGGGTCGTGTTCTGACCATAACCCCCTTATGTTTTCATTGAGTGGAAAATGTATATACTCTTGTTATAATCCAAGTAATGACAATTACACTGTAGATGATGATTATACCATAAAATGGGACGAAAATAAAAAAGATGAATTTATACGAATTATGCATGAGGAGAGACTTAAGATATATAACGCGTATGTAACCTCCCTTTTCGATGAGGACATGGATTTTGTGCTCAGTGAATTTGGTGGAATAAAATTCAAAATAAGGAGATATATTGGAATATATTTGGACTAAATAAATTGTAAGTACCTTAACTTCATGCCACCAAAACAAAAAGACTCGACAAAAAAAGAAAATAAGAAGAAAAAACGTAAAATTATTTCGCCTTTATGTGAAGGGACCGATACACACTGCACGAGCCTCACGAGCCTCACGAGCGACAAGGCTGTACACAAAAATACGGCTGACACACCAACGCTTGTTGATGTTAGCAATGAAACCGAAGTAGATAGTCTTACTAAACGGCAGCGGAACGAGACTGGGTATTTTAAATACGAGACGCCTATAGTAAACCGAGTCATGGCATCCCAAACAAATTATCAACAGCCCTATACTGGTCCATACATTCCATCACCACCAGGGCAGTTTCCACCTCAGTTTATGGTAAACAGCGCATTTTCCAATCAGCTTCAGGATCAGGCTCCATCATGGGCATTAGCTATTATGGAAGACATCAAAATTATTAAATCAAGTGTCCAGAAAATTGATAAAATGGAAAAGACAATTAATTCATTGTGCGCGAAATTTGGTGACCTCGAAACTAAAGTGAATGGTATTGAACATCGGGTCACTGAAGTAGAAAATGCCACCTCATTCCTTAATGAGAAGTACGATAAACACTCGTGTGAAGTAAAAAAAGCGCAACAATCTGTTAAGAATCTTAAAAAAGATCTAAAAGATGTACATGATACTGAAGAATCCATGAAGGACAAATTACTTGACCTTGAATTTAGAAGTATGAGGGACAATTTGATATTTTATGGGATTGCTGAGGCAGCTGCTGGTAGTCCTGGTGCTGAAACAACATGTGATGATCTGGTTAAGGATGTCATCCATGACAAACTTGACATTGATACCAGTGATATTTCCTTCGATCGGGCTCATCGGTTGGGTAAGAAGGTCAACCCTAGCAAACCCAGACCTATTGTGGTGAAGTTCCATAATCATCGCCATCGTGAACAAGTCCGACAGGCTTCCGTGGACCGCAAAACTCAGCTTAAGGATGCTGGATACGGAATAGGAATACAGATGCCAAAGGAGTGGCGCGAAGCTAGACGTACCTTGAACGCCGTGTACCTTAGTGAAAGAGAAAAAGGCAAATCCGTTCGATTTATGGGTGATAAACTTTACATCAACGACGTCGTGTATGTACCACCACAGTCAGCACCATAGAGGTGTCAAGAGGAGCAACTTAATATTATATCTTGGAACATTAATGGCTTAGCCAGGAAAATAGCAGATCCAGAACTTATCAAAATAATTAATGATCATGATTTAATTATTCTTACAGAAACTTGGTTGTCATCAAAAACAAGTTTTAATCTAAAAAACAATTATAATGTTAAGCATCTATTTGGAAATAAATCGTTTAACACGCAAAAAGGACGATGTTCGGGTGGAATTTCAGTGTACTACAAGTCCAAATTTAGTGACAAAATATCTTTTGTAAAAGAACATCAATGTGGAATTCTTTGGTTAAAAATTTGTAAAACTCTATTTCATTTCAAAGAAGATGTGTATATTTGCTGTTCATATATTCCTCCAAGATACTCTAATATCTTAAATCAAGCTAATTCTGAAATTGACATGTTCGATCGTCTAGAATATGATATAGAAACATATAAATTACAGGGTAAAGTGATTGTTACTGGAGATTTAAATAGTAGAACGTCGAATGAACCTGATTTTATTGTTCATGATAGATATTTAGACAATGATTTAACTATACGTATAAATGACGGAGTTATACCTAGGGTAAACAAAGACCACGTGCTTGACGCACACGGTGTGCGGCTCACTGAACTGTGTAAAACAACAAATCTATTTATAGCTAATGGGCGTTTACATAACGACAGGTATATAGGTGAATACACGTTCATTAATAATAATGGTATGAGCGTTGTTGACTATATATTGATGAATGAACATGATTTTCGATATATTTCTACATTTGAAATTATGCCACCGAGTGAGTTATCAGATCATTGTGCTGTACATTTTTGTATTGAAATGTTACGTTTACCTGTTATCACTGAGAGTACGTGTACTGACCAGGAATTATTTATTGATTGGGACGATACGCAGATACCCATTTTTCGCAATAGTTTAATAGTCGATATTCAACACTTAGATAATCTGACCACAGATATAAATAACAACATAATTGACTTTACAATTAATTCATTCACAAAATATATGCAAAATAATGCCTTTAAAGTGTTTGGAAAATTCAAGAAGAAAATCAATATAAATAATAATTATAAAATAAAGAAAAAATGGTTTAACAAGGAATGTTATGAGGCCAGAAAAGAGTTTAATAAAGCAAGAAACATTTTTCTCAGAAATCGCTCAACCGAGAATAAGCAATATTTCTTAAACAAAAAACGTTTTTATAATAATATAAAAAAAAGACCCTAAAATTTTTTGGAAAAACCAAATTTTTGATAAGTTACAATAGATGATATGTTCACTCATTTTAATGACCTTTATGGTTCAGAAAACACACAAAGTGAACACGATATTCATAGTGAGCCCCATGATGATTATGTTTATGATATTGATCTTGATTGTGACTTTACTGTATCAGAAATTAAAACTGCTGTATTCTCACAAAGTAACTCAAAAAGTCCCGGAAATGACCATTTAATAGCTGAAGTATTTAAACACTCTTTTGATATAATCTCACCTTTTTTAGTTTGCTTTTATAACAAAATTTTTAATGATGGAATTTTTCCTGCAAGTTGGGGAGAGGGTATCATTATACCAATTTTTAAAGGCGGCTCTCAGGAGGCTAAAAATTATAGAGGAATCACTCTGAATAACATTCTCTCAAAAATATACTCCAAATTATTAGTAAATCGTTTAACAAAATGGGCTGATAAATATGGTAAATTTATAGACAATCAGTTTGGATTTCAAAAAACAAATCAACAACAGACTGTATTTTCATATTGCATGCAATCATAACAAAAACATTATCGTCTAAAAGAAAACTTTATGTAGCATTCCTAGACTGGGAGAAAATGTTTGACCGTATTGACAGACTTTTATTATGGAGAAAACTGTTAGATGAAGATATAAGTACAAAATTTACCAATGCAATAAAATCCATGTATATAAATGTCAAATCATTCATTAAATACAATTCTATGAAATCTAATCATATACATTCTAAAATTGGGGTAAAGCAAGGTGATCCTATCAGCAGTATTTTGTGTCTATTTTATTTAAATGATATTTTAAGGAATATTAATTCAAATTTAAATGGTTTATTAACTGTTGAAGATGTACAACTTTTTTTATTACTATTTGCTGATGATGCTGTTGTTTTCACACAAGATCCAGAATCGTTACAATCAATATTAAATGATATAGAGCAATACTGTAATATCTGGAAATTAAATATTAATGTTAAGAAAACAAAAGTAATGATTTTTGAAAACGGTAAGCGTAGCCACTATAATTTTTTTCTTAATAATACAAAACTTGAAATTGTAGAATCATTTAAATATTTGGGAGTCTATCTATTTAAAAATGGTAATTGGAATCGCACACAGCGGTATATAGCTCAGCATGCTTCATTTTCGTTACATAACCTCTTTATTGTCAACAATCAAATTGAACTTCCCATATCCCAAAAGTTAAAATTGTTTGATTCTCTTGTTCTTCCTATTCTCACATATTCTTCTGAAGTATGGGGTAGTCACCAAAGCCCAAATATAGAAGCGTTATTCTCTAAATTTTGTAGAAGATTACTTGGAGTTAAAGAGTCAACCAACTTAGATGCTTTATATGGTGAATTGGGTCGTATACCAATGTTTTTACATAGAAAACTACTTCTTCTTAAATACTGGACTAAACTTCTCACCTTAAGTGAAAGAACCATATTATTTAAAACCTATTTTATGTTAAAAACAGATACTGAGAATGGACTGACATATAATGGTAATAATTGGGCATTTCATATAAAAACTATTTTAAAAAAAAGTTTAATATGCCTATTAATTTTAACTATATTAAACAGAGATTATTAGATATATACATACAAACTTGGTATTCATCGATAAATAACTCGAGTCGACTTGATACATACTGTTTATTTAAGTTCACTTTTAACTTCGAAAACTATTTAGACATACTTACTGTAACAAAGTTTAGGATAGCGTTAGCAAAATTTCGTACATCATCACATAACTTAGCAATAGAACAAGGTCGTCATACTAATATTCATAGAAACAATAGAATTTGCCAAAATTGTAACTCAGGTCAATTGGAAACGGAATATCACTTTTTACTTATTTGTCCGAAATATTCTACACTTAGATCAATTTATATTAAACGTTACTATTATACATGGCCAACAAAACAAAAATTTACTAATTTAATGAGTTCAACATCTCGAAATATTATCATTAATTTATCTAAGTATATATATTATGCAAATCTCCAAAGAGTGTAATATACGATACACATCTGTAAGACTTAATATAAAAGTGAATATTTAATTTTGGACTGTATGATGTTATAGCTCCTGTAAAATCATGTCCTTTATTGAATTTGTTTTTGTAATTGCTATAAATATGTATATGTTTAAAGCAATAAAATATTTGTACTTGTACTTGTACTTAGAACAGAATGATTCACTGAACGTAGATGAAGTTACGCAATCACTTACAGAAATATTACAAAATGTCGCAAAAGACGCATTTGTCAGTAAAAAACGTAAACATACCTATAAACGGAATTGCAATAAAAAGCCATGGTTTGACGAGGAATGTTATAACGCACGAAATTGCTTTAAAAGAGCCCGAAAGCAATTACATGAAAAATAAGAATAACACAAATCAGAAAAGAATTCATTAATCTAAGAAACATTTACAATCGTATTAAGCGACGAAAAAAATATAAGTTTTCGGTCTTGGAGTCTGAAGAACTAACAAAACTGAGCAAAACTCAACCAAAGCAGTTTTGGAAAAAAATAAAGCAAGAATATACACATAAAGATAAAACAACGGAGAATTTAGATGTTAATGATCTGTTTAAACATTTCAACAATCTTTATAAGTCAGAAGAAGGAAATGTGGAAAATGAAAACATAAATGTAGATGAACCGGTATATGATGAAGATTTAGATGAAGTTATAACTCTAGAAGAAGTACGAACTGCTGTATTTTCCCAGAACAACAATAAAAGTAGCGGATTAGATAATATTGTTGCCGAAATTTATAAGAACTCTTTTGATATATTAGCACCAGTCATTCTTAAATTATTTAATAAAATTTTATGAGCGGTATTTATCCAAGTTCATGGGGCAATGGTATAATAATACCAATTTTCAAAGGAGGTAACAAAGATGACACCAAAAATTATAGGGGAATAACGCTTATAAACGTATTAGGAAAAATATACTCACAAACATTATTAAATAGGCTCACAAAATGGTCCGATAAACATAAAAAGATAATTCCGAATCAATTTGGATTCCAAAAGAAAAAATCTACGATTGATTGCATATTTTTGCTTCATTCTATAATTACAAAAACATTAAATGCAAAGAAAAAATTGTATTGTTGTTATCTTGACTTCGAGAAATGTTTTGATAAAATTAACAGGGTTAATCTATGGCATAAATTAGCAGAAGCAAATGTAAGTTCTAAAATGATTAATGCTGTAAAAGCTATGTATACTACCGTAAAATCATGTGTCCGTTTTAAATCGCAAGACTCACAATTCATAGATTCATTTATCGGCGTTAAACAAGGGGATCCGAGCTCAAGTCTGATGTTTTTATTTTTCTTTAATGATATACTTAATTCTGTTAATACAAATATAGACGGATTATATCAAGTAGAAAACTTTAAGATATTCATGATATTATTTTGCGATGACTCAGTTGTCTTTGCAGAAAGGCCTGAAGCTCTTCAATCCATATTAGATGATATTGACAAGTACTGCAAATTATGGGGATTAAAGATCAACTCAAATAAAAGCAAATTTGATTTTTGAAAAGGTAGACCGCAAAATGTATATTTAAATTAAACAATATAGACTTAGAAATCGTAAGTTCATTCAAATACCTCGGTATATGTCTTTTTAAAAACGGAACCTGGAATAAAACGCAGAAACGATTAGCAAAACATTCGTTAAATGCACTGCATAACCTCTTTATAGTTTTCAACCAGCTCAATTTATCCATAAGTGAAAAAGTTAAATTATTTGATAGTTTAGTTGGTTCGATTTTAAATTATGGAGCAGAAGTATGGGCTTACTATCCAAGCAATGACGTAGAACAAGTGCATTGCAATTTTTTGCGAAAAATATTAGGGGTTAAAAAATCAATGAATTTGGATGGACTTTACGGGGAATTAGGAAGATACCCACTAAAAATAATAAGACAATTTATAATGATAAAATACTGGCTCAAATTGATAAATTTCAGATAATATTTTACTTAAATTAACATATCAACAACTATATCAAGATGCAGAAAATGAAAATTCATATAACAATAATAACTGGGCTAGTCAAATAAAAGAAATACTTGATTGCATTGGTCTCGGTAATATCTGGCAAACCCAAACTCATTCAGACATATGTTTCACGGTTATTAAACAGAGAATAATTGATAATTACAAACAAAACTGGCATAGTAATATTAATAATTCAAGACGACTATCCTCATATTGTTCATTTAAAAATAATTTCGAAATGGAAAAGTATTTAAGTAATTACTGCTACTAAATTTAGAACAGCACTGACACGATTCAGATTATCCTCTCATGATTTAAATCTAGAAACAGGTAGATACTTCAATATCGCAATGGAAGACCGAAAATGCACGCAATGCACCATGAACGTAACAGAAACTGAATATCATTTCCTGCTTGTGTGTTCGAAATATAGGGACTTAAGAAAACAATACATGAAACAATATTTTTGCCATTGGCCGACGATACATAAATTTGTCTCACTTCTTACATGTAATAATATTAATGTCATAAAAAACACTGCCAAATTTATTTACTTGCTTATCAAATTCGTGATAAAAAATAATATTCATATTTATATTATTTAATTATAATGATATTTCTCTGAAAATATTGCTTACACCATTTGTATGTTATCATTTGTTGGCTATATTTGTATACAAATTATGTTAAAAAAGTTGTTATGTTATGTTATTTCAAGATCTTATCTAACAACCAATGAAACACACGGCCATCAAAGCTCCTCAGATTCTGACTAAAATTAATACACAGGGAAATTAATTTACATCGTCAGAAAAGCGTTGAAAAGAGGATACCATGATAAATCGCATTTCATATAAAGTAGTTATATATTTTAAAACAAAATCTGATTATTAAGTTTAAAACCTAAAAAGTATCTTTGAATTAAGACATTTAGCACGTTTTCAGACATTCAAATGATATTGAAAATAGACGTCATGCCCGAATTGATAGAGAATACAGAAAATGTCACCTCTGTTTGGCTGATCTTAATACCCATCTTATAGAGGATGAATATATGTTTTTCTAAATGCATAAAGTTTGATGACATTAGACAAGTTGGTATAATGGCGCCACAAATTTTGGTAAATTTACAATATTTGTTAAAAAGTTTAAGATATTGTTAAAATCAAGAAATTGGCGGTATATGTCACGTCAATATAAGCAAGATCAGATAATGACACTGATAGGAGATAAACTGCATATGACTTGTTATTGTTATTTATAGTAATATACTTTTAATGTATTCTTATATTTTTCAGTGTAAGATAATATTTTGCTTTATATACCAATAAATTGCCTGTCTCAAATACATGCACATTTCGTACATTTTCGTATTTCGTATTATGTCACTGACAAATACGGTGGTTGCGTGACGTCACTTTCGACTTTCGTGATAAAAAAAACAACTTGATACACTCATTAAAACCTTTCTAAATTGACTTCTTGTATCTTGAATATTTATATGTATATAACAAGTATTGGCATTTCCAAAAATGCTCGCGAGATATATTTTTCCCATGCTGCTCGTAGCAAAATACATAAACACGAAAACCTACTGCAACATGATAATCCATATGTGGCAGGATCTTTATATTAAGATAATCTCCTGATTATGGGTAGGTGGTCTTTATTTACAATAAACATTTTGTTTCTTTTATCTTTTATTCTTGTCACGGATACAATTAGCGAACTTTTTCATTTAAATAAATTTAGGTATATACTCCTTTAAAGCAACACAATGACACATTTGAATTTCAAACTTTTTGTTCTAACGTTATTATAGGCCTATCAATTTTGATCAATCTAGTTAGCATATTTAGATCTATCTAAAATGTGTTGCTCTGTAATGAAAAAAAAAAATGAAACAAATAGAGATCTATTCGCACGGTTATATGTTAAATAAAAAAGTGACAAATATGATTTCTTTACCTGCAAATATTTATTTTGGGTTTAAGTGCCTAGTATTAGATCATTTCTAAAAGTCACATACATAAAATCCTGTTCTTTTTTTACTCGTGTCAACCAAAATTTGTTGATATTTTTTTGCCCAAGTGAGTTGAAAAAGCACTTTGCTAAAATATATGAATAATGAAATTATGATATGTATATCAAAGATTTTACCGGTCAAGTTTTATTTTCGCCATTTCTTAATTATGATAATAATTTTATTCAAGGTTATTGTAAGCAACTCGCCTCTTCTCTTCCAATACTCTGGGGCCTCCGTGGCCGATAGGGTAAAGTCGCTGACTTTAACACTCACTCAGCCCCTCAATTTTTTCAATAAATTTTCAAGCTTGCATAAATGGCCTGCTAATTTTTGTCTCTTGTAATTAACATTCTTTGATAATTTATTTGTCTGTTAAATTAATATATCTTTTTTTTGCTTTCAGAGTCACATTCTACATATAAGAGATGGTTAACAAATCGATTACATAATCGATGATTGATCGAAATGTCTTGTCCGATTATTTTCAATCATCGATTATGGTTTTTAGCCGATTTGGAAACTCTAATCAATGCAGCATTAATGTGGTAAGTAACTATAGTTCATTTGAATTCATTTTGAGTCACTGTTATGTTAATAATAAAACATGGTGATTTAAATGATAGCTACCCTATAGATTGTGTTTCCTCTCTCAATGTTGACAATACAGTTGTATACAATACCTCTTAAAATACCCAAAATACTTATTTTCAATCAAATGAAATCCTTATTAAGCGATAGAGTATAAAGAAAGAGTTTGTCTTTTTGTTTGTTTATTAGGGTTAACGTCCCGCCGACAGTATTTCAGTAATTTGGAGACGATGTCTACTTGAGACAGATATACTGCTGCCACACTGTAGTATCACGCTGTATACATGTGGCATGATACCACACCCAGTCACATTATCTTGACGCCGGGCCCACCAGTCCTGGAACTACCCTTATATGCTGAGCACCAAGCAAGGGAGCTATACTAGTACCATTTTTGCGACATGAAGAATGAGGAATGAGTACTACACAAGAAGATGAATTCTTTCTTCTGTATACATGTATACCCTGTTTTGTAATCCCCAATCAGTATAAATGTAAATACGGGACTGTAGTCTCCACTCAGTTACAGAAGCTGTACAATAGCATTTCATACGAAACTGCATATTTACAAGATCCACTGTTCAAAGCGTTGTGCATGTCATAATTATATTGGGTAATAGAATACTCTGATCAGATATACTGTCAAAACAACATATTAATTCAATAAAGTGAAAGCTTTGACGTAATAAGTTGTTTTGTGAATCCAGATGCGTCTATTTTCGGAAATATTGAAGAAATTCTCCGACTCAGACCCATTAAAGATGCTGAAATTTCCACTGAAGCAAAAATAGATAACATTTTAGTTTGATATATTTTGTAACTGGGTTATTTCACGGACTGTCTTTTGAAAGATAAAAGATAATTGAGCTTACATAGTGTTCATATGGTTTGATAAAAGTAACACAACCAGACAGAAAGCGACCAAGGTCAAAACCATTCTGAACCTTCCATCGAAAATGCAAAAGTAAGACAAAGTCATTTTTAAGTTAAACATATCTCTTTTTTACCGTGTATATCATGGGGTTTTGAAAACCAAACCAAGACATTTGGGACCGGCATAGGGATTAATATCAATCTTTGGTTTTATTTGAACTACATCAAGAGATACGTTATAGGATGGGAATAAAAAAATCAAGACATGTTTAGCAGCATTAGAAATAGAGTCAACAATATTTTTTTGTGCATGTCATATTCAAAAGTTTATATATGTTCAAATATCCAGACACACAAGCAATTATAGATATTAAAGTATATATATGTTCCAGGCAAACATCAGCATAGGTAAACGAAACCCGTTCTAAGAATATCTATGTAATATGACAAAAAATCAAACAAGACAGGCAAGCTATTTATATTTATATATGAAAATAATTGGTCTATCAGAGACAGAGATAAATCCATCATGTCTTACTTTTCTATTCGAAATTAGCCAGCGGATTGATATACTGAAAGTTATTTCTGTCTCATTTTCTTTTTACTTCTTTTTTTAGTTCTTTTTTAGCATCTTCACTTCTTCAGTAATCTTCTTAAGACGAGTTCGATTATGGTTGATATCCGCTAATTAGGTCTGGAGTTATGGCCCTAGAACATTTAAAAAATGCCAAATTCACTTTGAGTACACTCTAGCATCTGCATGTTTTAATCAATCTTCAAACTTATTACAATGCTTATAAACAGAATCTCTCGGCCAAGTTTGATTATGGTTAATATCTGCCCAGCAGGTCACGAGTTATAGCTCTTGAATGATAAAAAATGCTATCCAAATTAATCTTTTTGTACATTTTAGCATCTTCAATTTTTGATCATTTTTTTTTTCAAACTTTATGACAATGTATATAAACATATCCTCCTGGCTGGCTAAGTTCGATTATGGCTAATATATGCCAATAAGTTCAATGGAGTTATGTCTCTTGAATGATTAAAAATGAATAATTTCAAATTCTGTACGCTCTTGATTCTTCATTTCTTAATCAATCTTCTTCAAAATTTAATGTTAATGTTTATAAACATAAGCCCTAGCTAAGTTCGATTATGGTTGATATTTATCCATAAGGTCTAGAGTAACGTTCCTTGAATGATTAAAAAATGCCAGATTGGACTTTGTGTACATTCTAGCAGATTCTTTTCTTAAGCGATTTTCTTCAAACATCTTAACTATATTTGGCCATAATTTCTCAGCTTAGTTCGATTATTGTTTATATCTCTTATTCAGTCAGGGGTTATGACCCTAAAATAGACTTACAAAAGACAATGCTTGAACAACTTCCTCATCTGAAACCCCTGGTGTAAAGATATTTGGTGTGTAACATGGCCTAGTGAATCTCTTTCAAGTTTGTTCAAATTAGGGCCCTAGGGTCAAAATTGGCCCCGACCAAGGAATGACTTTTTCGTATAAACGTATAGGATTTAAATAAAATCTTGAAACAACAAAGCCTAGAGCTTAGATAGTTGGTGTGTGTGATTTTCTAGTGGTCATTTACCAAGTCTGTTCAAATCATATGCCTTGTGGTCAAAATTTGCCAACCCGTTTTTCACTTTTTTTTTACACATGCTTATAGAGGGAACTATAACCTTCAATTTTGGAGAGCAGGTACAGTTTTGATTGTGAAACTTAACTTGACCTTGACCTACTTATGGTATTTTAAGCTACGGTCTTTAGATTTGGACCACTGGTACAGTTTTGTGTGTGGCATTGAACTTTGACATTGGATGACCCAGTGACATTCTTTTGTATTTTAAAGCTAGGTCTTCAAATTTGGTCCAAATGTTTGTTTGATGTCTGGAAAATGAAATGATCTTGCTGTATTACTGTATGGATAATGTATTACTGTATGATAATATTACTGTAGAATTTTCTAGGTAAGATTACTATTCTTATAAATGTATGTATGTAATGTATTAGTATTACTAGATTATGTGTGGTAGTCGAAAGATATTATGGATAATGTATTACCATGTAATGTATACTGTATATATGTATTACGATTACTGTATGAAAATACTTATGGATAATGTATTCTGTAGATATGTTCTGTTGATAATGTATCGTATTACTGTATGGATAATGATATTATGGCATGTATCGAACTAATATTCATGAAGTTTACAGATAAATATGTATGGTAATGTATTCGCCACCTTGTACAGACAGTTTTTCTCAGGTAAGCGAATTTAGGGCCACCATTTTTTTTATACATTTTATTAGAAATTTCTTAATTTTATATTATAAATAAATTCATGTGTTCAAGATATTTCATGGATTTATGGTATTTAGGCCATTGTATCAATATTCCCAACATATTTCTTCCACATGAAATGACAAAAACAACATTAGATGGAGAGAGAACTTTGTGAAGACCATGTGGTCTGTTTTCGAAAAATCTGAAATCCTGTTAAATGATACATGCACCACTGAATTTATTCGCAGTATCATCTAAACTGAACCTTAAAAGCAGTCTAAATATTGTCAGGGAATGCTATTGAGAGTAAGATATACACATAAAACCAAAACTCCAGAATATTTATTGGACAAAATGACATTTAATTTTGTATTATCATGATCTCTATTATTATATGTCATATGCACGGAAAAAAAAGTGAATTGAACTTAGAATTTGTGTATACGTAATTATAGGTCTGTAATAGCTCCTTAGTTTACAACAGCTGTGAATTTTCTCCCTCTTAGCTAATTTCAAAGACACTGTATTTCTCTCTTCGTTCAATCCTGGTTTATATTTCGAAAACTGTATACACGTGAAATTGTATCCATATTCTCTCAGATTAGAAAAGCTGTAAAATAGAATTTCAACAGAAACTACATATTTACAAACCTCTATTGAAACTCTTTCTGTATCATATATCAATAAATGCATATGTATAATAGAAACTTAGAATTGATATACTGTCAAGATAGGATAATATTTCAATATAGTGAAGTATTAACTTAATAAGATGTTTTATAAATCCAGATGCGTCTATTTTCGGAATTATTGGAGAAATTGTCACACTCATATTCAGTTATGATGCTGAATTTTCTATAGAAGAAAAAACAAATATTTTGGTTCGATATTCGTCTTGGTTCGATTTAGTTATTTAAAAAAGCAGTTTATTGGCATATACATTTTAGTTTAACTTACATAGTTTTGAAGTGGTTTTATAGGAAATTAATGCAAGTTGATCATAAACGGCTGATTTCAAAGCCAGTATGAGCCAAAAGATTCCTTTGTAGTAAAAGTTGTTTTGCGTTTAATTCTTGATGGCTCAAAATCAAAGGTGATTACTGGTAACTTTGACGTTATGTTTCACGAGCTTTTGAACAGACGTTTTGGTGTCGGTATAAGGATTAATATCAATATTATTTTATCTGCTTCAAATAGAAACATTGTTGGTTGGAAAAAAAATTAAGGCGTTTATAGAAGGGTTACTTGCGCAAAAGCTGATTGGTAGAGTGTCCGCTTTGCGTACGAGAGGTATTGGGTATAAATCTGTGCTGGGGCACTTTCCTCCTGCAACCGCGTCGAACCAAAGGCGTATAAACTTGGTAGCAGATGCACTCTTGCTTGGCATTAGGCAAAATGGGATTGCTATGGTTATACTCAGAAGCTTATCTCCCGTGTATCTGTGATATACACCGTACACGTAAAAGAACCAAGGTGTCTATTCTCAAAATGAGCCAGGGTATCGCACCCGGACTCCCTTGCACCAACCACTGTCTCTTCTGCTGTCTCTTCAGTAAAAACAGGACCCCATTCGTGTCACAGTGAATTTTTTACCGAAATGTCTAAAAATAGCCATAATAAACAGAAAAATGATTGCTAGCCATTACAAAAGAAGAAGAAGAAGAAGTGGATTTGCTTTTTTAACATTTAATAGATATTAAAGAGCATGTTTATCTTAATATATTTATAGTTTATTTATGTCCCAATATCCAGACACACAATTATAAATATTGAAATGTAGATATGTACCAACCAAACATCAATATCGGTAAACAAAGGCTGGAATAACTAAACATGTAAGTTAAAGAATAGCTAACAAGACAGACGAGCTATTCATATCAAAATTTCAAAGTAATTGGTCTATCAGAGAGCGATATGGTCTATCAGAGAGCGATACTGTTTATTATGTTTTTGGTTTTCCATTCAAAATTGAGGAAAGGGATTAATATATTGCAAGGGCATTCTTTCTTTAGACATATCTATATTTATACAGAAAGTAAATCATTTAATTTGCTTTCCTAGTCCGTACGGACATAAAAAGAAGTGTGTTTTATATAAAGATGACACTAATTTAGGATATCTAGAAACAAATCAGAAATAAAAGTATTTTGGTCAAAGAATGTCTGAATTGATTTCATTTTTGGTTTACCGTCGCTGCGACAGTATTTCATTCAGCTAATTTCAGGTGTGGAGGAAGACTCCGACCTACCGCAAGCCAGCTATATTACGACGGTTTGCTTGCCTATTTCCCCACGGCATGATGTCATGAAGTGAAACGGAATAATCAGCCGGTGGTATTCGACGATAATTTTCACACGTATACCAATGGCTTGCAAAGTGATCAGATTGCCATCGAAATTTATTTACAATTGAAGCATATAGTTTCAATATTGCATTTACAAATCTATAAATATACAATTAAAAAGACAAGAAATATACTGACTCATTTTTGTTACGAGGTTATTAAACTGTGTACTTTATGGTTGACGATAGAATATTCGAGATGTAACATAGAATGATCTTCCTTAAGTGTAATTACTTAGAATAAGATATCTTGATATATTTGCTTTGAAAAGCAAGGTAAGCAAGCGCAGTAATAAATTTTTCCTTGGTCAGGAAGAAAGTCTAGCCCAATTTTTTGGCAAACTGCAGACTATTACATCCGCAGAAATTACCCGCTTAACGGTAGATGTAATACATATCGTTTGTGTTACGTTGCATCGATTTCTTGTGGATAGTTTAATTGCAAGTGACTAATAATGTCGATTTCGTCTGTCTCGATATTTCTATTACCTTGACGTAATGTGACATTTCCCAAATTGAAACCTGAAACTAAATGTTTATATGTATCACATATGAATAGTTTCGAACTAAATGTGAGTAATTGAAATGATTTATGATGCTAATATTCTGGGAATATTATTTGTTTTGTGTGTGTGCGTGAAATAAAAACATAAATTTACATAAAGCAACTGAAACAGCAAAAAACTAATTGATTTTCCTTTCCGCCACTGCTCCTCGGTTTCTTGATTTTGCAAAATCAACTTTTAATTAATTGTGTTGATAAGATACATGTAAGTAGGAATTTGTTCATGACAATAAGTCGAGTCTCTTTGATCTTTTCCAACCCGTGTCAGAGGATCAGCGTAAAATACATTCTTGTTGTTGTGACTGGATCGATGTATGGATGTTTCGTCATTTTTTTAAAATTTACTGGAGAAATTTCTAAGGATCGTTTGCAAAAAAAAAAAAAAAAAAAATGCAAGTTCTTCCTTGGCATGTATAGAAATGTATAACTATACTATTAGAATCGGCGTAAAACGGGAAAATAATTTTTAAATATGTTATGACCATCATTATCACCATGATAACAAATGCATTTTGTACCTGCACTGACTTCATGTTCCTTTTTGACCAGTATTATAGATCGTGACATTAAGACTTTGTTTGTTTTTTTAGTGAAAAGAACAGCTCTTTTCACATCTTAACAATAAATTTTGATTTACTTTCCTGGTATAATAAAATGAGACTTTTTGGAATACGAGGGAAAATTATTAACATTGATTAAAGTGAGTGAGGATTTCTTGTTTATATTTTGCAATTAGTTAATTGCGTGTTTTGCCCCTTGGGTTTCTATAATGCACCTACATGTGGTCAATAGATATTCTACTAGTATCTTTGTTATTGTAAGGCTTGATTAAAATGAATTATGATTTTAGCAAACAATAAACTTACTGTAAAGCTATAATAATAGTCATTCAATAAGAATAACGTCGATTGGGAAACAAGTTCTTATGCTTATCCCTTTCGACGATTTCTGGGTTGACCAATACTTTGCGCCCGGGAAGGTCATGAAAAATTCTTGCCTCCAACGGGGTTCGAACCCACAACCTTCGTATCCGTAATCGGATACGATACCACTGCCCAACGGCGCCAGTGACAATTATGAAATTATTATTCTGGGATCGTTTCTTTTAGTGAAATTTAGTGTTTACAGAATTCAGACCGTAGATATTATTTCTCAGTATTTACAATGTGTTTCAAGTCCATGCATCTGAGCTATACATTTAATGTAATCAATTTTATTTCCTTTTATCCACACACGTGGTAACAATGGATATTTAGTTATTGCTGAGAGTGGATATGAATTGTTTTTGATATTGTTTTGTTATTTGTTTGTTCTGAGTGTTTGTTTTTTTTTTCGTTTTTTTTTCTGTTACAAGAATCTGAATTTGTTCACCGTGTAATGAATCTTCTATAGCTTACAAATACATCCATTTATCTATATGACGGCGTCATCAACTCCATTTGTCACAAAGCTGTTCAGTCGCCATATCATTCATCATTCAGACGTCTTTCAATATTACAGAGATGTCATTTCGGGACGAGTCTGCCATAAATCCTCACAATCAGGATACTCCAGAGGGATTACCAGTTGGAACAACGACAATCGATAATGCTTTGATATGCAAAGGACTACCATGACTCAAGAGTGAAAATCACCAAGTGTCATTTCACGGTAAATAAACTGCTGAGTTTATATGAGGGGTCAAAGCTTTCATAGCATGTGAATTGTAACGTGCAATTTTCGGTGGGGCTGGTTAATCGTTTACTTCTTTAATGGCAAAAGATTGTCGTTGCCTAGAGGCAATGTTAGGAAAAGGCTAGAAGTCATTAATTCGTTTTATGACGCAACCCTCTTTGAACAGCTCTTGGCGTAACACCAGTGAAAATTCCTAAAGTTTCATATGAATCTTTAAATATATGCTTTAAATTGCGATTTCAAGAATATTATATTAAACTGTCAAATAAATGTAAACATAATTCGATGAACTTCATTAGGTAGAAGGAAACAGATATTGAGGCAATAAATATGGAATATCTCTTGGGGTGGATAAAGCAGTGGGTTGAGTTAGTATACTAGCTCTTCCTTCGAACTTCATGCATATATATATATATATATATATATATATATATATATATATATAAGAGAGAGGTTGCATCGCAAAAGTTACCAGTTACAAACAGTGATAAAATGATTCAAGCGCAATCACGACTGAACAGCAAAGTCTAATAGTTCGTCAATGCATGGACTACATTTGTATGTTCAAAGTGATCGGTTAAATCCTTCACTCACTTCGAATATCATACACCTATGTACCATAACAATTGAAGTTCAATCCTTAAATGTACATTGACCAACACTTAGACGACTCGGGGTTCAATGGATTTCGGGACTAAGTGTTTTTTTTTTTTTATATTCGGTTTTCATAATGATATTCCTTATAATATTAGGAGCAAGTGAATTTTGACGTAAAATAAAATTTCACAAAGCATTGTAGCCATTCCATGTATTTCAACGACATTAAAATTTACCTCTACTCGGATTAAACTTAATCACTGAATTTGCAATATATCATGTAAACTTAAATTTGAAACAAATAAGTGAATACCGTTTTAAAAATCAAAGGAAATGAAATGTTTAATTTATTCTCGCTTGTGTAAGTGATCGTTGAAATGTTTATTTTCCATATGAAATTCGTATATATACTAGTAGGCTAACAACAACCTATACTATCTCATGTTTGATTTCATATTTTTGTTGTTACACTATTTTGAAATGCTGATAATTGATAGGTTCATTTACCAAACCTATTGTACACACATTTTAAACGATGGAAATTTATCAAAATTGCAATACTAGAATATCTGAAATGTAACGGAGAAATATGGAAATATTAACAGAACAGAACAGGACAGAAATTTTATTTGAACTTAAGCATACATAAGCTCATCGTCATACATCACAGATAAAAATATAATAAATTGGATCTTTTGACACATGCACTCAGAGATACACATTTTATTATAATACTTATTTATTATTTTACTTAGAATTACAAAGCTATAGTACTTTACAATATTCATGATGGTTTATTTACTGTCTGAAAAAAATCTATGCTAGTCTTAATTATTTGAGATCTGCATGGTTTTGAATAGGGAAAGAATAAGAAGGAAAGAAAATATATTTCTCTAGAAACTCTGTGCACAAAGTAGACCAATAAAAGGTCGTGTGCATAGAAGAATGTACATTTTGAAGGAAGGACTGGGATCTTGCCATGTACCTTTAATTGAAGAACACCAGAACCCTCATAATGACTAAAAAGTTAAAAGGAAATAGCCCGCTTAATGATATCAAAATATGTTTAAACTAACTAGACTTACCGATGTCGCAGCTATTCAAATTTCTATTCAGAAATCAAAGACAATTCCATGCACATCTCTGCATAGAATTATATACAGAGATAATGTTTCACAGGACTGCGACCTCAGAAAGAGTCATATAATTCTTTTATGCAATATTTTATGTTTGAATGGTAATCGCTGGCGTCGACGTGGGCGTAATTAAACAAACGCTTGACTAGCTGCTATCAGGAATATATGACTTAACTCAAGAAGGAAGCAAACAACATGGTGACATTTAATCGCAACGGAGACTGGAGTAAACAATTCGGTTATGTACAGCTGAGCCCGCAAATCTGATCATTCTTGATACAAATAAAACGTTTTAATTGAAAACTAGCCGTTGTCGCACATGGTGGGTTTAAAATAGACACAGTAACCTTTATCACGAGCTGTTGTGGTTAGTCTTTACTGCAGAAACAGAAATATATATACTACATATAGTAAATGTATAATAACCTAATGACCAGAGACATGAAAGTGTTAGAATAACATGATTCAGAATGTATGTAAAGCACTCAGACAGACAGACAGACAGACAGATAAATATTGGGTGCATGCAACATACATGTAACAAAATATCAATATAAATTATGTCGTCATGGATAGATGGTGGGTGTCCCTTATGTTGTCAGGGTCTTCCTCCGTCTGCAATTTGTTGAACGTCACTGCATAACTGCAATACTGTCTCGGTGGTGATAAACTCTAAAAGCAATTTCTTTTCATTAATTTCCAAACATATCCTGTTAGACTTTATATGAGTTTGCTTTTAAAACCTACGGTCTGGCGGTTACTTTATCATCACTTTGAAGTGGCTTTATTATAAATCGTGAATGTCTATACAGGGAAATAATGAGAGACTTGAGAATACCTAAATTAGGGATGCGATCCATCATAATGGCTGCTTAGAGCTTATTGCGTTTCATATGTATACTGATTTGTCTCTGTAAATCTATACTGAAACTCCCAATAACTGGTAAAGCAAAGCAACAAATTTAAGCTTTAACTACCAATTATCTGTTAATTCATTTTTTCATGAAGTCTCAAATATGTCAATAAAATCATTCTACCTTTAATTATATATTATATGGAAACGATAGTATGTAATGTAATGGTGAAAGGAATGTCAGGGACGTAGCTAGCTCTTCTTTGAGTATATGCCAGAGTGTTGATAGCAATGATCAACAGAATGAATCTATTGAAAGTGATGATGCTGAACTTCCTTCTGAATCCATCCGTGATGATATTTATGGTATACCTTGTGTTCAGACGTGTTTACAGTCGAACCTGTCTTCAACGACCAGTCAAGGCAACAAAAGATTGAGACAGCTTTACAGAGGCGGTCGTTAAATAAAGGTAAAAACAAAATGTTGGATTAAAACTGACTGTTGAATGAAGGTCGACCGCTTAATACAGGTGACCGCAAATACAGGTTCATCTGAATATTCGAGACCATGGTGCTGACTGATTATATGGTGCTTACATCGACAAAGACTGATCATGCCCATGGGATCATATATAGTATTACTATATATGGGATGCTTTAAGTATAGCTATATCTGCACACGTTATATGCTGCCGAGCCAGACAAGAAAAGCGAAACGGTACTCCAGAGAATAGCTCCCATGTGGTGTGATGAAGTGATGCTATTTGAGGAAACAATCCATCACGAAAGTCTGATTGCTTGCCGTCCCATTTACTGCATATTTATATCTTGGTGCATGGACAAATATATAATTTATGGTGGCATATTTCTGCCACTTATCCACTTAGCTATGTCGAAACTTTTCTGAAAAATTGTCGCATATTCAGTTATTATCTGGCAAGTAGAACAATTTCAAGTTATCCACTTAGGCATCTTAACAGGACTAAACTGTCTGTTAGTGCCCACTACTGCAAATCACATATTTACTTAAGTTAACTGGATATCATGTTTTTTTCCAGATAATTATGTCATAAAATGCTTGTTATTCACATCATTAAACTGACTAACTTGAAGAAAAGACGAGGTATCCAGTTATCTTAAGTGAATATATGGCTGGCAGTAGTTGGCACTAACAGGCAGTTTTGTTCTGTTAAGATACCGAAGAGGATAACACGAAGGTTTTCTACTTGCCAGTTTCTTACTGAATATGTGACAATTTTAAAGAAAAGTTTAGACATAGCTTAGTTATGGTGGCATACTTCTGCAAGCCACTTACCCACTTAGCTTTATCGAAACTTTTCTGAAAAATTGTCACATATTCAGTTATTATCTGGCAAGTAGAAATTTTTCAAATTATCCACTTAGGTATCATAACAGGACTAAACTGTCTGTTAGTGCCCACTACTGCCAATGAATCACCGAAGTTATGCCGCCATATTTCCATTCACCCATTTTTCATTTTCTTTTCCTGTTTTGAGAAAATCGAAGTTGAGGGCGTTTATTAGTGTTTTCCTAAATAGAAATTTGTTTTTTTCCACATATATTTACGAAAGAAAATGCGCTGAATGCGAAAAAAAAAAAAAAAAAAAATGAGAGGTCACCGTGCTCGTTTTTAGGTTTTTATGAAAAGTTACTCTAACGACAAAGAGTATGTGTTAAGAAAGGAATCATAGGAGTGTTATTAGGGAATGGTATAATGCTGAATTATTGTAAGACATGGGAGTTTAGTTACAAAATACATCTTTGTAGAGTTTAGCTGATCTGGTTTACAACACAAGCATCAATATCCGAAAAGTATCTACCTTAGAAAAAATATTCAGTTAAAAATAAATATTATTTATATGACAAGTTCATGATCTCTTTTCTTTTCTTTTTTTAGTTTCTTACTTTAATTTGCATTTTCTTATATCTGAAATGTTCATGGGCAGTGTCTTTTAATGAATATTTCTTGGTTTATAACCAAATGTAAAGACAAAGAGAAGCCCGTTTTTAATGAATTGATGTATAACTGATTTTGGACTTAAGTTTTGCGTTCTAAAGAAAAGTTATTTCTCTGAGCCATGGTGATTATCATTTTTCAATGAGGGGTCTCCCTTTAAAGACCGACTGTCATCATATTATTGATGGCAAGACTGTTTGACCCAGTGTCAGGAAAATGTGACTGGTGTGGTATCATGCCACATGTCTACGGCGTAATACTACAGTGTGACAGCACTATATCTGTTTTAAGTAGACATCGTCGCCAAATGACTGAAATACTGTCGGTGGGACGTTAAACCCAACAAACATCGCCACATTATTGAAAGACCCAATTGGAATTCTTAAAATTATAACGTGTTAATGTTGAAATCATGTCAATTATTCTGTTTGCTAAGATTTGATTTGGAAAATATTTCATAAAGACACTACAAAAGGGTTGATTTTATAAGGTTTCCATAAAAAATGCTTAATGTGATGAACACGTGTAGTTCTTGTGATGCAAACTCATAAGCAACTGATTCGATGGTCATAAATTCGAAAGAGTACACATGTACCGCACTACCAACGTTTTCTCTTGACTAATTGTCTCTGTTAAATGGCACTGTCTAATTATTGCTCCTGAATTAACGTCCACGAAATTAAATAAACCTGATGGACCAACAGAAGGCAAAGTAATGATTCACATTATGGGCAGCTGACCAAGTGAGTTTCTATCAATGATCTGTTACAAAATACTGGCAATAACTTCAGGATGTGATTAGATGGTTTGAGTGTGTGTTTATTCCAGACCTGGCATGTATGTTTATAATATTGCAGAACAAAAGTTTCTTTCATCCCCTATTTCTAGACACAAAGCACTGGATCAAATAGGGAAAGGTAAGATTGAAAACTTATACCTTGATCACGTAAAACATATATTAAGGTATGTGTAGTTCTTGTGATGCAAACTCATAAGCAACTGATTCGATGGTCATAAATTCGAAAGAGTACACATGTACCGCACTACCAACGTTTTCTCTTGACTAATTGTCTCTGTTAAATGGCACTGTCTAATTATTGCTCCTGAATTAACGTCCACGAAATTAAATAAACCTGATGGACCAACAGAAGGCAAAGTAATGATTCACATTATGGGCAGCTGACCAAGTGAGTTTCTATCAATGATCTGTTACAAAATACTGGCAATAACTTCAGGATGTGATTAGATGGTTTGAGTGTGTGTTTATTCCAGACCTGGCATTTATGTTTATAATATTGCAGAACAAAAGTTTCTTTCATCCCCTATTTCTAGACACAAAGCACTGGATCAAATAGGGAAAGGTAAGATTGAAAACTAATACCTTGATCACGTAAAACATATATTAAGGTATAACCCCCCCCCCCCCATACCCATATTCCATATCTTGCCACTGGATGGAAATACTTCTTTGAAACTTTGTCACTTTGAAGACATCCAAAAATAAAATTGTTTCACCGAGGGTTTTTCAAGGTTTTATTAGATGTAGGGGAGATAATCTGTATTTAAGTTAACATTGAAGTCTGTGGGAAATATACAATTTCTATGAATATGAAACATTGATTTTGATTTTCGAGAAAAACTCGCGGTAGAAAGATGCTTTATATGATTCTCATTCAAATTTCATGAACCCATCTAAACTTTACCTTAGGAAGATGGAGAAAGTCACGTTTTTGTAGTTTTCAGTGGAGATAACTCCTGACAACAAAATTATGAATGGGAGATAATAAAATAATTTCTGTCAAATGTTATAACATGGCAATTTGCTTTTAAGATTTCCATGGTTTGACATTTAAAAAAGCTTACATTGTAAAGTTATATGCATGGCTTTGATAGTTATTATGGGGCATATACCTAAAACGGAAGTGAAACACAGGGCATAATCCTTAAATATCCATTTATAAACGGGACTTATTATTTTGTTTATATTTAATCGTGTTAGATGCATTGACTTCTGTGTTTGCATTGTGTGTAACATGACAATATGATTAATAAAATATTATCTTAAATTAACTTATTTCTGCAAAACTAGTATAAAAAGTAATTTGGTGAACCCAATATTACGCTCGGAATTTTATGTAAAATATTACAATTGTGTTAAGAAAATCAAAATAGTTTTATCATAATCTGCTTATTTGGAGATTCCCGTCATATGCAGTATTTCAATTTAAAATATTTTATCTTAAAATCGATAAAACACAATGCCAACACAGTTTCTGAGATTCTAACTTAAAATTCAAGCACTTGCGTCATCGGGAAAATGTCATAGACATAAAACAAGAATTATAACTTGAAACACGCTGACTGTTGCATTTCATTCAGTGGGTGCGAATTTCAAAATCTTATCTTGTTCTTGTAACGGTGTTTTGCGTTATCAGTAAAAAAAAAGTCAGAAATATGAATGCTGAAATATAAGAAGAGAATATCACTTAAGTAATTTGTCCCAGGAGATGTTTGGTATACACTATATGTTTGGTATGCAATATTAGTATTTGTTTAACTCATGCAACTAGCCCTACCAATAGGAATGATATGTTTTTGTTTGTTTTTTTATATTGATTTGTGTAGTTCATTAACGTACATGAGAGGTCGTGGGTTCTATCCCCGGCCGCGACATACAAAAGTCGTAAAAAATGGTTGTTATAGGTCCCTTGCTTGGCGCTAAGCATATAAGGGTAGTTGCAGAACTGGTTGGCCCGGTGTCAGGATAATGTGACTGGGTGTGGTATAATGCCACATGTCTACGGTGTGATACTGCAGTGTGACAGCACTATATCTGTCTCAAGTAGACATCCTCTCCAAATGACTGAAATATTGTCGGTGAGACGGTAAACCCAACAAACAAACAAACATAACGTACATGAGGTGTTTCAGTGAACCAATAACCCAATATAAAGAATGTTTAGCATTTAGTAACTCCTTTAGTAAGTACACAGCACCAACGCTTGAAGCATTCGTGGAGTAAGCGAACCACGATCAGTGTTAACTAAACACATACAACTAAATTGTGTACGAGCGGATTTTGTTGTCAATCTAAAAAAAATTTTGATCACCAAAGTTCGTTTCGCACTATTGTTTACTTACTGACTGCAATATGGTAACGACTAAGATATTTACACTACTGGTTCGTTTGGTGTCTTATATTTAAATTTAGAAAACAATACGAAAGCTTGTTTTGAACATGATTATATGTATGAAATCACTGCACTGATGAATGGTATTATGACATATGTTAACTATCATAACTGGCACTTGACTCACAGGTAAATATTCCACTACCAAAGTATGCTTCAGTCTCTTTACTCGTCCGATGTCCGTAGAAATAATGAAATCGTATCAATATGGGTGCTCGTAGATGTTTCAAAATTTGTACGAGCTCTCAATAATTTTTGTGTGTGGCCACACTAGATACGGGGCTCGCAAGATTTTTAAAGCAGGAAATCGTACATACGTCGCTAGGAAATTGTGAAAAATTGTAAGGAACCCTCACGATACCTGTAGCAAGTCTTACGAGGCTCGTATCGCAATGTTGCACGAGTCTTGTACGACTCTCACTACTGGTAAAATTCACACGAGTATCGCTCCTCCGATATCCGCACGGTGCTCCTGCGACTTGTTTACGAGCTTCTTACAACCTCAAAAATTGTGGAAAATCGTACAGAGTTAAATCTTCCGAGGTTTTGCACGAGTACATTTGTACCAAGAATACCAAAGATCGCCGATACTCGCAAAGAACTCCAAAATACGGCTCGTTGACGGCACATAGGAAATACGCTTGTATTATCAAACTAACTAAATACTATTATTTTCGCGGCCAGTTTGACACGGCGAATTTAATTGTCAAAGATCAATGGACACCTAAAAGTAACAAAGCTACTAATAACATGCAAATTTCATTGTACTGAGCACAAAACAAATATTTCTAAAAGAAAAATATACATGTATTTTTTATGAGAGAAAAAAAAAACGTATATAAAAATTGAACTCCATATGGATGTAATGGATATGGGAATATATCATTAATGAACAAGCTTATCGCTGTGGTGCATGCATTACTTGAATAAATAAAAGGGAAAGGTTAACAGTAATAGAGGAAAGTGCCATTAGCGACATTTTACGCCGCAAGCCTTAATTAACCAGTAAATAAATGTCGAACTGACATTTATACAGCATATATTTTTCGTGTATCTCTGGACAAAAGTAGAAACTTAAAGGTTTATTGTTAACAAATGAAAATACTGTTGTTGTTTTTTGTTTTTTTCATCACGACAATGTATAGATCGGTAGTTAAATATGCATGATATGATAAACGTGAAATTAAATTGTTGCGAAAATGCCGGCCGTCGGTAAAACGCAAATATTTGTGCACACGGACTTAAAAATGAATAAAGTGAATTGTTCTGAGAATTTTCGAAAATAGCGAAGAAAATTCTCAACCTTAGATACAATTTCCAGTGATCTATTAACAATTTATAGCTTTATATTGTAATTTCACTTAGGCATATAACATGTAGTAACATATTTTTCATATATGGTGAATGGTCAAAGATGGTCATTGAAAGGTATACCAATTGACAAAGACCTATAACCTATCTCAGCAACTTAGCAAGTCAAGGAAGCTTGTGTTCAGTTACGTGTACAATCGTGTGTCCGCGAGATAACGTGAGATGTGTAAAATTGCTCATATGATTTATGAATAAACTGAATTTTTTCTTCAATCTGTTGCCGATTAAACCAAATATGCATATCTTTCATTAGATCACGGACTGATCTCTTTGAGGCATGATACTGTAAAGCGTCTGTCTGCAAGCGTCTTCAATATTAATTATTTTAATTGTCTCATCGAGATCTCACCGGCTTTTTTTTTTCGTCACAAGGAATACCGTTATTTCGGATAGTTTCATATCTCTGTTGAATATACCAAGCGTTGTAATACTGTTGTGAGTGTTTTCATCTTGTAGCACCACACATATGACTCATTGATTGAAAAATGTTCGTGGCATATTTTTTACACAACCGTAAATGGTACGTATCATGCCATTATCTGCAGTAAATTAACACTCAGTTAAACACATAGAAATTGTTGATCAAATAGCGCCATTTAGTATTTTGTATAGATGTCAAAATACTCTCATTGTTGTTACATTTTGCATTGGTGAGTATTCCCGAGAAGACGTAATCGGAAATACTTGAATTTGAAATATTTTCGCCTAATGACAATTTTGTTTATCTTCTACGTCATCAAATTATGTTCTCGCGATTTGTTCAGCGATATTGTTAAATTTGCAATGTTCGTTAAATTTTCTAGTTTCCAGAAACAAACTTATTAAAATCTATAGGAACGTTTCAGTCAGACAGCGATGAATGACAGCCATTCCAAGATTAACTAACCATATGATGTGGAGAATATTCACAGTAACAAGACAGAAAAGCAATTTACACCTAAATTGGAAAGTAATTTGTCTCTCAGAGATAGGGATAAATGCATAATGTCTGAGTTTGATATTCAAAAGTTGAAAAACGATTGATAAACCGTAAGGAGATACAGTCTTCATAATTATCTATATATGCACAAAAAGGACATAATTTCGTTCTCTCATTTTGTTATACCGCACGGACAGGAAAGAGCAGCAACAACTTCAATTAAGAACAGATTAAAATCCAATAATGATTTAGTTCGGTATTAGCGTTTATCTAATTAAGATAACAACTATATTACGTATTGTTACGTTGACAATGGGAATAGTATATGACAAAAATCGTTTAGTTAAGCGAATTAAAATAAATAATTGCTACAGTTATGAGAATTTATTTTTATTATTGAAGGTGGAGCCAGCAAAAACAACATTGTGTAATCTTTACATGGCCATGGCTTCAATAAGTATTCCAGAAATAAAATGCAATTGTTCAAAATTGGAAATGATAAGTAAAACTTACTGATATAACCTAAGTACAAAACTGGTGAACCCTGGGTATAGATATTCACCCGTTAGGTT
Organism: Solen grandis; assembly: GCA_021229015.1. NCBI lineage: Eukaryota > Metazoa > Mollusca > Bivalvia > Adapedonta > Solenidae > Solen > Solen grandis. The sequence continues at coordinate 10,772,502 of CM037779.1, forward strand.
TTTATAAGAATTACTGCCAGTTTAATATTATATAAACAACAAATAAGTGGGTCATGCCGCTGTGCTGCTGACACATGCCAGCAGCAGCACCACCATAAAAATTGGGCAGACAGTGGGCATGTAGCAACATGGCCCACGGGAAATAACCACCCCCCTCCCTCGTAAACTGTGGGCACTCCCAACCGAGGGATCGCACTTCACCATCGAAGAGATGTGTCACACCACAACAACGCTCAAATGCAAAACAACACAAAATTCAAGTCAAATTTTCCAACAATTGCCCCCCCCCCCGGCACACACAAATCGTTTCCAAAAAGATGTAACAAAACAAAAGTTTAATTTCATTTTTCATAAATTAAGTTTTTAGATATTTCGACAATTACATAACGCTGCTATTCAAACTCCAACGCAGTGGCTTGGCTCCGCATCAATCACTGCATTAATGTGTTACCACGTGACCATGGTGAGTATAATGTGATACTCCGATCGGCAACACATGATACAGCAAACTTTCAGGATAACCCACTGGCAAATTTACAATAACATCTCGACCTTCAAGAAAGTATTGCAACGCCTTTAGCTGGTTTGGTTTAGGGACAATTAAGCGGTCATAACGCCGAACAGCATCCTGATTTTTTTTTTAATTTTGTCTTCATTATTTCTATTCTATAATAAAAAAAAAATCCACACATGTGATAAAATTAAAGAATAAAATTAAATTGCAAACAGCTAAAATCGAGCTATCCTAAACTCATTATGACAGTGATTGATGCGAAGCCAAGCGGAACCAAGCCACTGCGTTGGAGTTTGGCTGTAATTACTAAATTGAAAAAAAAAAACAACAAAAAAAAACAAAAAAAACAAATAAACAAACAAATTTGTTTGTTTACAAAGCAAGGACGCTGACAAAATCCTCCAGAAAATACCAGCTTGACGTCACCACAAGGCTACATAAATCGATTACGAAATTTGA
>CM037779.1:10773574-10802752 GCA_021229015.1 Solen grandis
CCAGTTTAATCTAAATCTGTCCGTGGTTTCAGAGGAGATGTTGTTTAAAGGTTTCTCTATATACATATAAGGCAAATAAGCCCCGCCCCTGGCGGCCATGTTTTTTTACGGATCGGAATAATTTTAGGAACTTTGGTAGAGGTTGACCCAAGGAACATCTGTACCAATTTATTTTAAAATCTGGCCAGTAGTTTTGAAGAAGATGATTTTTAAAGTTTTCATTTTTTTTTCTTTTTGTTGCCATGGCAACCAGAGTTCTACATGGATCAAGTTTATTTTAGCAAATTTTGTGAAGGTTGACCCAAGGATCATCCCTGCCAAGTTTAATCAAATTCTGTCCAGTGGTTTCAGAGGAGATGTTGTTTAAAGTTTTCCCTATATACATATAAGGCAAATAAGCCCCGCCCCTGGCCGCCATGTTTTTTTACGGATCGGAATAATTTTAGCAACTTTGGTAGAGGTTGGCCCAAGGAACATCTGTACCAATTTATTTTAAAATCTGGCCAGTAGTTTTGAAGAAGATGATTTTTAAAGTTTTCTTTCTTTTTCTTTTTTTGTTGCCATGGCAACCAGAGTTCTACATGGATCAAGTTTATTTTAGCAAATTTTGTGAAGGTTGACCCAAGGATCATCCCTGCCAAGTTTAATCAAATTATGTCCAGTGGTTTCAGAGGATATGTTGTTTAAAGGTTTCTCTATATACATATAAGGCAAATAAGCCCCGCCCCTGGCGGCCATGTTTTTTTATGGATCGGAATAATTTTAGCAACTTTGGTAGAGGTTGACCCAAGGAACATCTGTACCAAATTATTTTGAAATCTGGCCAGTAGTTTTGAAGGAGATGATTTTTAAAGTTTTCAAATTATTTTTCTTTTTGTTGCCATGGCAACCAGAGTTCTTCATGGATCAACTTTATTTTAGCAACTTTTGTAGAGCCTCACCCAAGGAACATTCCTGCCAAGTTTCATTAAATTCTGTCCAGCGGATTCAGAGGAGATGTCGTTTAAAGCAAATTGTTGACGACGGACGACGCACGACGACGGACGCCGGACGAAGGGCGATCACAAAAGCTCACCTTGAGCACTTTGTGCTCAGGTGAGCTAAAAAAGGCATCTAAAGTGTTTGCAATGTTTTTTTTATAACATTTGACTAAGTGACTTAGATTTTGATCCTACCTATATTTGCACTCATCTGGGATTTCATTCAGACCACATTCTTATCAAGTTTTATGAAGACTGGCACAAAACTGTAGCCTCTACAGTGTTCCCAAGGTTTTTTTTATGATTTGACTTGATGGCCTCCTTTATGACCCAATGTGACTCAGTTTTCAACTCATCCAAGATTTTAAATAGTCAAACATTCAGACCAAGGTCCATGACGATTGAGGCCTCTAGTTGTTCACAAGATTCTTTTAAATTTACCCTGGTGACTTACTTTTGATCCAATGTGACCCAGTTTTGAACTCATTCGAGATTTCATGTAAACAAACATTCTGACCAAGTTACATGAAGGTTAGGCCAAAAATGTGGCTTCTAGAGTGGTCACAAAGTTTTACTTAGATTCGCTCTGTTGACCTACTTTTTGAGGCCATGTGACCCATCTTTGTTCTCATCAGAGATTCCATGTAGATAAACATTTTGACCAAGTTCTAAGCAGGTTGGGCAAAATATGTGGCCTCTAGTGTGTTCACAAGGTTTTCCTAACATTATCAAAAATTTGACCTAGTTTTTGACTCCACATGACCCAAGTTTAAAGTCATCTGAAATATCATGTAGACAAACATCCTGACCAAGTTTCATGAAAATTGGGCCAATACTGTGGCCTCTAGAGTGCTCACAACCAATTTTTGACGACGGACGATGCATGACAGACAGAAGTCTGTCACAAAAGCTCATCCTGAGCACAAGTGCTCAGGTGAGCTAAAAATAGAATAAACTGTCAAAATTATGTTCAATTTGTTCATGTAACATGTTTATTTTTAGGCCACTTTGTACAACTGAAAATGGATAATCTCATTTATGATGTTCACTAACAGTTTGGGGATTTATTTAAAATCTGTTATCTTTTCTAATTACCGTTTGGACAATTTGAAAGTTAACATTTGCCATTCATTTACACATTCCTTTTAGGCCCTTAATGATCTTGTTTTGATTTGCTGCAAAATGTGATTTTAACTACTATGACTCGGTGTATTCCTAAACATGTACTTTTGTAATAATGGCACAGTTCAGCAAACTCAGATCTTTAGTAAATAATGATGACAGATTTACAAGCTGGATAACAAAGTTACACAATGAGCAGAATATATTTATTACATGGATGACTTGGCAGTGTTCATTGCTGGCCAAATTACCTGGACGGTGATCGGTACCCCTGCCCAAATCATTTTAAAGAATGTTTAGCTATAACACAAAACTTAACCAAAATAATACTTACATAGCCTCCTGTAACAAACAGGAATGCCAGGAAAAATACAGATATATTCATTCTCTGAAAATATAAAAATGATCTATTTGAAAAAATATGCATTAAATTCAGAGAAATAGGACATACAATTAAGATGTGTGAATCAAGCAACTAATTCAGTAACTAGTTCAATGTTTACTCTGAATAAAAGACAAGCAACTATTTAAACTACCATTCAGTTAGCAAAACTAATCTGCTACATCAGCTGCCGTAGATATCAGCTGCTAATTCACCTTCTAATTCAGTTACTGGATTCCATAAACCCTTTACCATTTTAGCTATTATTCAGTTACTAAAACTGAGCTACTTTTTAAATATTAGATTCTGTGAACAAAGGAACAAATTCAGTTACCCATACACCTACAAAGTAATGTAACTATATAATGGGAAACCGGTTACTAATTATACAGCTACAATCAGAGGAAACCAATATTCTAAATTGTATAGATCAACAATATAGAAATAAACTAATACCAGTTACCGGTAATCCGTTGCCAAAATGGTTTTCGCGTTTAAAAACACTCTCTCACATACGTTATTTAAATATGTTAACGGTTATAAAAAGAATATTTAAATAAAATTGATTTCTCCTTTGACAAATTTAGTTCATTTTTATGGACAATTTATTCCACTTGATAATGCCTGGTCACTAAGTTAAATAATGACATTTACTTTTATGTCACATAGAAATTACCATAAGGTATCGACCCTATTTTTCATTCATTTATCCTTTTCCCTTGCAGTTTTCATTTTTTAATTTCTGTTTAAAAAAAAAAATTTTTTTATTCTCTATTCATAAGAATAAGTCAACATTAATATATTATTTGTTAATTATAACCTTGATCTGTTTTTATCATTACTATCACTATTGAAGTTATTTAATATATAACAACTGAAACTAACTGCAGAACATTATGTATTTTCTTGATGGAAAACTTACTGTGAGACGGTAACCAGGCTTAAAGGATGAAGACAATCAACTTGAAGGTTGGAATCCACGGCAACTGCAGTCACAGTAATGGTAATGTTGTTATATGACACTGGCGGATATGACGTCTAAAGTGAAAGGTGGTCGTGGTCAATTTGTCCTTCTCTCTAAATGAAATAAAATAAAATTATGACATTCACAATACCAATGCTATACAAATCACCTGTACATTTTACATGAGTTAAAAACCAAGCAGTGATTTTTTTCCTTGAATTATGAAAGGGTCCGGTACCCCTTCGTTTGTGAAAATTAGCGTTATTTTTCTCAAAATTTTGAATAAAAAAAAAAGTGAATTTCTGATTTTGTGAAGAGAAAATGTAGATTATGACAGAATACCTTGCATTTTTCAGCAAAATGGGTAAGGAATGGTTTATATTTTCAAAAAAGAAATACTGTGGAAGAGAAACACCTTTGAAATTAATGAAGCTGCGAAGGAAGGTTTTGTACCATGCCTCTGTCAAAATTACAATTTTGAATTGTGAATTAATTTGGGTCCCTTCTAAATTGTGAATGGGTCCTTTTATGCGTACCAGTTATAGAAGGAAACAAGAGGGCCAAGATGGCCATGTGTCACTCACCTGAGTAAGATTGCTGTGTTAGGCATGATGACAAAAAATGTGACATCTAAAGTGTTTTTCTAACATTTGACTATGTGACCTAGATTTTGATCCTACCTGAATTTGCACTCAAATGGGAATTCATGAAGTCATCATTCTTACAAAGTTTAATGAAGACTGGGACAAAAATGTAGGCCTCTACAATGTTCACAATTTTTAAAATTTGCCCTTGTGACCTACTTTTTGACTTTTAAATTATCTGAGATTTGAATGATGATGACATTCTGACCAAGTAACATTAAGGTTAGGCTAAAACTGTGGCCTCTAGAGTGTTCACAAGGTTTTTCTAAGATTTGACCTAGTGACCTAGTTTTTGAGCCCACATGACCCGATTTCGAACTCATTTAAGGTATCATGTAGACAAAGATCCTGACCAAATCTAATGAATGGGCTAAATCTAAAATGTTCACAAGGTGTTCCCAAGATTTGACCTAGTGACCTAGTTTTTGACCCCACGTTACCCATTTTCGAACTCATTTAAGACATCATGTAAACAAACATCCGGACTAAATTTTATGAAGATTGGGCAAATACTGTGGCCTCTAAAGTGTTCACAAGGTTGTCCTAAGATTAGACCTGGTGACCTACTTTTTGACCCCACATGACCCATGTTCGATCTCATTCAAGATATCATGTTGACAAACATCCTGACCAAGTTTCATGAAGATTGGGCCAAAACTGTGGCCTCTAGAGTGTTCACAAGCAATTGTTGACGACGGACGACAGACAAAAAGCGACTAAAAAATCACTGCCAAAACCTTTTCATTCTCCCACATCCCCTGGCATCTACTCAGGTATGATTTAATGACAAGGGAAGGATGGGGTTGAGTGGGATATGGAAAGGTGTTGAAAGGGAGTTGAAAGATCCTGGCGTTGAGCTCCTCTGCTACCTTGCTTCTGTTATGGTCTTGGTACATTCTTGTAACACAGGGGAATATGACTTCTACCACAGGGTTTCCTGTCATGGACACAATCATTGGACAAGGACATTTGTTGATTGATGGGTTGAACGTCCAACAGACAGCTTTTTAGTCATTTTGACACTATGACTACTTGAGACAGATATTGTGCTGTCACACTGCATGTACATGTAGGCATGCAGCATGATACTTTATCCTGACACCGCGCCAAACAGTTCAGTTAAAATTGTATTTTAATAACAATCTTTCCAAAATCATAGAATACCGATTGTACCTATAAAAGAAGGAAATCAGACTGATCATAATAATAATAAGGGGCATTACATTGATAAGTTGTTTTGCAAAGCTTTTTACCATCATATTAAAAATTGATGAGAGACTGAAAGTATGACATTCTTATTTATCAGATGCACACTTTTTGTTAAATAATAAGCATAGTACTATATATATATCTGATTTTTTTTTTATTTAACATCCTATGATATAAAACAGTTAAAAGAAAAAAATGTAATTAAGTTGTTGTTTTATGGATTTTAAAGAGGCAACTGTACAGTATAGACGGAAATTGATACAAACAGATGAATATACGGGTTGATGGTATTTTTCTTAATCCCTTCTATGATCAATTTATGATGTATAACATATGGGTCATTATCTGAATTTTTCTATTGTAATATTGATAGGTTTATTTTAAGGCGAGATTGTTTTTTGGTTGTTTATTTAAAGAAATTGAATTGCACATACATCTCTCTCTATCTCTCTCTTTGAAAAACAACAACACACTTCCAATAACATTCTTTAACCCTGTACCTTTTGAAATGATGTGATATTCAACTTTTTCATAAAAAGTAGATAAAGAGTTTCCACGACAAAAAAAAATGACCATCCCCAGTGGCCGAGTGGTTAGAGCGCCCGCAAGAGGTCATGGGTTCGATCCCCAGCCGCGACATACCAGTCATGAAAAAAATGGTATACGACCTTTCAATGTTACCGGGGATTCTATGATACCGCGTTTTTTACATTTTCTGTGACTGCATGTAAAAGCAACACCTGACGGTGATGGTATTTTTGTAACTGCCACTCTAGATTGCATTGCATTTGCCGATAAAGTCAATTCTGTGAAAAATAAATACATTATTGGTAAATAAAAAGTTTTAATGAATCACTATCAAAATCGACATATTTTAGTACCATTACCGTACTTTACTGTATATATGTTCAGAAATGGTTGAACAGCATTTTGATATCCACTTTAATACTTTCCAAGACTTAAACAAGTGCATAATAGACAGTTTCACAGTTTGTTATATTTTTTACGATATTTGATACATCAATATACCTTATTTTTTCAAGTTAGAGATTACCGCGGTACCACAGTAATCTCCCTTGGCATTCCCCCAAAATGGCAGCAATTGTAGTAAATAGCTCAAATAAGTGTTTTTGATTTGGACAAATTTCAATGAAAGAAGATCATTTCTCAAAAAAAAAAAGAATTTTCATTCAGATATGATGTCTATACATACCTGTTTTTTGTTTAACGTTAAGTACCGCGGTACCGGAGAACCCCTGGCATATAATGGTAGTTGCTGGATTGGTTGGCCTGGTGTCAGGAAAATGTGACTGGGTGTGGTATTATGCCACATGTCCATGGCGTGATACTGCATTCTCAGGCAGCACTATATCTGTCTGAAGAGACGTTGTCTCCAAATGACTAAAATACTGCCGGTGAAATACAAACAAATGGAAGTAGAACAAGCGCCACAATTACCGGCATGTTAGTTATCAGCATATTTTTATATTTTAATTGGTCATTTGCAGTGAAATGCATAATATCCTGTGTTTGCATCATAAAATCACAGAAAAGTTCCAAGACATGCATTTTGTTTTACTTATGGGTCATTTTTCTGCATAAACACCTGCTTAAAAGGTTAGAGTGCATCCTGTACATTTCGTTTGTTAATTGCCATTTCAATTGCTTATGTCGTCATTTAAGATAAGGTGTCCATGAAAAATGTTTTTTTGTAATATTGAGTTAGGCAAAATTCTGGTTAGTACCGCTTAGCTTTAAATGTGCTGCATGTACCAGACCACAAAATGATTGCACTTGTTGCCATTTTCATATTATTGGGTACTGGATAATTGAAGCATGAATCTTAAGAGCAGGGGTGAGTTATGGCACATTTCAAAATTTGACCTTTTCGACATCCAAAACTTATTTTTTAAGGAGTGCAGGTCACACTCTGGGGTCCAGAATTAAAGTGTGTTAACATGCGGACGGACCAGTATTAAGCATTATATGATGAGGGGAGAATTATCAGTACATATGACCGTATACATAACAATATGATGAGACTTAATTCTTTTATCATATATATACCTTAAGATAATGACTTTACTGGCCAGTTTGATTGTTAGGGAGACATAAATTTGGAGTTTTTAGGAATCCCGTACTTAAGAAAATGATAAAAGGAAAATTATCAAAGATGTACATGAATTAGTATATATATGACCATCCAAGAATACAAGATTCTAGAAAGAAAAAGGTTATTCAATACAGCAGATGAAGTCAAGATGACTAAACAAACTGATGCATATTAAAATCGCTTACCAAAAACACACAACTAATTAAGACGCTAATTACGAACAGAATAGTTCAGTAAGGGACTCTATGTAACATAAAGAGTCCCTGATTCAGTATAGTTTCCAAACTGCACGGTATATTTCTAACAGTAAAGTTGTCTGGCTTTCTTTTGCGCATCTATGGGAAAACGAAACTGGGGATTTTCGGTCACGTGATTTAGACGTAAGTCGAAATTAAACACGACACTTAAACATGAAAATAGAAAGTGTTTGCTTTGCAGTTCGACTGTAAAAGGGTTGTTTAACATCCGAGGGCAAACTCTACTGCGTGGAGTTTGATCCGAGGGATGATGAAGAATGACGGAATTACCCGATAAGTTCCGATTGCACACGGCCACAGGGACCGGCCGGTGTAACGAAGTAAAGTCACCCTCATAGAATAATGACCCCACGTCATTATTCTTCAGAAAAAATGACCCCGGTCATAGTACTATGAGTCCCCCGGTCAAAATATTATGCCCCCACCCTCCCTACGCTAAGAAAAAAAATACGACCCCGGTCATTATTCTTCAGGAAAAATGATCCCGGTCATAATGATATATTATGACGGGTAGAACGAAGTAAAGCGACTCCCATAGAATGACGATCCCGGTCATTATTCTTCAGAAAAAGTGACCCCTTTCTATAATTCAAATTACTGACACCCGTTATAAGATAATGACCCCTCCCTCAATTGTTATACCTTATTGCACGGCGGATTACCGCCGGGCATACTGTTTTGGTTCGTAGGTTGTCAATGGAACCGGATTGGGTGACGGATGATGTGAACCTCCGACGATGTGAACCGGGACGATGTGAACCTGCACCCAGGACGATGTGAACCATTTTGTTGAGACGATGTGAACCATGATATTTATAAATATTGTATTGAAAAATATACATTTTTTTAATATTAAATAAACTTTTTGAGTTTTGATTTACCCCCATCCAATATAGTACGAGATCGATTTTTAAGACTTTAAAGAATAAAGCAATCCAATTATCTTATTATCAAACACATTACATTGATATCGAGAACAAAATGTTTAAATGATATAACATTTATTGATAAAGATTTAGCTAATGTAAACAATTTTGAAGATATATATGATGAGCACCAAAATGAAATGTCAAGGTTCGAAAGATCAAATTCTGTTAAGATTGCTAGAGTATGTGAGGACAAATCTGTTAATAATTATGGGAAGATGTTACTTGAATTTCTTGAGTTAAATAATTTACACATTTTAAATGGGAGAACCATAGGCGATATTCCCTCAAAAACAACATGCAAAGGTGTAAGTACTATTGATTATTTTATATGTAATTCAAATATGTTTGACCATATATCACATTTACAAGTTTTAGATTTCTGTCCGTTACTGTCGGACGCACATAATCCTGTGTGTTTGAAATGTAATTTTTCGTTAAGAAAAACACAGAATAACAGTTATCCTAAAAATCTAAAAGTGAAATTATGGGATAAAAATAAATCGAATGATTTCATAGATAATATAAATGTGAATGCCATCAATAATTTATTAGAAAAATTAACTGAATATGAGGAAAATAATTCGTTTAATCAAAATAATGCCGATTTCATCGTCAATTCTATCTCAAATATATTTACTTCAGCTTGTGAAGAGACATTTGGACATATAACCATACAAAATAAACAAGATAGTTTTAAGGGCACTGAAACGAAACTACCGCAGTGGTTTGGACCAAAGTGTAAAAAAGCCCGTAAAAATTTTCATAGAGCAAAATGCATTTATAAACAACGTAAAAACATTACGAATAAAGACAATTTAAAATCAAAAGCGAAAATTTACAAATCTACGATGAAGAAATTCTATATGAATTCAAGAAACAAAACTATTCAAAAGTTGAGAAATCTAAAAAGTAACGACCCAAGAATATATTGGAAAAAAATAAAATACAAAAATGTTAATAATAAAGCTGAAACTAATATACAAGATCTATACGATTTCTTTAAAAGTGTCAATTACGCTGATGAAGGTACGAATGATGATAATGATAATGATAATCATGACAATGGTGTAGATGATAACGAAATTAATAACCATACATCTAACTCAACAAACACCTCTAATATTAACCCATTCAATAATATAAACGGAAAAATAAGTATACTTGAAATAGAAAAAGCAGTACGGTCATTAAAAAACAACAAAGCAAGTGGGATAGATAAAATAATGAATGAACATATCAAAACTTCATTTCATATGTTTAAAGATGTTTATGAAAAACTTTTTAACTTAGTATTTGACAACGGTGTTATACCCGATTTTTGGACCATTGGCATGATTAATCCCATTTATAAAAATAAAGGAGATCCGGCAAGACCCGAGAATTACCGGCCGATAACACTTCTTAGTTGCCTGGGTAAACTTTTCACTTGTGTAATAAATAATCGCCTTTCTTTGTTTGTTGAATCAAACAATTATATAACTGAATTCCAGTCAGGTTTTAGAAAAGGATTTTCAACGGTAGATAACATATTCATTTTAAATCATATAATTCAATATTTAAATAATAGCAAAAAGAAACTATTTTGCGCATTTATTGATTTAAAACAAGCTTTTGATACTGTATGGAGAAGTGGGCTGTGGATGAAATTATTGAATACACATATAAATGGTAAATGTCTAATGTTAATAAAGAATATGTACAATAATATTAAGTCATGTATAATTCATAACTCAGAAGTATCTAATTTTTTCCCTTGTAATATTGGTGTAAGACAAGGAGAAAATCTTTCTCCTTTATTATTTTCCGTATTTTTAAATGATATACACGATTATTTTTTACGAAATAATGTTGCAAATGGTGTGAATCTTCCACATATAGAGCCTGACCACGAAATGAACATTCAAAATTACTTAAAAATATTTATCCTCTTATATGCAGACGATACTGTTATCATGTCTGAATCTGCATCCGGATTACAAAATGCTCTAGATACTTATGCAAATTACTGTGATTTATGGAAGTTAACTGTAAATATTTCAAAGTCTAAAGTTGTTGTTTTTGGAAAGGGTAGACTAGCTGAAAACAATTTTGTTTATAAAGGGAATACACTTGAAATTGAAGAAGAATACAAATATCTAGGAATATATTTCTGTCGTTCAGGTTCTTTCCAGAAATGTAAAAAACATTTAGCAAATCAAGCAACTAGGGCAATGTACTCCTTATTAAGAAATATAAACCGATTATCTTTACCTATTGATTTACAAATAGAACTTTTCAATAAAACTATTAAACCGATTTTACTTTATGGGGCCGAAGTCTGGGGTTACGGTAATAATACAGTTTTAGAAAGAGTACAATTACAGTTTTTAAAACATATTTTAAATGTAAAAAAATCTACTCCAAATTACATTATTTATGGAGAAACAGGAACACTTCCCCTTTCAGTCGATGTTGAAACTAGGGTAATAGCTTATTGGTCAAAGTTACATTTATCACCTGAAAACACCCCTTTAAAACTATCAGCCAAAATTTATAACAGTATCGTACATGAATCAAAACACCTACAAGACCAATCTCTTAAGAAAAAATATCCATGGATTTACTCAGTTAAATCAATTTTAATTAAATGTGGGTTGAATAATATTTGGAGTAATCAATCGACTATTAACCCGAAATGGTTGAAACTAACTGTAAGGCAAAAATTAAAAGATTTATTTGCTAACGAATGGTATAGTCTTGTAAACAGCTCAAGCAATAATACATTTTATAAAATATTCAAGACAAAATTTGGTTTTGAAGATTATTTAATAAAAACTCCTTCAAGATATTTAAAATGTTTAATCAGATTTAGAACTCGTAATCATAGAATGCAGGTAGAAATAGGTAAATGGAATCGAATCGCACTAAATGAAAGATTTTGTCCACATTGCGTCAATAAATTAGGGGACGAATTCCATTATCTCTTTGAATGCAATAATTTAACAGATGACAGAAAGAAATATCTAAAGCCCTATTTTTATAGAAACCCAAATATTTTTAAATTAGAGAAACTAATGAATTCAAAAAACAAAAGACAAAACATAAATTTATTTAAGTTTGTACAATCAATTTTGACTAAGATAAGGTAATATTATACTCTAATGATTAATTGGAAGATATTCTGACAACATGTTTAAATTGATGTTTTGTTGTTGTTGTTTTCTTTAAATGGCAATTGTGAAACAATGACTCTCCATCTGTTCAACTGAATTATTTATATATTAGAATATATATTTACAAAATGTATTAGTGAAATCATCTCAATTATTGTGTTACTACTTCTATTTCTTCTAGAGCCTCTTTATATGTTGTACTTATTATAACCTCTCTTATCCATTACTGTAAAATGGAATGAGTGAAATAAAGGAATGAATGATATCAACCCCCGGGGCTTTTAATGCAGTTAGATAAAATGATGTATTTGAACAAGAAATAAAATTAGGATATTAAACAAAACAATTAATTTCACTTGATTGATATCCAACTTCGCCACATGTACCGCCAAACGCACGTCGTATGTAATGTTACAAACAAAACAAGCAGCACCTTTTGTAAATACTTGATTACTTATTTTAATTGATTGGTTCTTTGCGTATGATACTCCTGTTGAGTGTTGTTTTTGACACCTATTACTTTATACAGGTGTTGATCAGATGTAATTAACATCGGCTTACTTTGAACGTCTGTATAATGAGATTCCCGAAAAACAAAATTATGAATGGGAATGATCAATTCAATTCAATTCATTTTATTAGCATAAACATTACAATGTCATTGCCAGTATAAGACTTGGCGGTATAATACAAACTATGCATATGGAGAAAAGCATGAACATGAATGTCAACAACAAAGTTAACGTATACAGTTATCATAATTAGAGAGAGAGAGAGAGAGAGAAAGAGAGAGAGAGATTTATAATCTACTGCGGGATCAAATATATATACACGTTTTAAGAAAAATATATGTAATTTATATTATATATATCATACTAACACATTTGTTCAGCGTGCAAAAACGTATATTTATATGTCAGTTTCTGCCCTTTTCAACATACCAAGGTATACAAATTTTGCTAATTTTATTAATGAGCCTTGTTGTAAACATGCTAATAAAGTTTTAAATTTATTCAATGTAGGCCAAGAACAATAATATTTCGGAAGGAGAGAATTGCGTAAATCCCTATAAAATCGACAGACTAATAAAAAGTGGTATTCATTTTCAATTTTACCCATCGAACATTTTTTACAAATTCTTTCATCTCTATTTATGTTTCTAATACGCCCCTCTTCTATCAATAACTTATGTGAAGAACAACGAAACCTTGATAACGCGATTCTATGTTTGTCATTTTTAATCTTATTCATGTATTCTTCAAATTGAAAAGTTGATTTAAATAATCTATAAGTATCGAGTTTACTAGAATGTTCTATTTCTTGAAACCAGTTTTGGATGTACATATCACACAATCTTTGTTTAAAAACATCAATATAACTACTGTGAATATTATCAATATCAATATCATTTATCATATAAGATAATCCCGTGTCATTTAACAATGTTTTTATATTATTTGTCCAACTACATATAAAGTTACCTCGAAGATCGCTATATAAGCCCATTTTTACCGATGAGTATTCATTATCGTAGGTTCTGTCCAAGCGGTTAAATTATTGATTTTTGTAATATATACATAACATAATATAACATAACATGCATTTTATTGCATTAAATATCATATGACATTTATAGCAAAATAATATTTATACAACGAAGACAAGAAAATTTGCCAAGGAGCATATATGAATATGCAAAAATAAATGAATTTAACAAATAAGTAAAAACTATTTTCAATGATACGAGTGTTGAATAATAATAATGAGTTTTAGTTATTTATGATTCTAATCTCATTTGCATAGAAAATAAATTTTGCAACAGATTCTTTAATTTTACTTGATTTATTACTCATTAAAATTTCAAATTTTTTTAGGGTTGGCCAGTGACAGAAATATTGTTTGAAAAAAAAAGGATCTTAGTTCTCTATATTTGGGGCATACAAGTAAGAAATGGTATTCAGTTTCAGGTATATTCATTGAACAATTTTTACAAAGCCGTTGGTCTCTAGGAGTGTTGTCATATCTTCCAGTTTCTATGAGTAAGTCATGAGGTGAAACTCTAAATTTAGTTAGGGCAATTCTAAATCGTTTGTCTTTTATTTTGTCAAGATAATTTTCAAAAATAAAATCATATTTAAATATACAATATGTGTCAAGCTTTTTAGTATTATTTATATCCGAATACCAACTCTGGTGATAATGGTCTAGTATACGATTCTTTATTAATTTTAAATCTATAAGAGAAGTATCATGTGCGATCCATATATATGGCATACCAATATGGTCAAAAATATGTTTAACTTGATAGGCCCAGTTTTTACTGTCGGTACAGCCCAAGTTTACGTCATCTTTTAACATTTGGTAAGTTTTGTAACGAAGTGATGTTGGTTTACTTTTAAGTATTTTTATCCAGTATTTTATCAGAGTGATTTTCCTTAAAATATGCATGGGAGCACGACCTAATTCACCATACAAAGTATTAAGGTGGCTAGACTTTTTTACATAGAGTATTTTTCTGCAAAATTTGGTGTGTACAAGTTCAATGTCTTTAGAGTTACAATACCCCCATACACCAGATGCGTAGTTCAGTATTGGTGATATCAGGCTATCAAATAATTTTATTTTTTGCGATGTTTCAAGGTCAAGTTGGTTGAATACAATGAATAGATTATGAAGTGCCCGTGTTGCTTGTGATGCAATGTTCTTTTGTGTTCTGTTCCATTTGTTGTTTTTGTATAGGTGAATGCCAAGGTACTTGAATGAGTCTACTAATTCGATAACTGTGTTGTTGATGTAAAAATTGTAAGTGGTTGCTCTACCTAATTCGAATATCATACATTTTGTTTTCTTAGTGTTGATGGATAACCCCCATTGCAATATGTTTCAACGTCATTTAGCATGGATTGTAATGATCGTGGGTCTTGTGCGAATAAAACGGCGTCGTCAGCAAATAATAGAATAAACAGTTTAACATCATCTAGGGTAACTATACCGTTAAGTGTAGTGTTGATATTATTTATTATGTCATTGAGAAAGAAAAGACACAATAGACTACTGGAAGGGTCCCCTTGTTTAACACCGATCTTCGAATTAATTATGTTAGATTTGTTTCCTTTATATTTAACATTATAATATTAATATTATACAGTATGCAGATATTAGACTTAGATTTTTTTTTAAGTAATTGAATTAAGGAAATACGTATGTCGGATTTATGTGTTGAGTGTCATCGGCAGGTAACTATTCATGACAAACATCATCTGCTTTAATAAATCATACATACAAATGATAATTAAACTTGAAATCACATGCACCAAAATAGTTTTAGAAACTGGTTCACATCGTCTTACGCGATGGTTCACATCCGCGGAGGTTCACATCGTCCGTAATTCAACCGGATTTGGAGGTATAAATCCTTTCAGTTGCAGTTTCGGCATATTTTCGTAATAAAACAGGAACTTTTTGTCTAGAATTGATGGAGCATGATTGAACTAAAAAATAAAGGGATAATACGCAAAAAAAATCCAAGAATGAATTGTATTCAATGCTGAAAATGAAGGCAAAATATGTAGCAATCCGGAATTGATCCTTTCATATCCCATTCTATTTTTAACATGATTAGAGATTGTTTTTATTAACATTATCAAAATGTCCATTTCAACATAAAAACACACTCTATCGATTTTAATTATAAACTGAAATTTACAAGCTCATGTCAGTTTGATAAATATCGTTTTGAAATGGGAGTAGTGCAAAACCATACAAAGAGTCGTGATTTTTCTGAATCGGAGCAGAGCGAAATGAAGCCCGACATACATTTTGATGAACAAAATTGAAATCTACAACTGCATTGAAGGTCAATACACGGTAAGTTGATATTTACTGTAACTACGAAGCTACATAAGATAGAGGTTTCACAATATGATGGCTACAGTATTTCTAGGCAGAGGAAAAGGTATTTGGTGAAATTTGTGAAAATATCGGCTTACTAGTGCAAGTTTTTACATAACATAATTTGAAACAGAAAAAACAAACAAACAAAAAACACGGCGCCTAAAAAGGGGGGTGGTGGGGTGAGGGATTTCAATTAATGATTCATTCTATCAAAATTCATTTCAGATATCTGCAGCTTTGTGTTCAGCCATGAGCATAATTAATTTATGGGAAAAATGTATTTAATGAGTAAATAAAAATATGGGAAACAATTTATGTAATGAAATTTTAATGATTTATTGCAATACATTTGTTTTTTATTTACACCTATATGTCACTGTTAGGAGAGAAAGATTTGCAGCCTGACCGTGACTGGAACCCAGGGTCTCTTGCTTACAGGGTTAATGCTCTACCGGCTGAGCTTCACGGCCACATACACATCTTTCTTCCCTATTGTGAGTAATCAGTACTGTGACATTATTCCCCTTCATTATAGAATTTGTCCCTGAATTCTAGGAGTTATTCACAGGGTAAATATAACCATGTGTAGGCATAATTAGACAGACCTGCCACTTATATCACAGTCAAACGTTGGACGCCTTTTGTCACACGGTTAGAAATATGTATAGCCTGACCAGGACTTGAACCTGGGACCTTTCACTTACAGGGCGAATGCTCTACCGACTGAGCTACCTGGCCGGTAGCACACCACATATATATATATATATATATTTATATATATATATATATATATACACACACATATTTATCCCCTATTGTGAGTAATATGCAGTATGTGAATCCAGTATCTCTGGAATCTCTTTCTATAAATTTATATGTTTTAATATTACTGATGTTCACACACTGTATATTTAAAATTATGAATATGCAACTAATTATCTTCATTTTTCGACTTTTTTTTCAGCATGCAATACATAGAATATGGGGGTGGCTGCGAAAAACCTGGTAAATTGGACACTGACAATACATAAGTGCTTCAGAAAGGCCAGGGGCAGCTACATAAGTGTTTCAGAAAGGCCAGGGGCAGCTTTTATCTAGTTTTCAAGCCAAAATTCAGCATTCTGTTCACCTCAGCAGCAGTTAACACCTCAAACAACCAATAGACCATTTCATCAGGGGTTTGGCAATACATATATGTGGTATACTTTGTGACAAAACTGACAAATCTGTGACTGGTGGGAAATCTGATGCATATGTTTACTATCCAACTGAACACTGTGTGGAATGTTATACCAACATGAAGATTGACTTGGTGACAGTCAGAGAGGACTTCTTGACTTAGCGAACGTCTGATTTCAGAGTGAAATGGTCTGCATATATATGCCTGTCGGCCAATAAATGGATGCACAACAATCACTGACAAACCTGTTATACTATATTTTCTCTTTTTCTTTTAGTTTTATTTTTGATGATTTGTTGTTTTTTAATTTTACTCTCATAAAAAATGACCTTGCTTGCATTTCACAACATTTCAACTCAGATTTCTCTTAACTAAAAGTTCAGAAGGTCTAAAACTCCCTTATTTATTGATCTAGTGATTAAAAAGTTTCTCATGCATGTTCTTATAGCAAATGGTATTTAATCTCATGCTCTGAAATGTAAGAAGAAACTCTGAAAAAAAAAGTTTTGAACTTATAGATTTGTTTATTGAGGAGAAAATATGGGAGACTGTCATTCCAGATTGTCAGTCATCCTTTCTAAAGTGTAAGCATATCAGTTTGTTTCCAATTTAATTTTTTTTTTCTTTTTTTTTCATGGACCAAAACTGCTTCTTAAAATAATTGAAATAACACAATCAATAACTTAAAACTATGTATCCTGATCATAACCATTCTTATTTCAACATAGCACATCAAGCCGAAGGTGAGCTATTCTGATCACCTTGTGTCCCATCTTTTGATGGCAACAATTTGCTTTAAAAGATATATCTTCTGAAACTACTTGTCAGATGCCCATTTGTCGTTTGCAGTGGCAACCAACAAAATATGATTTTGAAAATGTTTAAAAAGCAGTTTAGCTGTTCCCTGAAACAAAGAGCCAGAATAATTCAATTTCATAAGTTACAAATTACTACCTCATGACAATCTACTGTCATTGCTAAAATTAAGTTGTCCCTTAAATTTCTTCCCTTCTGAAAACCATTGGTCAAAATTTAATTTCAATTTGCACAAATGGTTACCTCATTACCTTCTACCATAATTGCTTACTTGAAGTTTATTAAAAAATGGAGCACCAGATGGTTGGCTAGTTTCCTAATAATCACACTGTTTATATATTTATAAAAGAAATCATTGTAACTAATGGTCAGATTTTAATTTCATTTGGCACAAATGGTCACACACATACCACATTGTTAAAATGAATTTGATCCTTTGAAAAATGATGTCTTAAGTGGAGGCAGCTAGTTTCTGTATGTACTCTTCATATATATACACATACTTAAATTCAAAATCTTTCTCCTGGAGCTAGTGTTCAAAAATATTTTTTCCTAATGATGATCTCCTGGTTCTTTCCTGCAATTCTGGAAAATGAGGCCTCTAGATGTTTGACTTATTTTCTTTTAATTATAATCTGTATAAAAACTTTGAACATATTGTACCCGATATTTGATATTGGTTACTGCTGAAGGTAACCAGGTCAAATCAAGTGGCCTGAAATGTTATAATTAGGTGTATTGTACCTCTGCCCTCTATTGCCCCTTTTTCTCAGTTATTGTCCATTGTTAAAAAATTGTCTTCCCTTCCCAGAGCAATTCTCTTTATATTTAAATTTAGCTGATGATATTTGGTACATGTATCAATGACTTGGAGACAACGTGTCGTGAGCAAATTTTTCTATTAGAACCTCTTTTCCTTTCACAGTTGGTGCCCTTAGTTTTTTTAAAAAAATTTTAGAAAATTTGCAGCATCACATTGTTCCTATTAAAATAGTCTGATGCTGCAAAAATATTCCAAGGAGAGCTCTTCTCTTCAGAGTATTTGCTCTTTTTGGAAAATTATATCCACAGTATTACTTTGATCTTATTTAAGATAGGCTGATGATATATGCTTAATGTATTGACAAATTGTAAAGGATCATGCCGATGTTATAATAAATTTTGGAGAATGGCCCTTTACTTTCAGTGTCATTTACCTTTGTCTTCAGCTAAAATCTCTTAAAATTTAAGATAGGCTGGTGCTATATGTTTCAGGTACCAATAACATGGAACTCTTAATTTGTAATAAAAATGTCAACAATGTCAAAAGAAATGTTAAGGTTTTGTTTAATGTTGCCATTATCTGCACTATTATTAAACTGATGTCCCGCAAACTTCAAACATGTGTTTATCCTCATCAGACAAACCAGTAGAAACAGGAACAGTAACTATTCCAAATAGTTTTGCATATTTATGGCCCTTTTTGGACTTTGAAAAATGTTAAACTTTTGTTTAACATTGCTATTTCTCCAGTTTTATTTGATAGATGTCCCCCAAACTTAAAAAAAAAAAAACATAAAGTTTTGTAATTTTTAACTCAATGGAGTCTTCCAAATTATACATGCATCATCATCACACCAACTAGTAGAAATAGGGACAGTAACTTTTACAAATGCTTTTTTGGCAAATTTATAGCACTTTTTGGATTTAACTTTTTTTTAAAGTTTTATTTAAAGTTTTATTTTACATTGCTATTATCTTCACTCTCACTCAATGGATGTCTCTCAAAATTCACACATGTGTTTATCAACATCAGACCAACCAGTAGAAACAGGAATGTATGTCCAAGTAGTTACAGGAACAGTAACTCTTAAATATTTTTACATATTGTTTGGCCTTTTTGTACTTAAAATGTTACAATTTGTTTAACATTGCTTTTTTCTCCATCTTCTTTCCATGGATGCCCCTCATAGCCCACGCATGAAATTGCATGCCTGTATTGGAGGTCAGACTGTCATGAATTATAAAACAGTTATGCCTTTTTTTTTTCTTTTTTTTTTTTAAAGAATCTTGGTTAAGGTTTTCACACCACCTCATTTTTTCACTTAACCCTTTGAGGTATTAATGCTTTGAAACTGTAAATACCTGTTTATGACCATAACCTCTATTTGTACATGTCAAGAGTACATAACTCTGTGTTTTGACAAAATTATGCCCCTTTTCTGACTTGATTAATCTTTTTATACTAACTCACTTTGTCACTGAATTTTTTTTTTTTTAATTTTTTTTCCTTTTTTTTAATAAATATTTTTATATAATATTTTCATTTCAAATATTCACCACTATTCTCAAAAAAAAAAGTATTTTATAAATGTGATACAAAATTATACATTTTATATCTGAAAAAAATTTTTATTCCTATTTTTTTTTAAAAAAAAATAAGATTTTCTTTTACAATGTTTAATCTTTTACCACTGTAAAACTTGATAAAACCTTCCAATCACCAACCATTTTTTTAAACTAACTTTTGTAGTGCCAATAATTAACACTTATCAGTCAGAGACTTTTAAGTAGTCCAGTAACTTAACCAGTAGAACAATCACCCTTTAGGGGTCCCAGGCTGAAGTCTTGGTCTGGCTGCACATTTTTCTCTCTTAGTTATTTTGCACCAAACAAGTGATCATTATAGTATCTCCAATGTATATACTGCCTTTTTGTTTATCAGGATCACTATCAATTTGATCTCTGTTATTCTGCAACAAATTCCAAATTTGCAGGGAATATGTAACCGTTATCGGTGGGAGACTTTTGTAAATGGTCTCGGGTTACAGTCCTGGTCTGGCTGCACATTTTTCATACCTTCTTGCATTGAAATTTTTTGTGTCCTCTAAATATGTATATTAGGCCTTTGTTTTCATATGTAAACATATTGTGTGTCTTCCTTCATTTTAAGATTCACTTTAAGTCTTGGAACTTGTTTTTTATTTATGCAGTTAAATATATATACTTATGTAAACAAGTTCACATCTCAATAAAAGTTATGTAAAAGAAAAAACAATTTGTTTTCCTGTTAACCCACATAAATTTTATTATCAGACAATTTTTTCTTTGTCGATGTGCTTATTTCAATGTGCTGCCTCAGGCAGCACTTTTGTACTTGTATTTCTTCATGTAGTTAATGTTACTGCTAATACTTAGTATTGTTGCTTCTACTGCTGCTGTCCCAACAGTAGTAGCTCCTTTACGAGTATATCCTATGATTTTTTTCCAGCTACTTTAGTACAATATGAGAAATTTAGCTCTTATTTACGGTACTACTGATGCAGTTCCGATTACAAGCGACTTTTCTCATCTATGCATTCTCCTGGTTAGTCATTGAATCCAAATTCAACTTTAAGGGTCATTATTTCATAAAATAGCCCCTTTGATTCATGACCGGGGTCAATATCTGATACATATCATCGAGGGGACTCACAATTTCTGAAGAGTAATGACCCGGGTCAATATAGAACTGATACATCGAGGGGTGGGGGGTCATATTTTCTGAAGAATAATGACCGAGGTCAATACCTTATACCCTTATACATATCATCGAGAGGGTCACATTTTCTGAAAAATAATGACCGGGGTCAGTATCTTATACATATCGAAGGGTGGGGGTCACAATTCCTAAAGAATAATGACCGAGGTCAATACCTTATACATGTCATCGAAGGGGTCACAATTCTGAAAAAGAATGACCCGGGGTCAATATCTTAAACATATGGAAGGGTGTGTGTGTGTGGGGGGGGTCGTCACAATTCCTAAAGAATAATGACCGAGGTCAATACCTTATACAAGTCATCGAGGGGGTCACAATTCTGAAAAAGAATGACCCGGGGTCAATATCTTATACATATCGAAGGGTGGGTGGTCACAATTCCTTCAGAATAATGACCGAGGTCAATATCTGATGGGGGGTGTCTGAAGTATAATGACCGGTGTCAATATCTTACACATATCATCGAAGGGTCACATTTTCTGAAGAATAACGATTGGCGTCAATATCTTATACATATCATCGATTAGGGGTTACATTTTCTGAAGAGTAATGACCCGGGTCAATAGGGGGTTTAAGAATAATTCCGGGTCCAGGTGGGATATTGGGGTGCCAAAGTCTGAATCTGATGTGAGTGCTAGTGGGTCCGGGGCATGCTCCCCCGGAAAAAAAAAAGGTTTTTAGTGTGACTGAGATGCAGTCTGAAGGGCATCTGGGGATAAAAGTGAAGGTTTTTTAATTTTTTAAAAAAAAATTATTTATTTATTTTGTTGTTGTTTTTTAAACTTGAAGACCATGAGTAGTCAGGGACGCTCATCTAGATCACAACGCACTCGGTGACCCCTTATATATTCTATATAAATCCGCCATCTTGGACGGAGTAAAAAAATGAGGGAATTTTCGGGCCCGCTCCAGCGGAACGACATTGCTCTGCGATATTGCCTACTTTCTATGCACGCGCGAATATAACTGTATTTCTTCATGAAGTGCCTTCACCTTAGCAGACGATGGTTGTTAAACCTTTCGGGCCTAACCGCCTGTCGTAAATCCGCCAATTTAACGGCAGTGGATGGTCATATATAGATGTATAAAACAGATGATGCTTTCCACAGGATATTACTAATTACACATATTTATTAAAATGAAATTGTTTTTACATGTTTTATATTATACAGCTTTCTGTTGGTCAGAAATTGACTGTTGTGAGTATCAACATTCCTAGCTACTAGTATTCGATTAACCGTTTTACTCAAGCAGACGACCTACCTGTATAGATATACATATTTCTAGCAGACGTAAACGGTCCACTTGTCGACAGGTAAAAATATTGACGTGACTGCAAGCGCAATCTTTGTTTCTGCTAATTTGGCCAGCTATATTCGCTGTACGGTGATCCAATGTGATCTATATAGAACTTAAAAGTTGAAAGTGCAGGACTGCCCATGTCTTAAAGTAATAATTTAATTTTGACTTATTTATACAAAAATAGAAAACTTTGAAACAAAAAACTCTGGTATGTGTGTCTTGTTCCTCAAGCATATGTCCAGTCCCTGCTTGGCACTTATGTTGTCTTTTAAACTTCTACAAGGCAGAAAAAATGCAAGCCTGACAATAATAAGAGAGTTCCACTGGTCCTGACGTATTCAGCATACTATCAAATGTTCAACATATATTAAGCCGATACTCTCGGGTTATTTATTGATCAGAGACCTCGCACAGTCGCCTCTGGTTGCCTTCAAGAGAGGCAAACCTACCCAATATCTTGGTCCATTAAAAGACTCAACGGACACTGGGTAAGAAGATGTCTGCATGCAATATTAAGTTTGCGCTTTGCAATATCATTACAGATATTCATATTCAGACACAGCAGACCGCGATTTCTATAGTGTATAGACTGATGCTTGTTGTCAACTGAAAGAGACTGCATACTATTAAGCCGCTCGGCTGCAACACACAGTAACTGCCGTCTATGCCAATTAACGTCAACTGACGTCCTAGAAAAGGCGCCAACATAAACATCATCTTTTAACATTGTTTTTGTATGACGTTGACGTCGTTCATTAAAATAACAATATTCATTGCGTTTTTTTTTTTGCACGTAAGTACTTTAGACTATAACTAAAAGATATATATATTAAAACTAGAGGGTCACCCTGCTCGCTTTAGATATTTAGCTTATGGTAAAACTGTTTGCTTAAATTTGTTAAAAATCATTTTAAGCATTAGAAATTGTAAAGATTGTATTCTAAATACTTAAATAACATATCAAAATAATATTTTACAGAATATTTTATCACAATTTGTAACTTATTTGTAACAGTTACAGGTGAAAATACTGTCAAATATGCATAGAAAATACAAAAATAGCAAAAATCGCCATTGTATTAAGACCAAACTGTATACAAAAACTACTCCAGAAAGCTAAGAAAATATATATTTATATTTTTTTCTTGATTATACCGGATTTTTAGCTCACCTGAGCACAACGTCCGTCGTCCGTCCGTCCCTCCGTCTGTGCGTGCGTCTTGCGTCAACTTTTCCTTTAAAAAACTTCTCCTCCTAAACCACTGGATGGATTTTGACCAAACTTCACAGGAATCATCCTTATCATGACCTCTATCAAAAGTGTTCAAATTATTTCGATTGGGTGAATAAGTAGGTCACAGAAGCTAAAAATAGATTTTTAAAATGCAATCTTAGAAAATCTTCTCCTGCAAAACTGTAAGGCCTAGAGCTTTAATAATTAGTATGTAGAATTGTGTTATGAACATCTACAAAAGTTGTTCAGATCATGACCCTGGGGTCAAAATTGGCCCCGCCCCAGGGGTCATTTTATTTTTCATAGGTTTATATAGTGAAAAACTTTAAAAATCTTCTTCTATGAAACAATAAGGCCTAGAGCTAAGATATGTGGCGTATAGCATTGTCTAGTGAATCTCTACAAAAGTTGTTCAAATTATGACCCTGGGGTTAGAATTGGCCCTGCCCCGGGGGTCACTTGTTTTACATAGATTTATATAGGAAAAACTTTAAAAATTTTCTCCTATGAAAATAAGGCCTAGATCTAAGATATTTGGTATGTAGCATCATCTAATGGTTCATTACCAAGATTGTTCAAATCATAGCTCTATGGTGATAAATGACCCCGCACCAGGGGTTACTTGTTTTACATAGAGTTATATAGGAAAATCTTAAAAATCTTCTTTTATGAATCCATAAGGCCTAGAGCTTAGATAATTATCTCACCTGAGCACAACGTGCTCATGGTGAGCTTTTATGATTGCCTTTTGTCCGGCGTCTGTCGTCCGGCCATCTGTCCGTGTGTGCGTCTTGCGTCAACTTTTTCCATTAAACAACATCTCCTCCTAAAATTGAAAATTGGCCCTGCCCTAGGGGTCACTTGATTTTACATAGGAAAAATAGAAAAATCATCTCCTGAAATACTGCAAGGCTTAGAGCTTGGATATTTGGTATGTAGAATTGTCTTGTGAACTACTACAAAAGTTGTTAAAATAATGACCTTACCAAAGTTTGTTTTTAATCATGGCCCTGTGTCAAAATTGGTCCCACTTTAAGTATGTTCATATTATAAACCATTGAAAGCAATATTTCTCAGATGAGCGATTAAGGGCCATCATGGCCCTCTTGTTTTAAAAACTTAAACTGCTTTTTTTTATTTATTGAATTTTTAGCCGAATTTGCATAAAAACGCTCTAAAATGTGACTTTTTCGATCCTCAACGTTTGGCGAATGTATTTTGAATCATGCTTTTAATACATAAATCTTAAAATTTGGGATTTCATTTAATATTCTACTTAAAATAAATGAGAAATGTTTACCAAAATTAAAATCAGTGGTAACCCGCTGAAATGTCCTTAGATCTTTGTATTACTTAGTACTTACTGTGGTTAGTAGCATTAGAGCCTAGTTGATTATTTCTTTGTATTTCTTAAAATAAATGTGTTTAAACATGTTTTGTTTCATGCTTTGTGGTGGATTACCTAAAAATAACAGTGGATTATATCCTGATAATTTCACTGTTTTGAACAGTGGTGGCTGAAATCACAGTAACGGTAAAGTTTTTATATGATTCTTGCGAATATGACGTCATAAAGTGAAAGGTGGTCGTGGTCAATTCGTCCCTTTATGTAAATGCAATAAAATAAAATTTATGACATTCACGATACCAATGCTATACAAATCATTAGTACTTTGTCCGTGAGTTCAACATCAAGATCCTTCCATTCTCCCAAATCCCCTGGCGTCTACTCGTAGTAAGATTGAATGACAAGGGATTGAGTGGGATATGGAAAGGTTTTAAAAGGGAGTTGAAAGATCTTGGCGTTGAGCTCCTCTGCTACCTTGCTTCTTTGATGGTGTTTGATGGAAGATTCTCGTATTCTTTCCGATATCATGGATCAGAGGACCGATTGTACCTATAGCAAGAAAAGATTAATAAAACAAAATGTTTCAATGTACAGCTTTTAATGGACAGCTTACAATAAGCATACCCCCCTTCTCTTTCTCTCCCTTCCCTCTCCCTTCTACCGTTATGATCTTTTAACCTAACCGGTTTTATAGGCCCATGATTTAAATATTAAAGAAGCAAATACAAGTTAACAAATGTGTTGTGTTTGTCTTTTATAATTCTGGTCCAGTAAATACAAGTCTAAAGACAATGCATATTTAAACACATTTATTCACAGTGGCTACAGGTTACTCTGTATGTCTACACTCTTGTGCTGGCACATTTTGACTCCCTATACTGCTATACCTGGCTGATAAGCCCAGTGAAGTATACTGAATACACTACAAAATGCAAAATAATGGATACAGTAAAACAAGTATTTAAAAACATACTAAACATGTACGGTCCAAGAATACTGTTTTTAAATAGAGCCCAATAATAATGTTAGATATTTCATTACTGCATTGTGTCGCTTTTAAAACAACTTTATAAATTACTTTCAGTAATTATTTATGTATCTTATTTTTTTAAATTTATTTTTACTTCTTTTTATGAAGAAATAAAAATAAGAATTAGAAAAAAAAATGAGTCAGTAGGATACGGATGCTCCCCAATTTTTATTAGATGATATTATTGTCAGTGAATATGATGAGAAACTTGAAATGTAATAAAAAAGATGATTTTAAGATCGAATGAGGGCTGTGACCCAGACCTACACCAAGTAACGGGGCCTTGACCTTCAAACTTGCAACCTGAGGTCTCTTGTGCAAAGTTATTTCAAATCATGACTATACACAACAAAAATACAGCCCAAAAGCACTGCTTACACAAATTTTAAGCTGAACTAATTGCTGTGACCTTGATCTTGAATCTAGCAACAACTTCGTTCTTGTTACATCATATTCATGATTTTAAGGTCAACCAAGTGCTGTGATCTTGACCTTCAAGCTTGTGACCTGGTTCTTGTTCGCAACACATAATCGTGTCCTAAGGGTCACTTGTTCTTTATATCAAAACATAATCATTCACAACAAAGTTAACGCCAGGACACAATTTTAAAGTCAATAAAATGTTTTGACATTTACCTTCTAGCTAGCAAACTGGTTCTTGTTTGCGGCACATCGTCTTGTCCTTAGGATGACTTGTGCCAAGTTATTTCATAAACAACCATTCACAACAAAGTTACAGGCGGGACATGATTTTATGGTCAACCAAGTGCTGTGTCCTTGTTAACCGGTTTTAACCAGGGAAG
The DNA here is from genome assembly GCA_021229015.1 of Solen grandis. Lineage (NCBI taxonomy): Eukaryota > Metazoa > Mollusca > Bivalvia > Adapedonta > Solenidae > Solen > Solen grandis. The sequence continues at coordinate 10,800,454 of CM037779.1, forward strand.
ACTTGTGCTTTATTTCACAATACAACCATTCATAACAAAGTTAAAACCAGGACACGATTTTAAGGTCAACAGAGTGCTGTGAACTTGACTTTCTAGCTAGCTACCTGGTTCTTTTTCGCGACACATCGTCTTGTCCTAAGGATGACTTGTGCCAAGTTATGTGGAAAAAAAAGACCTATCAAGTTACCAAAGTTACCAAGACCAAGTTACCAAGTTATCAAGACCAAAGTTACAGCAGGGACAAGATTTCAAGGTCATCTGAGTGCTGCGACCTTGACTTTCAAGCTAGTGACCTGGTTCTTGTTCACTACACATCGTTTTGTCCTAAGGATTACTTGTGCCAGGTGATTTCAAAACAAGACTATACATAACAAAGTTACAGCCGGGACACAATTTCTTGTACACACACACACGGACAGGTGTAAGACTATATGCCTGTCGCCATTTCATGGCGGGGGCATAAAAAACGGTCTGGAATAAAACTAAGGACTGTTGCATAAAAATGTCCAAATGGGTCTCTTCCTGGCAGAGCCAATTCCACAACTGATACATGTAGGCAGTGGAGCAATTGAGGTGATTTTATAGCACAGCCAATTTGAGCATCGATTTTTGTTAGAACGTCTGGCTCACGATAGATTAGAGTAAGAAAAAAAATCTCCAAGTTTAAAACATTGTAAAAAATCAACGGAATGGTGTAAGGTAATGGTTAGTTTACTAAAATGAATATTCATAATTTATCGACTTTTCTATTGACATAGGTCTCATAAATGCATGTGTAAAATGTAATGAAAATATCGGCGACGGAACGAAGCCAATTTACTTTGCCCACTGAGCACCCCTACTTAACAGTGACTCCTTCACATATTGGTGATCTTTTTAAATGAGAGCCCTCGACACTTCCGTTGAAGAGCCCTCGACCAAAACAAGCCTGAAAAAGGTAAGCACATTTTATAAAAGATCCGTTTTTCAAGAACATACTTGTTTTTCAAAAATCGAAGAATGTCAGGACACGTAGAACATTTTTCTCATCACTTAGGATACAATTTCGATAAGAAATATCCCAAAATGACGTAGCTAGAACTTCTGCCAAATATCAACTCGTGTGTTTTCTTTTACGAGGAGACACATCTTGAGTGATTTCTCTACCGTGAAGTAGACATTACATGTCTTCTGTATTGAGCTTGTAATTATACAAAGTAGTTTAATTATTACATAATGGATAGGATAAGTAATGCGTAATATTTATCTTGTTACTCTGTTACCGTAATATAATGAACGTTTGGTGTAGTTAATACAGTAAAATTGTCCGTGTAGTGCTGCTGTTGTGATAGAGTAATTGCCTACATATAGCGTCATTTATACCTTAATTTCACGCATGTGGAATTAGCTCAATCGGTAAGAGCGTCGATCAATACTTTTTCGGAAAGTTTTTTTCCATCAACATGTCATGAGTTCTATTCCAGCTGAGACCTTTTTTTTAATTTTTATTTTTTGGAAATTATTTAGTTATATTTGCATAGTTTGTTTTAAGTACTAGTTATATACATCCATTATTTTGCTTTTGTTTATTTGTATTTGCTTTCTTTGATTTAAACATAAACAGAAGAAAAAAAAACACTTAAAAAATCGACCTCTCTGTATATAAATAATATATAGAGAGGTCGATTTGTTTTTTGAATTCAATCTTAGTTTTAATAAAATCGACCACTAGCTCCAGTGATTTTTTTTACCCATGCATTCTTCATCTTAGATGTAATGTTTACTGTAAGGATTCAACGTTTAAATTTCAATGCATCCTCAGGATGCATAAAATATATGGAAAATGCTACTTAAGTTGGAGTCATATTTTTAAGCATAGTGAGACCCGGGACTCGTGCAGAGAAAATAATAATAACTGCCTTTTATGTAAGAACAGGCCTAATATAAAGAGAGGCCATTTTTTTTTTTTTTTTTTTATTATTTATTTTTTTAATGGAGACTGTCCTGTACATAGACAGGTTAGATTATAAAGTTAAAACAGTAGAAAAGTGAGAAAGGGGGGGGGGGGGGGGGGGGGGCGTATGCTTATTACAAGCCGTCCATTAAAACATTTTGTTTTAATCTTTTCTTGTTCAACAAATGTGATCGAGCTTTTGACAAGGTGCTTGAGCCATCGGCAATGTGAGAGAGCCCTCGCAAATGTGATGGAGCCAACACCATCATTTAATAGGTGTTAATATTGTGGAATTATACGGATTTACATGGCTAAATTGCATAAATTGATAAAGACTTACTTTCATGAAATGTTTTCAATAACTGG
>CM037779.1:10802852-10852852 GCA_021229015.1 Solen grandis
ATCAAAAGACAAAGCACAGTTCGGGGGAGCATCCACCGATTCTACCGGCACTTGTTATTATATGATGAGCTCCAAGCAAGGGAGGTAAACCAGTATCATATTTTGCGACATCAGTATGTTGCGGCCGGGGATCGAACCCACGCCTCTGTAACCCGTCTGTCAACAGGACCGGTGATTCTGAGGAAACAGGACATTTGCAAATTTTCGAATATACTCCTCGTATATATATATATACCACCACATATAATTGTTTGATATTTTTGCCCCTGAATAAGGTTTTGTACGAACGCCCCATATTGTCCATACATGTATACAACATGCTGAATATATGTAGCCGTAAGCCATGGACAAACTATATGACAACTACGTCAGGGAGTCGACTGGTTAAAGCACTGGACTTGCACGCCGGCGGACCAGGTTCGACCCTGGGCCGGGTCGATTTTGTTACACATGTTACAATTATGAGTCTTTTTATTTTCCTTTCCTTCTTTTTGTGTGTTAAACTTTGTTTATTTGATATATTTGTATCATTTAACGCCAAGACTAGCAGATGTCCAGTTACCCAAATAACTCTTTACCGGGATTCTGACAGTATTGAAGTTTTAGCACGCATCTTCGTAGTTAACTTAAAACAGCAGTGGAAGACGAATGACCTTCAGAAAGAAATTGTAGGTCATTCATCAAGGAAACCAAGCCCGACTACAGTGGGAATCGAACCCCTAACCCTCGGCTTCACAACAAAGCGCCATCAATGCCGGTTTATTTATGTGAAAACCATGTTTCCTATCCTGGGCAATGTGGGAATTAATGGGTAACCGCTACTTCTTAACGTACGTATGTGTGTGTGTTTACTTTTTCATGTGATAGGAAATCATATTCTCAAAGACATATTAAACAGAGATAAGAAAGTCCTGTAAAAACCAGTGGAAAATATTGTTTAAGCACACAGCTGAGCAGATCATTGAATATTGAAAAGTTTAAAAAAAATATGGAAAAAATCGAAGAGGAAGATGTAACCATACTATGAAATAATCATTTCTCTACTGCAAGGAATTACTTTCAGTTTGATTTATTTTAGAAATTCTTTTAAAATATGATTTAATTGCAACCAGTGCAGCGAAAACATACACACACAAACAACAACAACAACATTATTTTACATAGGCCTAGCTTGTAAATGCAGGCACTTTCCTATTTTACATGAAACATTTTTTTTCTTGAATTTCGATACATGTTTAAGGTATTATTTTGATGATAATGTATGTTCTATGATAAGATATAATTTACTTTCATATATCTTCGATTGAATAGGAGATATTTGAATACGTGACTTTGCGAGAATCGGACAAATTGTTTCAAGCTTTTGTGAGATTTTAGACTAGTTGCCAAATCTTTGTTTACAAATGTAATTGGTCTTTGATATTTTTAAATATGACGGATATATTAATATCGAACATTTATATATAGTCAAGCAAAAGTCTACATGTGCGTATCTTCCACAGAGATATTTATGTGATCATTCGGGTCTAGAATACCCCGTAATCTGGTATCAGAAGTTCTGAACATTTACCAGTGTTTAGTATGGGACATAACTGTCACTTACCAGACTGACCAGCGTGAGAGCATTTTTTCCCTTGTATGGAAAAAAAGTCTGTATCAATATTTGATTGGCTGCTAAAATTACTTCCTCGTCTTTGATTGGTTGATATATTTATCAATTTATTGTGTACATAAACAGTCCACATGTACACAAAGTATTGATGTACATCGTATACATGGCTTTTCTTTAGTGTACTTTACGCTGCACACCTTACATTTATTTAAACTCCGCTTGGATACAAAATGGAAAGAAAATGGAGGCAAAAACAGGTGAGTTGCTTTTCTTTCGTCACTTTTATAATTTCCCATAATTTGTTAAATAATGTCATTTACTGGTGCACGGTTTGTGTGTGTGTATGGGAGAGTAACATTGATGAAACTGAAATGACATGGGCGGGGAATTTTAGAGGGGGCATGCACCGGGTGCACCCCCAGCTATTGAATTTGCCAGTGATTCCTGTGTAAGTCAAGGCAGAGTTAATTTGTGGCCTTTAATTGACAATATGAAAATACACCACTGGCATCAAGATGTGTGTGTGTGTGGGGGGGGGGGGGTCATGACCCCCTGGGATTTTGCTATAATACTAAGAGTAAAAAAAAAAAGAACCCCCTAACCCCCTGGAAAAACCAGTGGATCCCCCTTCCCCCTAGTATATGGAAGAGGGCACGGACACCCATGCACAGTGATGTATAATGTGTATGATAATATCAATAGATTGGTGTGAGAAGTAGTCCCACCAAAACCCCTTCCTACATAAAGTGAATTTTAGAATTGGCTGGCCAACATATCTCTGCTGGCCCCCCCCCCCCCCCAGTAAATGGCTGGAGCACATGTTAGACGCCACTGCAGGAACAAGTCAATATCTACAAATAGGGAAAGATAAATTTCAATTGGAACTAAACAGTGTAAGTGTATGGCTCATAAGCTGTAAATACCTGCAGTGATCAATTTAAATTTCCACTAGCTGGAATTGTTTGTCTTTTAAGATTGATATCAGGCTAGTACAAATTTGATAACATACATAGGAAAAATGCATTCTGGGCTACTGCATATATTTCACCTGATAACATAAGAAAATAGAAAATCAGACCAGTGCTTGGAAACACTCAATCAATTCCAGTATAACAGCATTGCAATAATATAAATGGTTGGTGCCTAAAAGCATTTGAAGAAATATATAGAATGTGAAATCAAATTGTATTCCTATGCTTTGTGACTGTATGAAACTGATTCTAGCCAATGGATACTGCGTCATTTTCGACTGGTCCCAGACACGTTTGATGTCAGATTAGTTGTATCTGTCAGACAACCATATAATTTTACTTGTATGACAACATTTCACCTCTGAAGGCACTTATTTGCAACAGAATTGTGATGCTTGGATGCAGGGATACTGTCTGGGAAGGTTATAGCTCTGTAGCCTTTATTATCTTCTTGATGATTTGGCAAACAGAGCAGACTCAAATCAGGCTGCTCCTTCAAAGATGTGGGGTGTGTGGGGTAGGGATGAAACTAGAACCCGGGTGTCTGCAGGTCAGATGGAAAATTGTTTGTTTGTTTGTTTGGTTTTATGTCCCACTGACAGTATTTCAGTCATTTGGTGACTGTCAGATGATGTCTACTTGTGACAGATATAGTGCTACCATGCTGCAATATCACGCCGTAGACATGTGGCATGATACCACACCCAGTCACATTATCCAGACACCGGGCCAACCAGTCCTGCAACTATACCCTTATATGCTGAGCGCCAAGCAAGGGAGCTGTAACAGTACCATATTTTATGACTTTGGAATGTCATGGCCGGGGATCGAACCCACGACCTTCTGTTCCCGAGGCAGACGATCTAACCACTTGGCCACCAAGCTAAATTTGTTGGTACAAAATTATTGTCAGCCTTTTCTATTATGATACCTCATGTTCTTCTTTTCTTATTATATATATATATAGCCAATTTCTAATGATATCCTTTGACAGAATTCTACACTTTGTCAAGGAATTATCTTAACGATTGCTTCAAGATGGACGTTATTTGGGTATCCAAAGTCTGTATCGTATTGAAATGTGTTAGTTATTGTTATTTATTTAGTTATTACAGGTGGTAAAGTGTTTTTTATGCAATGACTTCATCTGTGCGGGTATGATTGTATAAAAGGTAACCAGGTAAAATTATTGACTCTTTTCAGCCCGAATGTGAATTAATGGGTTAAAAAGATGAACACAATTTCAATACAGGATACAGTTCACTTTTGCCACATTAGCATGCATGCATTGTTTGATTCCCTGTCTATAAATGTAGTAATGGAATGTGGACCTATACGCTCAGGATCTGTGACTGCTATTTCACTGTTTTACATGTGTTTCTATAGATTTTGATATGAGTGAGGAAGCAATTTCTGAGAACGCACATTTATCAGCTGACATAATGATATTGATATATTCAGACTAAGCCTGATTTAATTTATTCATGCATAAAATGTCAGGATCATGTTTAATGTTAAGAAAATTAATTTGAAATTTAATGTTATTGGGCCTAGGGCTGTTCAGATATACATGTATAGAGAGGATTTTTTTATGTGTTTAAAAAAAAAAACAATATTAATATTTCACGGATGCCTAGCGTAAGATAAAATGTAATAATTGTATCACATCTTGATGAGATATATTCACTCAAACAAATTGTTTGTTTACGCTGGTACATACGGCTGGTTTATACAGATATACATGTACATATATACACTTTATAAGTCAAAGGTTAGTTTAGGCAGATCTATATCACTCACACTATGGGATATGGATTTTATCTTGCTGATATAATACAGTATTTTACACAGAAGTCAAGAAAAATAAAAATACAGAAATGTTCTGGTTTTTCATCCCTAAGCTGCACTTATGTCTACTAACCATGGAAAGTAGGTTAACCCTTTCCCTCATAGAGGACACCATGAAAAGACCTATGCGAACAGCATAAAACCAGATTAGCCTGCGAGTTACTTGCAGGCTGATCAGGTTTTATGCTGTTCGCTGCTCCTCAGTGGTCTGGAAATGAGGATTTTATACTTAAATTTGGTAAGGTTTAACTGTGGTTCTCTGCAGATCAGGCTTTATGTGGTACCTATTGAGTGCGTCAAAATGAGTCTATATGAGGAAAAGGGTTAATGATGAAATTTTACACCCTTGTATTGGAAGCAGCCTCACGATGCAATGCCTCGTTTAAAATACACACTTCCTTTTGTTGAACGAAATAAATAGTATTAATAGTTTATAATGTCCTAGAAACACATGGAATAAACATATATAGAAAAATTAACACAAGGGATTATTAACTTGACCAGAACTGGTATTTTGGAACCATGCATATGTATAATATATTAACCCTTTCCCTCATAGAGGATACCATGAAAAGACCTATGCAAACAGTATAAAACCAGACCAGCCTGCGAGTAACTCGCAGGCTGATCAGGTTTTATGCTGTTCGCTGCTCCTCAGTGGTCTGGAAATGAGGATTTTGTAATTAAATTTGGTAAGGTTTAACTGTGGTTTTCTGCAGATCAGGCTTTATGTGGTACATATTGAGGGCGTCAAACTGAGTCTATATGAGGGAAAGGATTAAGGTCAGAAAGGTCAATGTTTGATCACCTTTTGTATGCTATGGCAAACTTTCTGAATGTAAGTGTTTACTCTATCCGTTCTTATACTAAATACTTTATTTGTCTGTCCTGTATTATCCCTGGATAAATATTGCCTGTACGTGTGTCATACAGTGCAGGTGTCATTATCATAGGCCAATATCTTACTGTTCACTATCTATGGAATTGCCTACAGTCATTTCTCAGGGTGTACCAGCTATTGTATTTACCAAATATATTGCAGAATGTTTATATTGTACATACTTAGATGCATACCTGTCTAGATTAAGTACATCTGGGACAGTTGTTTGTGAACTAAATGGATGTTAACTTCATTCTTCAAGCATTTAAGTTAAGGAAAAGTTGAGGCTACAGACTTTAAAATATTGTGTATATTGCCTTTAATTACCAGTCACAGTTGCTGATTTAGGATACATGTGCTAACGAGGAGATTAATTTTATATTTATTCACAGGTAAGACAGTTCAAGTTGATTTCATGCAAAATCTCATACCTGTGTTAGAAATTACATTTATACCAAGGTATAAATTTATTGAAGTCATGCTGATAGATCTGTTTGATACAATTCTATTAAACGAAGCAATTCATCACAGGTGCTCATAACTCTTTACTTCATACAGACTGCTATTTCAACACATTGGCAAACAGAGCATAACCAAAGAATGATCAGGGTCTCCTTGGTTTTGCTCTTCAGTAAATAAAAAAGAGGGTTGGTAGGTATTTTTTTTTAATTTATTTTTTTACATGAAACCAAAGGTAATAAAAAGGGAAATATTTTTTAAAGGCAAAAAGATAAAAAAAACACTTAAGGGTCAGTCGTTAAAAAAGAGGGTCGGTCGAACTATTTTCCTTTTGGCCTCATACAATAGTGTTGTTCAAGGTTCTATACAGTGTGCATGCACAGCAAAGAACAACCCCTTTGTTTTAATTACCATAAATTTTAAAAGTTCAGTAAGTGAATATGCATAAAGTCATAAATTAAATGAACATGAATATTCATGCACTATAGCTAAATGGTTTATTTTAATTGGTATTATTCATGTCTTTATCAATATGGTTTATTTATAAATCACTATATAGTAAGTTTAACCCTTTCCCTCATAGAGGACACCATGAAAAGACCTATGCGAACAGCGTAAAACCAGATCAGCCTTCGAGTAACTCGCAGGCTGATCAGGTTTTATGCTGTTCGCTGCTCCTCAGTGGTCTGGTAATGAGGATTTTACAATTAAATTTGGTAAGGATTGAGTTTGGCTTTCTGCAGATCAGGCTTTATGTGGTACCTATTGTGTGCGTCAAAATGAGTCTATATGAGGGAAAGGGTTAAAATAGCGGTCTACTTAAGAACTTTTGATCAGAAAATAATTTGAAATCATTGAGAGTCCGATGGCAGGAATTACATGATGAAAATAGCTGTAATTCTAATTTTAGAATTTAAGCAGGGTTGAACTCGATAGAGGTAAAGGTCATTTCATGCCGAGGTCATGACCTTACTTCAGTATAAGTAAACCTGATGTACACAGTCACATTGAATTATGTGGAGTGATATATTGGGTGAAAATGGCTTTGGTAATCATGCATATCAACAATGCCTGCTTTTGTTTACTGCTGCGTAAGACTGGAGGCTACCATCTGTTTAAACATCAACAAGAAATGCAATTATTAATTTTTCATTTTCTTCACAATATATGGGAGGAATGTCCCAAATTTTGATGACTGCTTTACCTTCAAATAAAGTAAAAAAGTTGGTTGTTGTAATTGGAGACCGAGACTGAGATTCTTAATATCTGTAATCAGTCCATCTCTTCATACATATAAACAGTTAAGATGGATGTTTGATATTTTTCCTTGGGCCTTAAAGCCATCGGTAATTGAACCTGTGCATGACCGTTTGAACTGGACAATGTCCACTATCTATGTATAATTGTGTCCAGCCCCTGTTGTTGACTGTAACAACAGTCTGTGAGTTTTGTAGCAATTAACACTTTGAGATGTACAGCCGTGCGCTCAGTAAAGGCTAGCGTTTGTTCACATTAGCTAACGGTTGTGAGTTGGTACCTGCTTATATTCTATACACTACGATATTACAGGGGTCTAATTGCTCACTTTTGTGACTGTTAGGCTCAGTAAACATGCCACTGGTAGTGCATCTGGGTAGACCATCTGAGATTCTAGCTTGAAATATCAAATTAATGAGCCAAATTAGATGGGGGAAATTCATCATGTAACAATTAAAAAAAAAAGAGATTTACAGGAATAATAAAAGTTATTTTTTTATGAAATCAAATTTATTTGACAATATAGTCTCTTAAGCTTATCTTTTTACTACATTTATAAAAAGAGTGATTTTCCCTAAGTGTAATTTAACCCTTTCCCTCATAGAGGAAACCATGAAAAGACCTATGCGAACAACATAAAACCAGATCAGCCTGCGAGTAACTCGCAGGCTGATCAGGTTTTATGCTGTTCGCTGCTCTTCAGTGGTCTGGAAATGAGGATTTTGTAATTAAATTTGGTAAGGTTTAACTGTGGTTTTCTGCAGATCAGGCTTTATGTGGTACCTATTGAGTGCGTCAAAATGAGTCTATATGAGGGAAAGGCTTAATATTAGTTACTGGCTGTTTTTATATAAAGCTGAGTGTGTGTCATGCACAGCCATGGTTCTCTCCAAAACAGTAGCGGAAGGTTTTTGTATATCTAGGTCAGTACAAGGATTTACTAATACTTGTATAACCAATTATGACTATCACTTGTTTGTAATTTGACACTCACGCAGATTATATAGAACATAAAATTTAATAGAATATGAGTTGTTTGTGTACCAGTTCAAGCTTATAATTCAGATTGATTTTGGACCGTTTGTTCTTTCGATCTATAGTCGCGGATATTAATTAGAAAATAAACTGTGAGACTAAAATTATTGTTTCAGGCCAGAAGTCAATACAGTGTTTTTTTAGGTGAAATCACTTGCCATATTATATATACAGCGATATATATGTTTTATAAAAATGTGACTTTGTTGATGTCGTTTTGAAGACAAGTTTTTATGACTCGTGCTTTTCCCTCCCGATGATTCTAAGCCTAGACAAGTACTTTGCATATTTCTAGAGACAAGTAATTTGCATATTTTTAGATCTTATACGATTTTCATGCCCATTGGAGATCCAACTCTTTAATCTGGTGTTTCAACCACTGAACCCGCGGAGTGGTCATTCAGATATGAGGCCAATTCCATTAAAAAATGTTTTGCAAAACTATTTCTTTTTTGTTATTCATATAAATATGTTGTGTTTTGGACCAAACACTACTTATTTTATCTGTAGGTTGATTGGTAGGTTTTTTTTTAGTTTATTTTTATCATGGTAAGTATAACTACCAAAAGGAAAGGCAAAAATATAAAAAAGTCTGTTTCCGCCTCCCCTGAAGGTAAGTATGATCTTTTTGGTACAACTGCAAACCAGCAATTTTGATTATGGCCTGAAACAAAACTAACCCAAAGCTGAATTGATCAGCTTTCCTCTCTTTTCAGTTCATATCCTATGATATATCCAATATTATTGATACAATTACAAGGCAAGGTCTAAACATAGGTTTTCAATTATAGGCTTTTATCACATGCCTGTCCAATAATCAGTGTATGCTCGGAGGGTCGGCAGACTCTGAAATCTCTCGTACTTGAAATAATAACCCTTTATCAAGGTCATGTGATCTGTAAGGAAAATTACCCATGTCACAGGTGTAAAACCAAACTCCGGTGCAGTAAATTGACTCTGTATCAGTCACTTCCACACTGAGTACTGCGTGACCATGGTGTGTGCCAAATTATCCTGACACTGCAGGGCCAGCCAGTCTCATTATCCTGACACTGCAGGGCCAGCCAGTCCCATTATTCTGACACTGCAGGGCCAGCCAGTCTCATTATCCTGACACTGCAGGGCCAGCCAGTCCCATTATTCTGACACTGCAGGGCCAGCCAGTCTCATTATCCTGACACTGCAGGACAGCCAGTCTCATTATCCTGACACTGCAGGGCCAGCCAGTCCCATTATCCTGACACTGCAGGGCCAGCCAGTTTTGAGCCCCCTTATATGTGCTGAATGCCATGTAGAGGGAAATGTTCCCTTAATGTTGTGGGGTTAGGGATCATACCCACTACCTCTGTGAATGGTAACATTATATTAAGAGCACCACCAAAGGTCCAGTGGTATTGTATTTAACTGCAGATCCAAAGATTGTTGGTTTAAACCCTGTTTAGAGCAAGGATCAATTATGGACTTCCCATGTGAAAAGTACTGGTCCAACCCAGGTACTATCCAGAGGATTAAGTATAAGTTGTATAAACTTATTTGTCAGTTTACTTAAGATAAATAGGTTCTAACATAACATGAAAAATTCCAGAAATGTTGACTAAATTTGCTTATGTGTATATATTTATATGTGCTCTCTCGTGTTTGTTTGTCCAGTAGTGGTCCTGGGGACTTAACATGAAAAATTCCAGAAATGTTAACTAAATCTGCTTATCTGTATATATTTATATGTGCTCTCTCGTGTTTGTTTGTCCAGTAGTGGTCCTGGGGACTTAAAGCTATTGATTGGCTGTAAGCAGGGAAATAATCAAAGGCACTACATGTATGGTCAGTAGCTAATTTAAGTGGTCAGGCGTCACAGATAATTGACCCAAGCAATTCTCAGGCAGTAGTTTTCCTCATTAAGCTTGTGTTATTGAAGCTTTTCAAATAAGCAGCTGTGTGTGTTTTTGTCAGTTAATTACTTATGCATTAATATACTTTAAAAGGATACCCTGAATCTCCCAATATCTAGTGAATTTTGAGTCCTAAAATCCCTTTTTCCTGGGAAACTTATATTATCTGAAAGAGTACAAATAGCTTTGTTGAAGTTGTTTAGAAATCCACAAAACCTTTACATAGAGAACTGTTTGCTGGTAGTTGTTGGCAAAACAGATGTGAAGTTATACTGAAACTGTAGTTTCTTGTATTTCCAAAGGTTTGGTCCATTCACCATGTTTGCCATTTTTGGCATTAGTTTATTTATTTTTCTGTGACTTGGAAACAAGTTCTTAAAACTTAAACTGATCCCTTACGGTGGTTCCTGGGTTGGACTAGTACTTTGTGCCTTGGAAGGTCATGAAAAATCCTTATGCCAATGGGGTTTGAATCCACAACCTTCAGATCCGCAGTTGGGTGCATTAATTATATCACTGATGATGGAATTAATATGTTGCGCTCACAGGTAAGGAAAGATTCATATAAAATCACATCAATATAAATAACAGCAATGCATAAAGAGAGGTAATTATATCTAGAATTTGAATTGCTTTTTCTTAAAAGGTAGTATTAAAATAAAATATCAGGAAACTGATAAACACTGATAAGCAGTTAATGTGAAGGGATTACCATATGGAGATAAGAATGTCAAGTAGACCTTTAAATATAATAATTTATAAAACTCAATGAGAAAGAATAAAACCATGCTTATTAACCCTTTCCCTCATAGAGGAAACCATGAAAAGACCTATGCGAACAGCATAAAACCAGATCAGCCTGCGAGTAACTCGCAGGCTGATCAGGTTTTATGCTGTTCGCTGCTCCTCAGTGGTCTGGAAATGAGGACTTTATAATTAAATTTGGTAAGGTTTAACTGTGGTTTTCTGCAGATCAGGCTTTATGTGGTACCTGTTGAGTGCGTCAAAATGAGTCTATATGAGGGAAAGGGATAAATGATCATCAGCATGATTTGAAGGAAATATTTGTCTAAAGAACATTGGAAAGGAGATATGCATTGACAACATTCCTACTATAGGAAATTGATCACACCTTGGATATATCAAAGTTTTTGCCGATCAGAATGGCTTGTTTTTCTGCTCATTATTCTGATTAATAAAAAATATCAACAAAACTTGGATGATCACACATTAAATGAGATCCCCATTGTGTCAACAATAAAGTCACACTGCCATGAAGAAACCTAATTTAAAAACACACTATTCTTTAAAGATTCTCTCTCTTGGAAGGTGTTTTTAGGGGTGCATGACCAAAGAAGGGCCTTCTTATAGTGCAGTTAGTCTGCATGGCTTCAGTTGTTATTGCTTTTTCAACTTTATTTTGTTTTCAGTTCTTGCATTGTTATATGTACACATATGCTTACAGTGTCAGACATATGCTTGGATATGCCTGTGTTTAAATGAAGGACATATTTTCAATATCTTAAAAAAACGAAAAAACTTCTATTACAGGGAGTTTAAAAAAATCCTTGAATAAACTGTTAATTTAGGGAATTCTGCATGAAATTAAAAACAATTTTCACTTTGGAATACTGGCAGAATTTCTTGCCCACAGGGTTCCAACATGAAGGTCAGGAATTGCAGCTACATATATATGTATGTAATGTGGTAATTGCCTGGTATAATAAATCCCTTTCATTGATTGTTTTCTACATGTTTTATGACTTCTGATAGTCTGAGTGATAGTTACTGATTTTCCCAATTAATATTGATGCTCCGATTGTCGCTAGTTGCCGACGATCATGCAGTTACTTTACAGAAGAGCGACAATAATCGATATACCTATATTCGTTCCATGATGTCTTAGTAAAATTTTATACCATAATATAATTATCATGTGTTGTCTGTCTATAGTGTACAATGTACAATCTGGAATCTCTTGATTTTTCCCAGGTTTCCAATGGAAAAACCTTTAAATTTCCCCTTTTAAACAAGAAGGCTCAGAACTAAGTATAATTACTTATTAACTGCTCCAGCATTATAAAGTTAAAACTGTGCTGAAAACTACTTCATAAAGTTCATGTGTATAATTAATTGTCTTGAATGTAACTTCTGTTTTAGGCGATTATTTATCTGAATGTGATTGATTATACCCCTTCCAATTGAACCGATAATCAATTGTGACATATCAACCAATTACTATCACTTAGTAACCAATTAACCATCAGCTATTAATTCACAAAACATTCGAAGGTAATCCATCCATCATTAAATTGTAATCATTGTTCATCAAGAGATCATGGTAATTTAATTTATTTAGTAAATGCAAGCCTTTAAAGACTTTGAGGAAAAGAGCCTATATAACTCCAAATCAATGGATGCTTGCATCAGTCCGTTGACGTCTTTTTAAGCATTTAAAAGACCATGATTATAATTTAATGATGGATGAATTTTAAAAAAATTCATTATATGATATATTCTTTCGCAACCTTAATAAGCGAAGGATATTAACATTGGTATCTACAATCTGCATATACTCATTAGTTGTGTTTCTACAATCTGCATATACTCATCAGTTGTGTTTCTACAATCTGCATATACTCATTAGTGATGTTTCTACAATCTGCATATACTCATTAGTGGTGTTTCTACAATCTGCATATACTCATTAGTGATGTTTGTACAATCTGCATATACTCATTAGTGACGTTTCTACAATCTGCATATACTCATTAGTGACGTTTCTGCAATCTGCATATACTCATTAGTGGTGTTTCTACAATCTGCATATACTCATTAGTGGTGTTTCTACAATCTGCATATACTCATTAGTGATGTTTCTACAATCTGTATATACTCATTAGTGACGTTTCTACAATCTGCATATACTCATTAGTGATGTTTCTACAATCTGCATATACTCATTAGTGATGTTTCTACAATCTGTATATACTCATTAGTGACGTTTCTACAATCTGCATATACTCATTAGTGATATTTCTACAATCTGCATATACTCATTAGTGGTGTTTCTACAATCTGCATATACTCATTAGTGATGTTTCTACAATCTGCATATACTCATTAGTGATGTTTCTACAATCTGCATATACTCATTAGTGATGTTTGTACAATCTGTATATACTCATTAGTGATGTTTCTACAATCTGTATCATATAAGCAACGTTTCTACAATCTGTATATAATCATTAGTGATGTTTCTACAATCTGTATATACTCATTAGTGACGTTTCTACAATCTGCATATACTCATTAGTGATGTTTCTACAATCTGTGTATATACTCATTAGTGATGTTTCTACAATCTGTATATACTCATTAATGACGTTTCTACAATCTGCATATACTCATTAGTGATGTTTCTACAATCTGTATATACTCATTAGTGACGTTTCTACAATCTGCATATACTCATTAGTGACGTTTCTACAATCTGTATATAATCATTAGTGATGTTTCTACAATCTGTATATACTCATTAGTGACGTTTCTACAATCTGCATATACTCATTAGTGATGTTTCTACAATCTGTATATACTCATTAGTGATGTTTCTACAATCTGTATATACTCATTAGTGATGTTTCTACAATATGTATATACTCATTAGTGATGTTTCTACAATCTGCATATACTCATTAGTGATGTTTCTACAATCTGTATATACTCATTAGTGATGTTTCTACAATCTGCATATACTCATTAGTGATGTTTCTACAACCTGCATATACTCATTAGTGGTGTTTCTACAATCTGTATATACTCATTAGTGGTGTTTCTACAATCTGTATATACTCATTAGTGATGTTTCTACAATCTGTATATACTCATTAGTGATGTTTCTACAATCTGTATATACTCATTAGTGATGTTTCTACAATCTGTATATACTCATTAGTGATGTTTCTACAATCTGTATATACTCATTAGTGATGTTTCTACAATCTGTATATACTCATTAGTGATGTTTCTACAATCTGTATATACTCATTAGTGGTGTTTCTACAATCTGCATATACTCATTAGTGGTGTTTCTACAATCTGCATATACTCATTAGTGATGTTTCTACAATCTGCATATACTCATTAGTGATGTTTCTACAATCTGTATATACTCATTAGTGATGTTTCTACATTGCATAAATAAGGGAGATTCTTCTACTTAAGATCATTCATTTGTTTACACAAAAGTAACTAATTTACATATTCCGCATATCTTAGTGTTCTGACACTTTCCATAGACTTTCCATATGTTTTCAGAGTTTTTGAATTAATTTTAAATCTAGACCTGTGAATTGTTCTATCCCATTCACTACTTGATTTTCACAAGGACTGTTATACTGAGTGTTAAGGACAGTAGTTACTACATGTATATCAGTCTTCTATTCCAAGTAAATGTATATACATGTGTGCTGGGATGCTCATATATTGATCTGAGACTCATAAGATGCTTTGGGATCTGTGTACATGAGTGTTTGAAAGGTTTATTCACATGCCGTGTAAGGAGAACATCATCTTGAACCATCAGTGTAGAAGAGTCTTTTGTTACCAGTTTGAATCTTATATTACAATCCTACATCAGGTAAAAAGTGTCACACTGTAGACTAACCCTACATTAGTTGTTATTTATATTGTGGAATTCTAAGGGTAATGTTTAATACAGTCATGTATAGGTATACTGTAGGACCCAATGGTTTCAGTAGAGGATATTTGTTGATTTTTTTTTGTATGATCATAATTTTTTTCATATCATAATTTTTATGGGTGACAAAGCTTAATTGTCAGTACCATATTAGTGCAAGAAAATTTAATCAGACAAGAAAAAAAAAATCAACAAATGTTCCATCTATTTCATGCAATTATTTAAGTGTACATGTTTTCTGCATTTTCCTAATTTTGGTCAAAATATCTGACCCTTGTAAGAGAATAGCATTATTTCTCACTGCTAAAGATTTAACCTCCGCCTTCATGATTGTATTTGTAAGTCTAATTGCACCAAAAGCATGGAATAAAAGCACTTGTCAGACTAATTGGGTTTTAAAGTGTTTGCATGTCATTAGTACCTTAACAATGTAAAACCTAATCAGATTGAGTTACCTGCAATTTTCTGTCAGATAAGGTTTAGTAATTGTCAGACTTGATAATTGATCTGTATATATTTATTTTCATAATTTCCTAAATTTGCTTTATGTTGACTTGACCATTTCCAATTTATAACATATCCTTACATAACAACTTTGAAGGGAACAGATCTTCTCAAAGCAGCCCAAAACCCAAACACCAAAACATGATATAATGGTAGATATTCACACTAAAACATGATATAATGGTAGATATTTACACCAAAGCATGACATAATGGTAGATATTTACACCAAAGCATGATATAATGGTAGATATTTACACCAAAACATGATATAATGGTAGATATTTACACCAAAACATGAGACAGTGGTAGATAATTAGACTAAAACATCATAAAGTGGTAGATATTTAAACCAAAACATGATATAGTGGTAATATTTACACCAAAACATGATGTAATCGTAGTTATTTACACCAGAACATGATATAATAGTAGCTATTTACACCACAACATTATATAAGGGTAGTTATTTACACCAAAACATTATAAAGTGGTAGTTATTTACACAATAATATGATAAAATGGTAGTATTTACACCAAACCATTTTATAGTGGTAGTATTTACACCAAAACATTATATAGTGGTAGTATTTACACCAAAACATTATATAGTGGTAGCATTTACACCAAAACATTATAAAATGGTAGTTTTTACACCAAAACATTATATAGTGGTAGCATTTACACCAAAACATTATATAGTGGTAGTATTTACACCAAAACATTATATAGTGGTAGCATTTACACCAAAACATTATATAATGGTAGTTTTTACACCAAAACATTATATAGTGGTAGTATTTACACCAAAACATTTTATAGTGGTAGCATTTACATCAAAACATTATATAGTGGTAGCATTTACACCAAAACATTATATAGTGGTAGTATTTACACCAAAACATGATATAGTGGTATAATTAATTAAAATTTACCAAAATAATTAGTATTTACGCCAAGACAGTATATAATGGTAGATATTTATTCCTTTACCTCACAAGTTCATAACTTAATGAATGTAATTAATTAATTAATGGTATTATTATGAACAATGTTGTTGTTTTTTTGCCGTGCAGATCAATGTGTAGAATTGTATGAGCAAATAGAAGAAGCCCTGATTTAATATCTTGGTCACGTCTGCTTATATTGCCAATTAAGGCGTTAGTCTATATAAGTTTAAGGGGTTAATACCTTGTTTAAAAGCAATTTTGGAGGATTCACTGGTAACAGTTGTTTTAAATGGCTGGGAATGCATCCAGATGATTTGTGATTGTCCCTCAGGCTTTTTGTTAATTCTGTTACCACATGCATCAGTCAGTTGGTTGGTCAGACTATTTAAGGATAATTTTAATGTAAGGCTTCATTCTTGTATTTTCAGTTTTGGGGTCTTTATTAATGAAACAATTTCTTTTTAACCAAAGTTTTCTTAACAACTGTTAAGATCTTTTTTCTAAATTTGTTGTTACCCTTGTTGTTGAGAAAAATTAATGACAGTTGAGTTAAATTTTATGGATTGTACCATCTACAAAATCAAGTAAAAATAATCCCGCACACAGATTGTGAAGTGTTTTCTTGATAGAATTTTATAAGTAGCCACATGCAATCTCTCCATCCTTTTTTTTAATCTGAGACAATCCAAAAGAAAAAAAACGAATAACACAGTTGCTGACAGCTCATAGAAATGTTTATCAGCTTCAATGTGGGTTAGTTACAATAATTACAAGAAACAGCTATTGGGAATCGGCCTGAGAAATACTGCGTGCACTCTGCCGAGAACTCTGCACGGTGACAGATAGGTACAGAATCCAGTTGGTTTAGAATCGGAAAATATTGACAGTTCTGTGTTAGTTGCTGCGGGATTATATTTGGGACAATGGAGAGTATAAGAAAGACTCGGCATGTAAGTAGCCTACAGACGGATTGTTATCATAATTATCTAGCCATATACACAGACTTTGAGAGTGTTTTTTCTTACATTGATTTAATTATTTTGTCTGAGTCCTGGTTGATTTTGTCCTATTTTGCAAGTCAGCTGCATTTAGTGTGGTATGCATTATACGTTTACTGTGTGTGAATATATCTAGGACTTTTAACTATTATTTTTTGTGTTATGTATTACACAGTCTGAGGGGAAGGGGAAAACCCAGTACAGAAGTTTTCATTATTTACCCATTTTATAACATATCCACTGGGTACTGTGAAATCACTAATTTTTGTTGGACATTAATATTTGCTGATTTTGTGGTGGGTTTCAACCACGAATATTAATCCCCATGAAAATTTGTCTCTCATATAAACCTCAGGTTTTCTAGAACAAGTTAGATCCACGAATAACTATACTCACGAAATTCCCTTACATTATAAATCAACGAACACATAAATGTGTCAGAATTTGGAACATGTCCTCAGCATTAAATGTGTTAGAATATGGAGCTTTTCAGCATTAAATGTGTCAGAATTGGAGCTTGTTCAGCATTAAATGTGTCAGAATTGGAGTTGTCCTCAGCATTAAATGTGTCAGAATATGGAGCTTGTCCTCAGCATTAAATGTGTCAGAATTTGGAGCTTGTCCTCAGCATTAAATGGTCAGATTGGAGCTTTCTCAGCAGTGTCAGAATTTGGAGCTTGTTTTCAGCATTAAATGTGTTGGGACAGAGCTTGGCTTAAGCATCACTATGTCCAGTTGTTACCAACTCTAAAATTTGTGTAAGGTTAACAGGGAGTTATCTTTTCCTTCATTCGTGATATAATCAGAATCTTTAACAGCAGCAAAATGATAAAAATATAATAACTGGGACTAAGAAAGATTTTGGAATAGTTTGAAATAGAATAAGAACAGCTAAATGAGCATCATAAGAAATTTGTTGAAACCCTGTATATTGCACTATTTTACAAAGGTTTTGTATCTAAGTATTATATCAGAACATGTACACATAGATTGGACATTAAATCAAGGAGTGAGAGCAAATCTAGGTTAATTAAGTGCTTATATATTTATATGCATTTAGCCTAGTTTTGCTCTCACAACTCGAAATGTAGACAAGGACCACCTACCCCCAAACAGTATAGTATCGCACAAAATGGTCGTAACTTGTTCTTTAATACATAAAAGTTACGACTGCTTTGCGCTGAGCCCTCGCAATATCCCTGTCCCAGATTGTTACTTTTGAATGGCAGCCATCTAGATCTATATATATATGGCTTCTTTTCAGAGTTTAGAGTATCCTCGATGTATGTTATAAATGGCTTTCAGAACTTTTAAGCTTGTCAATTACTGAGCATTAAGTATAAAGGGTTTAACATTTAGACTGTCTTCTATGAATATAATAGTAATAACGTGTCATTAGTGACATGGTTATAGATGAAAGATTTTACATAATTATTGGGTTTAAACCAGCTTAGTGCAAGAGCTTTCTATAATGGTGAAACAATTGCAGGATTGTCACACTGGCTGTGAACTTATTTTGCTGTTGGTTATTCATGTAGGTATAATATGCTGAGTATAGGTCAACTAGGAAATTGTTGAGAAGAAAGCTAAGACCTCTAAGACAAGATCAATAACAATCTTGTACCTGTAATTAAGGAATCAATTGATAAGGCCTCCAGATGTGAATGCCTGTGATTTAATATAGGCAGGGTAAAAGTACACTATCTTTTGAGTTACTGATCAGGTTTTTAGCTGGTGAACTGTGTATGGCATCCGTCATGCATCATGCCGCATCAACAATTTGTTTGTGAACACCCTAAATGCTACAGTTTTGATCCAATGTTAACAAAACTTTATCAAAAACAAATTGGATGAGTTTCAAACTGGTCACTTGGGGTCACTAGGTCAAAATATAAAAAATCCTTGTGAACACCCTAGAGGCCACGTTTTATGCTCAACATTGTCAGACTGTTAAATTTGTCTGCAGAAAATCTTGGATGAGTTTGAAACTTGGTCATGTTGGGTCTGAAAATAAGACCACTGGGTCAAATCCTTGGTAAACCTTGTAAACACACCAGGGGCCACATTTTTGGCCAAATCTTCACAGAATTTTGTATTGGTTAATGTTTGTTATTGTGGGTTTAACAAATTAAACCGCTCAAGCTCGGCACAGCCGAGCAAGCGGTTTAACTTTTTAAACCAGCAATAACAAACATTTACCTTCTTAATGTATGGAATTATGTTTTGACGCAACTATCCAAGTCCACCTATTTACGCATGCGCACAAAGATTGGCGGTATATACTAGGTTACTCCTTAAATCAAGTGGTTTAACGACTTAAACCGATTGAAAATTTTGAAAAATACTGCAATCTCATTGGTCAAAATATAATTCCATACATTAAGTTAGAATATTGAATAATTTTGAATATCAGTCATGTGGGGTCAAAAAATAGGTCACTGGGTCAAATCCTTGAAAAACCTTGTGAACACACAAATGCCTTAGGCTAAATTTTTGGCCTTATCTCTTCAGAATAATGACAGAATGGATATATGCATAAACTCTTAGATGAGTTCAAAATTGGGTCATGTGGGATCAAAATGTAGGTCACTGGGTCAGATCCTTAAAAAACCATATGAACACCCTAGAGGACACATTTTTGGATCAATCTTCACAGAACTTTGTCAGAATGCTTAGTTGTATAAAATCTTGGATGAGTTAAAAGTTTAAGTTAAAAGTTTATTTTAAATTATTTATTTTACATCAAAGAAACAAGTTCTCTAAACTTATACTAATCCCTCTGGACAGTTCCTGGGTTGGACTAGTACTTATTGCCTGGGAGGGTCATGAAAAAATAGCTGCTCCTAATGGGGTTTAAACCCACAACCTTTGGATCTGCTATCAGGTATGTCACCACTGGACCACGGCAGCCCTTAAAGGATGATTAAATGATGTTTTTGCTGGCTAAGCATTTTGAGAGCTCGAAAGCCAAATTTAATAAAATGTTACCTTTTACAACCATTTAAATGATACAATAAACAATAATTTCTTTCATATTATCCCCACTGCATAAAGCTGTTATTAGGTAGGAATTGACCAATCATGATGGCCCTGTCACGACATGTCCTGATTTACAAAAGTTCAATTCAGAAGCGATTAAAATAGAAGAAGAAAGAAAATTGTTTACATTATAAAACCATTGGTTGAAAGCCATTGTGATAAAATCAGACATACATTGATTTGCATGGCAAGAATGCATGATTTTACAGTTATTTTCTACATTTGCACATGCACACACATGTTACCAATAACTGTAATCCCTTCATCATTGTCCCCAGTCACCAGTCGATTGAGCATTCAAATACAGTCAGTAAGAATACAGTAACCATGGGGTCAATCTGTGGCCACGAACTTTAAAGTGGTTCAACCACATATCACAGGGTGAGAAAAATACACAACCTGACCAGAACTCCAGCCCGGAGCCTTTTGCTTACAGGGACAATGCCCTACCAACTGAGCTACCCGGTTGCTTAAATAATTATGATCCTCTCCGTTTGTGATTTATCGGTACCGTGACATACTCCTCCGCCAGATTGGAATTCATCCTTGAATTTTCAAACGGGTCCAGAGAACAAGGTGAACATGATCTCAGAGTACATACAGCCATGGTCCCACGATGGGAGCCAAATGTCACAGGGTGAGAAAAATATGCAGCCTGACCGGGACTCGAACCCAAGACCTTTCGCATAAAGTGCAAATGCTCTACCAACTGAGCTCTGTGACACGTAATTGATCAGTAGAATTAATTTTTTAGCTCACCTGAACACTAATAAATGTTGTGACCACCTTTTGTCTGTCGTCCGTCATTCATAAAAATTAATCAGAATGTTTGTCTACATGATATCTCGAAAGAGTTCGAAATTTCGTCATGTGGAGTCAAAAACTAGGTCACTAGGTCAAATCTTAGAAAATTAAAAAAAAAACTTGTGAATACTCTAGAGGCCATAGATATAGCCCAATCTTCATAATATTTGGTCAGGATGTTTGTCCATAGTTCTCCGGAGTTTAAATTGGGCATGTGAGGTAAAAAGGAAAAATGAACCTCTAGAGGCCCCCAATTAAAATTTGGATGTTTGTCTATGTATATCTTGGATAAAACACCAGGTCAGATCTGAAATAAAACAATTGGAAGGGGATTATATAATTTGGTTAGGATGTTTGTCTACATGATATCTTGGATGAGTTTGAAATTGGGTCACATGGGGTCAAAATCTAGGACATCACTTCAAATCTTACAAAAACCTTTTGACGGGCTTGAAGCCACATTTTTGGCCCAATCCTCATGAAATTTGGTCAGGATGTTTGTCTTAATGATATGTCAGATGAGTTTGAAATTGTGTCATGTTAGGTCAAAAACTAGGTCATTAGGTCAAATCTTAGAAAAACCTTGTGAGGACACTAGAGGCCTCTGTTTTGGCCCAATCTTCATGAAAATTGGTCAGTATGTTTTTCTACTTGAAATTTCGGATGAGTTCGATAATGGGTCATATGGGTCAAAAAGAAGGTCACCTGGGTAAATCTTAGTAAAACCATATGACCACTCTAGAAGCCACATTTTTGTCCTAACCTTTATGTAATTTGGTCAGAATGTTTGTTAAAATCAAATCTCGGATGAGTTCAAAACTGGGTCACATGGGGTCACAAAGTATGTCACCAGTGCAAATTTTAGAAAAACCTTGTGAACACTCAAGAGGCTACATTTTTGCCCAAATAGGTAGGATCAAAATCTAGGTCACTTAGTCAAATGTTAGAATAACACTGCAAACGTTTTAGATGCCACATTTTTTGTAATCATGCCTAACTCAGCAATCTAACTCAGGTGAGTGTCATAGGGCAATCTTCGCCCTCTTGTTTACTCAATCGTTAGTTAATATTGGTGAAGTTTTTGTTTTCTGGCAGATAAACTCAGCTCGCGTTGTTCACATTGCACAGAAAAAATGCTATTTTTGTAAATTTCCACTTTGGGAAGTTAAGGTTAAATATAGAATATGGTATCCCTGAAGCAGTGTCTTACTGTACCAATTTATTGTGACACATTCCACAACATCTCATCTTCACCAGTTCATGTCTGTTATTAAAAATTTCTGTCTTTGAAATGAGCATGTGTGTGAAGAGTGAATATGATCAGTCATTATGACTGCACACGGAAATAAATATTCTAGATATATAGGTTTTATAAAGTTTTATAAAGCGTTGTGGAGAAACTGCCCATTTTTTTCAATCACAGAATGTTGTATTGGGTGACTCCACATCTGTTGTTGGGTATTGATAGACATAATACACATTGATGGTTTTAAATCAAATCAGTCATTGACCTGTGATCAAGCTGCTTTTAGTTACCAGTCATAATAAACAAAAGAAATGCAGCATTCTTGTTCTCTCAGCGCTATCAGAGATTTGAATTGTATATCTACAACAGACTCTTTTTATAGATTGAAGTAATTATGAAAATTTTCTGCACAGGTCAGAGGCTCAGAACTTATTTCGGATAGTAGTTTTCGGTCATTTTTTAGTGTAAGAAATAACACTTGGAGATATCTGAGGTCAATAGATTGATGTGATTATTAGTATATATATATGTTACAATGATTTGTTCTGGACTTTACATGAGTTGTTGTAACAGCCTAAAATGACCGAATGCTGCACATTACTATCAAATTCATGTGTGAGTCACCTTTGCATCGAAACAAACTATTTTCCTGCACTTGGTAAAGTGATCACATGATAAAAACAGTTACATCATTCGAT
Organism: Solen grandis; assembly: GCA_021229015.1. Classification (NCBI taxonomy): domain Eukaryota; kingdom Metazoa; phylum Mollusca; class Bivalvia; order Adapedonta; family Solenidae; genus Solen; species Solen grandis. The sequence continues at coordinate 10,825,744 of CM037779.1, forward strand.
TGCAGTTACATCAGCATAGAAAAATAAGTCCTATAATGTTTTCATGTCACAGTCGATTTTTGTAGCCTGTAAGTATTTATTTTTGACACAGCATTGATTTTTCAGCATTTTTGTTAACTCTAGTATACTTATGTTGTAGAGATATATACAATTGTTTGATCATATTTCCACTATTGAGAGGTTATTCGGTTTTAAATCTAGGAGAGTCTGGGTTGAAAACAGTACTATAGTTGTTGTGACTGATGTCACACACAACTAAAAATAGTGCTTGGTGCGTTGTTGTTATGGCCATTTCAGTATAACATTGCTTAAGGTTCAGGATAATGGGACTGGGTATGGAACCATGCTAAATATCTACAGAATAACACAGACTGTGGTGTGGCTGCAGTGTATTTGTTTTAAGGTAATCCATCCATCATTAATTTGTGATCATTTTCCATCAAATGATCATGGGAATTTAATAGTAATGCAAGCCTTTATAGCTGACTTTGAGCAATGAGCTGATGACTCCAAGTCAATGGATGCCTGCATCTGCAATGAAGTCTTTTTAAGCATATGAAGGTCCATGATTATGGTATAATTTAATGATGGATGGATTACCTTAAGCAGACAAAGTTTCCAAATTACCTTTATACTGTCATGACAGTTAGTCTCCAAATGTCTGTTATAACTATTATGACAGTTAAATGGAGCAAAAACACAACAAATAAACACCACTATTTTTTGTTTTGTTTTTGTTAAAACTTGTTCATTTTATGTTGATTGGGTTTTACAACTTCCATTCCCCCTTAGACAGTTCCTTGATTGGACTAGTAGTCTTTACACCTGGATATCCATTAAAAATCCTCGTGCCAAACAGGGATCAAACCCACAACCTTTAGATCTGCAGCCATGTCTACTGGACCAGGACCACCTTAAATGAGCTCAAATGGTCATAAAGCCCTCTGTTAGGCTCAAGCTCCCATTCCCTGGTATGCAACGGACCTTTGCTGTAACCACCATTAGCAATATGTGGAGACCAGCACTTTACCATACAAGAGAATTATAAAGGATATGTGCTGAGTAAATAGTATACTTGTAGATTCACCTAAAGCTTATTTATACAGGATCAGGTTCATAATACTGTTTAAGTGTGTAGAATGGGAGACGACACATTTAACCCTTTCCCTCATGTAGACTCATTTTGACGCACTCAATAGGTATCACATAAAACCTGATCTGCATACATGTAAAACCACAGTTAAACCTTACCAAATTTAATTATAAAGTCCTCATTTCCAGACCACTGAGGTCAGCAGCGAACAGCATAAAACCTGATCAGCCTGCGAGTTTCTCGCAGGCTGATCTGGTTTTATGCTGTTCGCATAGGTCTTTTCATGGTGTCCTCTATGAGGGAAAGGGTTAAACGATGTCTCAGATTTCAGAACATTTTTTGCCATGTGTTTTTATGTTATACAACATATTAACCCTTTCCCTCATTATTAGAGGACACCATGAAAAGACCTATGCGAACAGCATAAAACCAGATCAGCCTGCGAGTAACTCGCAGGCTGATCAGGTTTTATGCTGTTTGCTGCTCCTCAGTGGTCTGGAAATGAGTATTTTGTAATTAAATTTGGTAAGGTTTAACTGTGGTTTTCTGCAGATCAGGCTTTATGTGATACCTATTGAGGGCGTCAAAATGAGTCTATATGAGGGAAAGGGTTAAGGTAATGGGAGGATAAAGTATATTGTCAGAGGCATGCAGTAAACCTTTCAAATGTTGCAGTTCTGGCTCGAATTCCTCCAACAATACTTAGCACTAAGTAGTACTTGAATTATTAAACTTGGTTGAAACACATTCTGTCATTCCTATTATATGAAATATTCATGTGCATGACTTAAAGCTGACATGAATTATTACCTTAATAACAAACAATTTTTGTTAAGAAATGAAGAATTCAGATGTTTTCTTTAGAGAAACAAGAGTAGTGAAATTTGCCCTTAAGTATATAAGTAATACTTAACACTATTAGTGTTGTTGGTGGAATTCGAGCCAGATTTATTCAAATGAAGTTATCAGATTATCCAATTACTGAGATATCATGTGATCAATGTTTGACCTTAATAGTTTACACAAATGACCTCAAGGGTTTGTCTGAGGAGCTGACCTTTGCGCATAGATCATCATTGCAGTCCATAAATTATGGACATGGTTACTTGGGATGCTTGGTTAATTTTAAAAAAACACTTTGATTCCTCTGTCAGCTGTTGCTCTCGGCAACACATGGGATTTTAATTATTACAGTCTCATGTCATATTCTAAACAAAGAGATACTTTTCTGTACACATTATGCAAATGAACGGTGCACTGTAACAAATTGGACATGCATGCATAATGTTAGACTAGAATATATCACACACGGTTGTGTTGATTGCTGGCTAGAGAACTGATTCACTCTATTAATACGAGATAATTAACATTGTATGTACATGAAATTAAATGCCAGCTTTGTTCTAGAACAACAAAGTGCAGTTACATTTTGTATACTTTTGAGTATTACTGGTGAATCATAAACCATGAAGACTCATTTAAGGACATGACATGAACACAAAATTTGATAAAATAATTAAAAGAAGTTCTAAAATATATTTTTTTCTGCTTTTTTAAAAGTATTCTGGTACCAAAATTTGAAATAGATGAAATTCAGTGATCAGGGACTATTTCAAAGCTGTGCATCTATTTACATTATAAATCAATCTATTGAAAAAGATAAATACCCAATTATTTTCAGATCAGTGAGTATCAAAACTCAATTAACATCTAGAATACTCAATTAATTTCTTATCCTTTACAAAACATCACTTATATCCCAACTTATATTAAACCTTAAGCTTCTGAAAATGGATGTGACTGTTAATGCTTGGAACTCAATTAAAATTCAGGGCCATAGTTGCTTAATTACTCCAATATGTTTATGGCTACTCAATTATGGTTGAAAAGCTTGCAGTTAAACTGGACATGTTCGCAAAAATGTCATTTAAATGTATAAGTGTGTCCCTTGGTCTGGATTTGCTTGTCTGGGCTGTAACTTTGCCACAGACTTGACACTTTTTTTTTTTTGTTACCGTTTGGCATTTATTTCAAAATTGATCAGTACCAAAAGTAACCAAGCTGATCTGATAGAAATGTTTAAGACAGTAATTATGTTCAAATTTTAATCTCTTTACAGGCGTCGGCCATTATGGAGCAGTTTGAGATCAAAATAGAGCGACCAAAACCAAACCCAGTTGATGAAGTCATCAGTCTTCTGAAGCATATCCTGGAATGTTGTCTGTACTGTATAACGTGCGGCTGCTACCCCGGGCCCAGCAAGAGCAGTCGGGCAAGCTCCCTGAACGGGGACGTGGAATATAGCTCGGTGTTGATGGACAACGAGAAACAGGCTGTACAGAATCTGCTGCAATATTTAGAACATGGTAAGTCTTCCTGTCTCTTTATAACAGGTCTTCAACTGGGCTCTTTTTAGTTAAGAAAAAAGGTTGCGGTATTGTCATTACTCTGATGTCATCATGCATTATTGATGGTTATGATCCTTGAAAACTTTAACCTGGCCATAACTTCTAAACTAGTGAAACTTCTGTCATTAAAGTCCCAGTGTGTTTTAGCTCAGAATTTGCAAGGGAAAAATATATTTTTCAAAATGTCTAATTAGCAAAGTCTCAAATGATGTTTGATTAAGCTCTTAATGTTTAATTAAGCCCACATAATGAAATATTCACCCAGAAGCCTTAGTTGTTCAGACAGGGCAAAATAGTGAGAAAAATGGGCAGAGCTTGTTCTGAAACACACTGTTCAGTAAAACCACGGATGTCTCGGTGTACATGGGGTGTTTCAGAAGTTCATGGACTTTTTCTATAGACAGAATAGATATTGAAACATGGTAGTAGACGAGATAGGAAGAAAATCTACGAAATTCTGAAAAAAAAACCTTGTATGTTAATTTTATGCTGTCATTGTTTTGAGCTAAATATAGAACGAGACATTGCAGACCCAGATCACACAATGTTACATATGATCATGTTCTCTGTTTGTTGCTCATATTCTACAGTATGCAAAAAAAAAATGCATTGTTATACCCCAACAAATGAAATTTGGGGGGGTATATAGGAGTCACCCTGGCGGTCGGTCGGTCGGTCCGTCCGTCGGTCGGTCGGTCCGGCGGTTGGTCTACAAATATTTGTCCGGAGCATTTCTCCAAAACTACTGTACCTATGTTGATGAAACTTCATAGGTAGATAGACCTTGATGAGAGGAAGCGCAGTGCATAAGAACCATAACTCTGCATGTATTTTGAAAGGAGTTATTGCCCTTTGTCATTTTTAATCTTTTGATTTTGTCCGGACCATAACTCCAATACTAAAGTAGCTAGGTTGATGAAACTTCATATGTAGATTGATCTTGATGAGAGGAAGTGCAGTGCATAAGAAAACCGCAATGTAAATTCTTAAAGACAGGTTTTTGCAAACAATAAATATGGATGTGAACCATAATTAGACTGCATTTTTAGCTCACCTGAGCACGTGTGCTCAGGATGAGCTTTTAGGATCGATGAATGTCCGTCGTCCGTCCGTCCGTCCGTCCGTCCGTCCGTCCGTCGTCCGTCGTCCACAATTTGTTCGTTTGCACTCTAGCATCTTCATTTTATGAGCAATTATCTTCAAACTTTAAAACAATGTTTATGACCATAAAATCTCGGCCAAGTTCGATTATGGCTGATATCGGAACATTAGGTCAGGAGTTATGCCCCTTTTAAAATTAAAAAAAGCCAGATTTCACATTGTTTGCACTCTAGCATCTTCATTTCATGAGCAATTATCTTCAAACTTTAATCAATGTTTATGACCATAAAATCTCGGCCAAGTTCGATTATGGCTGATATCGGAACATTAGGTCAGGAGTTATGCCCCTTTTAAAATTAAAAAAAGCCAGATTTCACATTGTTTGCACTCTAGCATCTTCATTTCATGAGCAATTATCTTCAAACTTTATATCAATGTTTATGACCATAAAATCTCGGCCAAGTTCGATTATGGCTGATATCGGAACATTAGGTCAGGAGTTATGCCCCTTTTAAAATTAAAAAAGCCAGATTTCACATTGTTTGCACTCTAGCATCTTCATTTCATGAGCAATTATCTTCAAACTTTATATCAATGTTTATGACCATAAAATCTCGGCCAAGTTCGATTATGGCTGATATCGGAACATTAGGTCAGGAGTTATGCCCCTTTTAAAATTCAAAAAAGCCAGATTTCACATTGTTTGCACTCTAGCATCTTCATTTCATGAGCAATTATCTTCAAACTTTATATCAATGTTTATGACCATAAAATCTCGGCCAAGTTCGATTATGGCTGATATCGGAACATAGGTCAGGAGTTATGCCCCTTTTAATATTAAAAAAAAGCCAATTTCAATTGTTTACCTTTTTTCATGAGCAATTATCTTCAAACTTTATATCAATGTTTATAACCATAAAATCACGACCAAGTTCGATTGTGGCTGATATCGTACCATTAGGTCAGGAGTTATGCCCCTTTTAATATTCAAAAAATGCCATATTTCAATTGTTTACACTCTAGCATCTTCATCTTTTGAGCAATCTCTTCAAACTTTATGGCAATGCTTATGACCATAAGGTTCGATTGAGTTTGATTATGGCTGACATTCATAATTAGGTCAGGAGTTATGCCCCTTTTAATATTCAAAAAATGCCATATTTCACATTGTTTACACTCTAGCATCTTCATCTTTTGAGCAATCATCTTCAAACTTTATGGCAATGCTTATGACCATAAGGTCTCGATTGAGTTTGATTATGACTGAGATGGGTCATTTAGGTCAGGAGTTATGCCCCTTTTAATACAAAAAATGCAAGATTTCACTTTGTTTATTCTCTACCAACTTCATTTTTTTAACAATCATTTTTAAACTTTAAGACAATGTTTCCCTAATCTCACAATCGGGTTCAATTATAACTGATATTGACTTGTAAATTTAGAAGTTATGCCCATTTCACCATAAAAAAAGCCAGATTTCACTTTTACACTCAAGCATCTTTATTTCTTAAGCAATCATCTTTCTCAGGTGAGCGACCAAGGGCCATCTTGGCCCTCTTGTTATTCTCCTCAGCTACAGATCTTGGGGGCAAATTGTTTTCTTCTGTGTGTCTGTATGTGTGTCTCTCTGTCTATCTGTCTGTCTGTCAAAACTTTTTAGCATTGTCCAAAACTTTTGAACCATTGCTCACACTAACTTTAAACCTTACATACATGTAGTCTTTCACTCACGCAAACTTTTGAAACTGTATTCCTACACATGACAGACTTCCGGTGTGGGTATTGATCACCTTTAGTGATAATATTTTTTTTTGGTATGCTTATAAGCCCAAATCTTATGTGTGAACATTCGTTTTATGTGTCATGTGAATACATCCTGTGTCAAAGATGGGGGTGGGGGTATGAATCACCTTCAGTGATAGTTCTAGTTTCATATACTATAATTAAGAAGTTCAGCTGAGGGTCTCTCTATATAGAGACCCTGAGTTCAGTAAATATTCATGTCATATTCAATGTCATATACATTTGTACATGAATATTCATTATGTCATATATTTGTACATGAATATTCATGAGGTAAAGAATTAAGTGATTATCCCATGATTTTATGTCAAATAGTTCAAAATTCTGGCCCCGTGTTCTCGATCTCAGGCTCAAATTTGAGTATCATACTGAAATCCCTATTGAAACTAATGGGAATATTTTAAGTCTGAGTATGAAAATCATACGTAATTTTACATACTATTTTTATTTTCGAGAACACGGACTATTTTATCACTATAGGTCATATACCATATGTGACCTTTGCAATACCATTCAGTTCAAGGCTATATATGGAACCCATGATCTTCCGTATGCATGGCTGAAGCTGTAACCACCCATCTGCCTTTTTATTATACGCCGCCGGAGGCGGTCGTATATTGGCGTCATCTTCTCCGTCTGTCCGTCCGTACGTATGTGCGTCCGTCCGTCCGTACGTTCATATCTTGTTAACGCAACTCCTCCTACATTTCTGAATGAATCTTTTCAAAACTTGGTCAATGTCATTACTATAATGGGTAGATGTGCATGAAGTGGCGATTTTCCGGTCCATTGATTTTTACAAGATTTGTGTCCCTTGAAACTTAATGTCTGTAGCTGATTGATATTGCAGCCTTGTGAACGCAACTCCTCCTACATTTCTGAATGAATCTTTTCAAAGCTTGGTCAATGTCATTACTATAATGGGTAGATGTGCATGAAGTGGCGATTTTCTGGTCCATTGATTTTTACAAGATTTGTGTCCCTTGAAACTTAGTCTCTGTAGCTGATTGATATTGCAGCCTTGTGAACGCAACTCCTCCTACATTTCTGAATGAATCTTTTCAAAACTTGGTCAATGTCATTACTATAATGGGTAGATGTGCATGAAGTGGCGATTTTCCGGTCCATTGATTTTTACAAGATTTGTGTCCCTTGAAACTTAATGTCTGTAACTGATTGATATTGCAGCCTTGTGAACACAACTCCTCCTACGTTTCTGAATGAATCTTTTCAAAACTTGGTCAATGTCATTACTATAATGGGTAGATGTGCATGAAGTGGCAATTTTCCGGTTCATCAATTTTTGCAAGATTTGTGTCCCTTGAAACTTAGTCTCTGTAGCTGATTGATATTTCAGCCTTGTTAATGCAATTCCTTGTATGTTTCTGACCTAATCTTTTCAAAACTTGGTCAATGTCATTACTATACTGGGTAGATATGCACAAAGCAGGGGCTTTGATGTTCATCAATATTTGCAATAGTTATGCCTTTCTAAACATGGTCTCTTGAAAACACAACTCAAGTTTCTAAACAAGTGCATAAAGCAGGGATTTTCTGGTACAGTGATTTATGTGGAGAAAGAAAAAAGGATTCATATTGATACTGCTATTTGACCTACTGTCATATTGGAAGCATTTTTAGAGTTCTATCTCTGTTCAGCTAAATTAATTGGTCTTACAGACTTCATTATGAGCTTATGCTTACAGAAATGTTAAAAGCAATAATTAAAAGACCCTTCTTGGTCTTTATATTTTGTGGCGGCGTATATTGTGGCATCACTGGCACTCTTGTTTTAATTACCTCCACAAAACATTTTTTTTTTCTTTTAAAAAAAAACAACAGTTGAACCTGTATTAGCGGCTATTGTAAAAGAAAACGATCAACCTGCATTTAGCGGTCAATTTCATATAACCAAACTGTGTCATTTTGATATATTTTTAATCTTCAGTTAGAGGTCACCTCTGTTAAATGTTCCTTTGACTGACTGCTTAAGAGAGGTTTGATAATATATATATATAATTATGTATTAAGGAATTAAGGAACCCCTTTGTCCAGTTCGGTTGTGTTAATATCCAATCCCATCACTACCCATAGTGTTATGTCAGTCAACAACAGATGTTACTGTGTCAAATGCTTGAATGATATCAGCTTGTATTTTGATCCTCTCCTGGCCACTGTAGAAGATAGAATCTGATACTCAGTGTATGTATAAATGTAGTTTTGTATGAAACAAAATCTTGTTGTGATTGATATATGGGTCAAGCCACTGAACATCTGCAGCTTAAAGCAAGCTTAACTCTCCAGCAGAAGAGATATTGTTTAAGGGATTGGATGACTTGTGTCAAACCAGATTAACCCATGATAACTTTAACTTTCTTTAATAATCTTGGGTGCCTGGATAGGGTAGTGGTAACTCGCTTCACTTCTCACCAATGCATCCCGTCCTTGATCCCAGGTGATTTACGTGAGAGGGTACGGTGGTTGCCTGTCCAGGCATATGGGTTTTCTCTGGGTGCTCCAGTTTCCTCCCTCAATAAATTACCACATACCTGAGCCATCAAGAATGATTTTATTTAAGTTGTAAAATAAATGAATTCAGTTTTCTGTTCACTCATTGGAATCCTCTAGATGAGGAGTTAGAAATATTTACCTTGTTCAGATTTATAACTTTAGTTGGATCTTGCTTTTCATTTTTTTAATGTGAGGTTGAATTTAATATTTAAATAAAAAGCTTTTACATTTAAATTAGTACTCAGTACTCAGCATGGTTCTACACAGGAACTTGTCTCCCATGTATCAGTGCTATAGCCTATACACTGGGCACATAAAAAAACAAATTAATGTATTTGTGAAATGAACTAAAACTCCCCGCACTGGTTACATCACGCTACGCTACTTTAACCACTGCCACCACACAAGTCACAAGATGATAGTTGTACCCATGTGACCAACACTCATAATTTTATAAATTAATGTTATTTGATTTTATTCTTGACTTTTCTCATAATCATGAATGTTATTTTAGTGGAATATAACGAAACTGGTATAATATATTCAAAACTAAAGTCAAAAGTGAAAAAAGTAAATCCGGCCTATATCAGCGGAATCTACTTGTGGTGACAGTGGTTATTGACAACTGTAAGGGGAGGTAACTACTGCGGCGGAGTTTGAAATGAGCTAGGGTATTGCACCCAGACTCCCTTGTATCCAACCTCTGTCTCCTCTTCTTACCATCTCTTCAGCAAAAACACTGGACCCACATGTGGGTTATCCTTGACTGCATTTAGGTCTAAATACGGCCATAATAATCAGTAAATGATTGCTAGCCAATACTATTGAAAAAGAAGAAGCAATCTTAAGGTCTACACAACAATCATTTCTGGTAACCCTGAGTCAGGATAGTTTAACCAGAGTTCTCACAAGGTTTCTGAAAACTGGAGTCCATGACGAAGATTTGTCCAAAAGAAGTCGGAGCCTGGAGCTGCTTAGGATCAGAAAAGTTTTTTCCCCAAAAAAGTTTGAGTCAAGGTATATGAAAAGCTCTATTAATTTTCCAATTTTTTTAAATTTTTAACCAATTGTAAATTTTTTTTAAAAATTCACATAAAACTCTCCCCTATCTTCCGTAAAAACACAAAATGTTTTTGGACAGGTTTTTCAATTAAAATTTGTCGATGAATTGGCAGGTGTCGTGCATCTGGTGTTGTTTGGCATCCACTCAGGTTGACCTTTTTTTTAAATCTCCTATAACTTCTATGTCCTTCATTGGATTGCTTCAATATTTGAACAGTTGCTTAAGTGAATGAACCTTTACATTATGCGCCATTGACCTTGTGACCTTGACCTGTGACCTACTTTTTATGAAGAAAAATCGGCATCTGGACAGGTCTTATGATCCCGAAAAACCCGTCCATAATACCATCAGGTCTTGTAAAAACCAAAAAAAACAGCGTCTGGACAGTTTTAAGTTTTAGTTAATCTGGGGCCTCCGTGGCCGAGAGGGTAAAGTCGCTGACTTTAGAACTCACTCAGCCCCTTACCGCGTGGGTTCGAAACCCGGCAGGGTCATTTGGATTTTCATGTGAGGAAACCTTCCAGCTGGCTTGCGGTAGGTCGGTGGTTCTACCCGATTGCCTCTGGGCATTCGGGGTCTTCCTCCACCTGTAATTAGCTGGACGTCGCTATATGACTGAAATACTGTCGAAGCGACAGTAAACTCAAATAGTCAAGTCAAGTCTAGTTAATCTGCTATAATTCTATGTTTCATTGGATTGCCTAATTCTTTGACATTTGCTTAAGTCGATAGACCTCTTCATTATACAGCTGAGCTTGACATTCACCTTTGACCTACCTTTGATGTAAAAAAAAAAAAAAAAAAAAAAACCAACGGAAAAATCCTGTCCATAATACCATCAGGTCTTGTATGTGTTTGTACATATTGTAAGTCATGTTTTATGGCATGTCAATCTGACACTGACACAAAATGCAATTTCTTTGAAGGCACTGTTTGCAACAAAGTCAATATTTCTAACACCATCTACAGTGGTAGATAGAAACAACAGAAATTCAGAAAGAATGACACAATTCATTCGCTTTGCAGCAGACACTGTACCAATCAGAAACCTTCCTTCAAAATGGCCACTCCTTTGGCCTTTATACTTTATAGATCTGTACTCATTACATATTGAAGCTTTAAAATAATATACCAGGTACAATGCCGCAGAGTACCACAACTGAGTGACAGGGCCTGGTCTGTCATACCAGTATCATATCACTTTCAGTGATTATAAGGGTCAAGCTATACCTTCCCTTCACAGGAGTGGAGTCTACGTATAGGTTAGTTCATAGTTACCTTTAACAACACGATATAGTCACAAGGGCGGAGCCCAAGTGACTCTGTCATATAGTTAAAGGCAACTATGAATTAAGCTATTTAGCACATGATGTTTTCCTCCGCTAGCGACAAAACGTCACAAAAGTGTAAGTTATGTGGTTGCATAGTCCACACTTATTGATTTTTAGACAGCATCTTGCCGTCTTTAGTAGCTAGAAACGCTTACCAGGCATCGCTGACCTTGCTAATTTGCATATTTTCCATGACAAGTTTAACTGTACCTCTCCGCGCTTAGTGCGGATCCACGCAATGTGATTCTGCACTTACAAATACGAAAGGAATATGTTACGCAGATATTTTATTCATAACCGTACCCGCTATTCATGTGCTGTTGTTTGTAAACGTGTTATTTTGCTCTGTAAACATCCATTTTAAGCATGAACAGTATATCCATGACACTTATAAATCAGAACAGCAACCCATTTTACATACTTGCAGATCTACTCCTGTAAAAAGAAAAAAGTAGCACTTCGAATGTCGGTAATTAACATAAAATAGTTCATGCGTAATTTTGCATGAAAGCGAGTTAGGTTTCTCCCAGAGCATTTCTTAACTTTGAAATAGAAACAAACATCAAGTATCTAAAACATCAAGTACCTTGTCAAGTTCTACACTTATGTAACAGTAGAGAGTGTAAATAAATTGGGTCCTAGGGAATGACCTACTTCTGAAGTTCATTCAGTCAGGTTCATGACCCTAATTCCGGATTGTTTTGTAACTGAGTGCATATTCGATTGTCTTACTACCATCTATAGTTGCAGGAGAGTGTGTGGAGTTCTTGCGTCATGTGGCTTTTGCCACTATTGTAACAATAATTAAGAACCACAGTTTTTACCTGTTAATCCGGCTGCCATCTCTCAGCACATTGAGCGCTTTGATTTACAAAAGTGTGGACTACGTGTTATAGTCCATGGTGACTATGAACAAATTCTAGCATCTGATTGGACGAGAGGAAAATGCCATGTGCTAAATAGGAATAATGCTTGTCAGATATCCTGTAGACACGGACCTGTCTCATCCTGTCAGGTCCTGTTTACACTTACCTTATATGAAGACAAGATGGGATGTAAGTATAATAATCACATTTAGTTGTAGTTCTAGTTTTCACAGTCCATCGGTCAGACGGTAAAATGGTCGGTATGTCTGTCTGTTGGAAGACATTATACATGTGTAAGTACAACTGCTTGGTATGTCATGGTCAGATTAATTTCAATTAAGTCATTGCCGTTTGTTATATTTATTGATACATATATAAGTGTTTAAGAGCTTTACCTGTTTTTGTGTGTTTTTTTGTTTTCATCCTTCAACTGTGTCAAGACGGTCTAACTTTGTTCGTAACAGTACCTGTGACAAAGCACTATATAGAGGTATTCAACATCTTTGATGACAGCCCTGATTATTATTTTTTGTTTTTCTTCCATTTCCATATTTTCAAGTTTTTAATGGCAGCCATGTACTCAATATAAGTGCTGTATGCTATTTACATTATACATATCTGTAAACAACAAAACACATTACAAGCTAGAGCTGTATTCCTTGGTGGGTCACATATTTTACATTTGTACTAGGTAATTTCATTGTTCTTTGAACAAAGCACAATGAATTATTCAGTATGGCACAACAGTCAGTCAATAGTTCAATCGCCTTATAGAGGAGCAAGAAAACCAGTTTTCTTAGAAAGTCATTTATTCTCATTTTAAGTACAATGTATTTCCACTATAGACTCACCTTGTGAATTTGATTAACAATTCTTGCCTTAGGAAAAATGGATGTGTTTGTTTTCTAATAGTTTAATTTCAGAATAATTTGTTCCTAGGAGAGTGAAAAGTAGGTCACTGCATTTTATGCTTTCAAAAACAGGCATCTGTTTGATACAAAAAGAAACTGCTTCTCTGATTAATATGTGTTTGCAGCCATAAAATTGCATACTTTTAAAATGCTTAATTTTTATGAGCAGTGACAGACATTGGAAATCAGTTCTCTATTTAAAAATAGCTTGAATTAATTAAGGTCACTTTATGAATATTCATGAGGTGAAAGGTTAAATACTATGATTGAATAGTACTATACATACATGCATTTCTATTTTAACCCTTTCCCTCATATAGACTCATTTTGATGCACTCAATAGGTACCACATAAAGCCTGATCTGCAGAAAACCACAGTTAAACCTTACCAAATTTAATTATAAAGTCCTCATTTCCAGACCACTGAGGAGCAGCGAACAGCATAAAACCTGATTAGCCTGCGAGTTACTCGCAGGCTGATCTGGTTTTATGTTGTTTGCGTAGGTCTTTTCATGGTTTCCTCTATGAGGGAAAGGGTTAACACAATTTTCAACTGGAACCGGCAAACAACTTTACTGATGGATTCCAATGCATAACTCTTTACTTGATGATACATATTCATGTTTTTATGACTTGATGGAAATTAATATACTGAAACTCTGAAATATTTTTTTTTTTGCTGTACAGACTGTGTAGAATCTGAGTTATGAACAGTATTGGGTCTCGAGTAGACATAGTTTCCCAATGACTGAAATACTGTCAGTGGGATGTTTTAAACCAATAAACAAACAAATAAACATACAGTAATATATATATAATATCCTTGGTTATAGTCCTTCGTTTCTTAATGGAAAAAAATCCTTCTCTGTGTTAATATAATACAAATTGTAAGTGTTATTTGTCATTAAAAGCCTAAATATAATATAATGTAAGTGTTATTTATCATTAACAGCCTAAATATAATATAATGTAAGTGTTATTTATCATAAACAGCCTAAATATAATATAATGGAAGTGTTATTTATCATAAACAGCCTAAATATAATATAATGGAAGTGTTATTTATCATAAACAGCCTAAATATAATATAATGGAAGTGTTATTTATCATTAAAAGCCTAAATATAATATAATGTAAGTGTTATTTATCATTAACAGCCTAAATATAATATAATGTAAGTGTTATTTATCATAAACAGCCTAAATATAATATAATGTAAGTGTTATTTATCATTAACAGCCTAAATATAATATAATGTAAGTGTTATTTATCATAAACAGCCTAAATATAATATAATGTAAGTGTTATTTATCATAAACAGCCTAAATATAATATAATGTAAGTGTTATTTATCATTAAAAGCCTAAATATAATATAATGTAAGTGTTATTTATCATTAAAAGCCTAAATATAATATAATGTAAGTGTTATTTATCATAAACAGCCTATATATAATATAATGTAAGTGTTATTTATCAATAAAAGCCTAAATATAATATAATATAAGTGTTATTTATCATTAACAGCCTAAATATAATATAATGTAAGTGTTATTTATCATAAACAGCCTAAATATAATATAATGTAAGTGTTATTTATCATTAAAAGCCTAAATATAATATAATGTAAGTGTTATTTATCATTAAAAGCCTAAATATAATATAATGTAAGTGTTATTTATCATTAAAAGCCTAAATATAATATAATGTAAGTGTTATTTATCATTAAAAGCCTAAATATAATATAATGTAAGTGTTATTTATCATTAACAGCCTAAATATAATATAATGTAAGTGTTATTTATCATTAAAAGCCTAAATATAATATAATGTAAGTGTTATTTATCATAAACGGCCTAAATATAATATAATGTGTTATTTATCATTAACAGCTTAAATGTAATATAATGTAAGTGTTATTTATCATTAAAAGCCTAAATATAATATAATGTAAGTGTTATTTATCATTAAAAGCCTAAATATAATATAATGTAAGTGTTATTTATCATTAAAAGCCTAAATATAATATAATGTAAGTGTTATTTATCATTAAAAGCCTAAATATAATATAATGTAAGTGTTATTTATCATTAACAGCCTAAATATAATATAATGTAAGTGTTATTTATCATTAACAGCCTAAATATAATATAATGTAAGTGTTATTTATCATTAAAAGCCTAAATATAATATAATGTAAGTGTTATTTATCATAAACAGCCTAAATATAATATAATGTAAGTGTTATTTATCATTTACAGCCTAAATATAATATAATGTAAGTGTTATTTATCATAAACAGCCTAAATATAATATAATGTAAGTGTTATTTATCATTAAAAGCCTAAATATAATATAATGTAAGTGTTATTTATCATTAAAAGCCTAAATATAATATAATGTAAGTGTTATTTATCATTAAAAGCCTAAATATAATATAATGTAAGTGTTATTTATCATAAACAGCCTAAATATAATATAATGTAAGTGTTATTTATCATTAAAAGCCTAAATATAATATAATGTAAGTGTTATTTATCATAAACAGCCTAAATATAATATAATGTAAGTGTTATTTATCATAAACAGCCTAAATATAATATAATGTAAGTGTTATTTATCATAAACAGCCTAAATATAATATAATGTAAGTGTTATTTATCATTAAAAGCCTAAATATAATATAATGTAAGTGTTATTTATCATAAACAGCCTAGCCACTGTACACTAATTATCATTTGACATATCATTCATTAAGGGTTCGTCCCAGGAAAGATTTGTGTTTGAAGAATTTCGTCAACATTTCTCATTGTTGGCTTCCCCCCTGCACAATTTTTCTTTGCGATTGGTTCAGGTTCACAGAGCGATTGATAGACATGTGTTTTACCTTCGCAATCTCATAAAATCCTGTGTAGGACTATTTGCTGTGCCCCAATTTCCATTCCGATCAGGGTGCGTTAACATACTGACCGTGGGGATACTACTCAGCAATAATGATGGCCAGACAATTATATTGCTTCCAGACCGTGTCTCCTGCAAGTACTGAGCAACATAATCCAATTTTTCCAACATAAAAAAGGGCTTCCCTATAAAAATCTTGAGTTCATACTCCTTTCAGATACTGGGCCATATATATGAAAAGATATCTTCAATAAACTTCAAAATTAAATTATAACTTACAACAAATCATCTTTAAATGCAACTCATTTACTCAAAAACGTATCACAATTCACTGTTCAACACGGGCACTCTTTCGTGCAAAAGAACAACCTGATCTTGCTCAACCAACCCAATGACCGCTTTCATTTCTTTCTTCAAATTAATAGATTTTTATGAATTAGCCCTTATACTATGTCATGTTTGATGAGGTAATCACTTGAAAGGTTCTGGACTTTTTGCGCATTTAAAGGTACGACAATATTTCTCATTTAAACTTAATATATATCTAATCCTATGATTTGTTTACAAATCAATGTTATCATAAGCAAATGACACATGCTTAAATTCCTTAAGGTATGCTAAAGATTGGCATCAACACTCGTGTAGCTGGAGCGAATACAAATTAAAATGAATGATTTTTGTATTTCAACGATGTCAAAATCATGTGACTAAAGAAAAATATCTTTCTTGCATGGACATGTTCAGCTAACGATCTATTAATCCAGAAAAAAAAATATCTTTGAGAATGCGAACAGGTTTGTTTTCACATTTTCAAACAGGCATTCCATCAAACTTGAATATCTGCCATGTTTGATGATGTAATCACTTGAAATTTTCAAGACCTTATAAACATACTCAGTTTTGACATTTTTGAAAATTTCAAGTTCATTGGTGTAATTGGCAATTTTATATGATTTTTTCAACAATTCTTGCTTTAATATGCATGACGTCATAACCACGTGACAAAACAAACATTTCTTGCAGTATGCATCACTTCAATTTTAACTCTAACAATTCTGAAGATTTAAGTAAGATCGTCTAAAAATTCATGAGAATCTGTGAAATTATCAAGATAATTGGACCAGAAGTGAAGGTTCTAGAGCGCGAACAAACTTTTCTAGCTGACGTCAAACCTGACGTCATTTGATGTCATTGAAAATGATTGAATTTAAAAATTTTAACTTTTTTGTCGAGGCAATTTAATTTTCATGTCGCTCAGACACTGGCAACATATTGAAATTAACTCTGGGATTTGGTTGGAAAAAAAGGAATAATAATAATAAGAAGAAGAATAAACATAACAAACCCTATACATTTTCCGCATGTTTGCGGAAAGCCGTAAAAAGAAAAGTCAACTTTGGAATATAATGACAAACTGATGGTGACAAACTGATGGGACAAACTGATGGTGACAAACTGATGGGACAAACTGATGGTGACAAACTGATTGGACAAACTGATGGTGACAAACTGATGGTGCATGCAGCTGATCTTGAAGACTGAAGACACTGTGGAATTTAACAATTTCGTGCTGTGCCACAAGCAATGTTTAGAAATATTTGGGAATTTTGATTGATAATCACATGTGATTCGTTTACCATTTATATTTTTTATGACATTGGGGGTATGTAGGGAGTTTGTCATATCTGTTACACAAACAACAGGGGAATTACTTACGGTTTCAGGACAAAATATGGTTTGCAATAGACTATTTCACTAGAGGATCAGCAATTAATGTCTGATATAATTTGCTGATTTAAACTTAACAATCAGTGACTGGGGAAAAAAATCCTAAGTGTATGTTAATTTCCCATTAAACAATATGTGAAATTTTACACTAGCATGCAAATTTGGTGTTTGAAGTCCTCATTCATTACGTATGTTTACTTCTCATTTCAGAATGAAATGATCTATTTGATATATTTTTATTTTTTGTTAAGTAATTCTCACATTGAAAAAATGACTTAAATTTTTAACTCAAAACTCACTTTTTAACTCACTTTTTCAGACTCGAAACTCATTTTCCTTACTCGAAACTCACCACTAGAAAAAAGAAACCCTCTCATGTGATAGACAAAGTGTTGTCTTCCTGCAACATACTCCAAAAAGTAGTGGCATATGACACCATATACCCATTGTCAAAACCCTCGTTTGCTCAGTATGCTTTACTTCAAAATTGACTGTACATTATTTGATTAGCAAATTAACTTTGTACTCATGAAATATTGATTCAATGAATTTTATTGGATCTGTGACCAATGAAACAGCGTATCTCATAATTATAAAGTTGTTCAGATTTTGAAAGTCTGGTTTTGCTTTTGTTACTTCGATGAAGAGTAATCAAAATACTGTGCATGTGCTAGCTGGTCAGCATGTAACTGATTAATATTCATGCCAGTTGAAAATCCAATGGTATAAACAGTAGCGAAAATGGAATATACATGTACCATGGGACCTGACGATGCAATGTTACAATATCACATTACCCTATTCTGGGCAAATTATGGACGTTTACCTACTGTCGATGAATTCCAAACGCTTTGGTATGTCATTCAGCAGGGAATCCAAGCCACTGTACTGCTTGATTACCGATACATGACAAATAACCCTTTCAGTGCTGTGCAGGGCACTTGCTATAGCCTTTACGACCAGTGCAGACAAATATCAGGTCCATGCAGTCTGATCATGGTCTGCACTGTTCCCTTTCAGTCAATAAATTTTCAGCAAGCACCCAATGAACAACTAATGTAATACAGTCAAAAATGAAGAAAGTACCAGAAATTTAGCATGGTAGGGTTTAACACTCTAAAATCACCAGAACCATCGAGAGATCAGTAATAAAGAACTTGAAGTGCAAGCAGAAACCAAATTGGCTTGCTCTGGAAAAACTTGCGATTATCCAAACATCATTCTCTCCAGATTATGTCACAGAGAAACAAAAACAGAGGAGGATATTCTCGGGATTATGATCATTATGATGTAAACTTACTCTGGAATAACCCTTTCCCTCATATAGACTCATTTTAACCCTTTCCCTCATATAGACTCATTTTAACCCTTTCCCTCATATAGACTCATTTTGACGCACTCAATAGGTATCACATAAAGCCTGATCTGCAGAAAGCCAAACTCAAACCTTACCAAATTTAATTTTAAAATCCTCATTACCAGACCACTGAGGAGCAGCGAACAGCATAAAACCTGACCTGCAGGCTGATCAGGTTTTATGCTGTTTGCATAGGTCTTTTCATGGTATCCTCTATGAGGTAAAGGGTTAACAAATACAGTGGGTTTTCCCAGTTCCTTATAGGTACAAACACAGTTTTACCATTAGAAATGAATAATTAAAGGTCGACAAAAGTAATTATAGAATTACTGTTGTGCAGCATGCTTTTCAGCAACCTTGTTTGTTACAGTAACGTACATGGACAAATCCATTCAACTTGAGTTGCTTTTGATAGCTTGGCTCTTCTTTGGTCTGACTAATCAACCATCATGAAATATTGTGGTGATTTCCGGCTGAACTAAAATAATCGTCCGCAGGTGACTGTGTCAGAGATTATAGAATATCAAAATAAATGAAACATCTTGAGGTTGATGGTTGAGATCACTAATGGAACCATTACTGGAACTTAAATTAATAAAGCTTGTATTAATATGGTAGAAAATGTGAATTGTAGCAGATTATGTGTTTTTTTGTTTTTTTTGTTTTTTTAATTTTACGTGAACAAGGTTGGACTTCATATTTTTTTATAGCTTTGCATGGCACAGTTTGAAATGATGTGCAATTAATTATGGTAAAACCGCAGAATTTCCCGGAAATTACTTGTAAAAACAGTCTGAAAGACTAATCATTCAAACAAGTTATTTCTAGGAAAATATTGAAGAACATTGACTGTTATTGCAATTTAATGCAATTAAAATGGTAGAATTGAAACAAAGAAACAGAATAATGAAAGAATTATATGCATCCCTTTGTTTTGGATGAAAAAGTAGGTCATCCAATGTACTAATAATGTAATTGCAATGAACTTTCTGCCAGTAAATTTAGGACAGTTTTATGCTTGGAAATGTTTGTACATAAAAGCAATGTTTTACAGGTATAATATGTCGCAAACTTGCGCAATTTTGTTGGAAAGTATAGTCTGTAGCTCATAATCTGTAACTAAAAGAAATTAATGTTTTATTAATGCTATAAGGCTTTTGTCATGTAGTTACCGCTTTTTAGCTCACCTGAGCACAACGTGCTCAAGGGTGAGCTTTTGTGATGGCCCTTTGTCCGGCGTCCGGCGTGCGTCGTCAACAATTTGGCTTGTTAACACTCTAGAGGCCATATTTTTAGGCCAATCTTCATGAAACTTGGTCAGAATGTTTGTTTCCATAAAATCTTGGACAATTCAAATTGGGTCATGGGGGTCAAAAAGTAGGTCACAGGTCAAGTCTTATAAAAACCTTATTAACACTCTAGAAGCCACATTTTTAGCCCAATCCTCATGAAACTTGGTCAGAATGTTTGTTTCCATAAAATCTTGGACAAGTTCAAAATTGGGTCATGTGGGGTCAAAAAGTAGGTCACGAGGTCAAGTCTTAAAAAACCTTGTTAACACTCAAGGTTTTTGGCCGAAACTTGGTCAGAATGTTTGTTTCCATAAAATCTTGGACAAGTTCGAATTTGGGCCATGTGGGGTCAAAAAGTAGGTCATGAGGTCAAATCTTAGAAAAACATTGTTTACACTCCAAGGCCACATTTTTGGCCATATCTTCATGAAACTTGGTCAGAATGTCTGTTTCCATAAAATCTTGGACAAGTTCAAAAGTGGGTCATGTGGGGTCAAAAAGTAGGTCAATATGAAAAATCCAACATATGTTGCTCATTTATAATCAGGTGAGCGATTCAGGGCCATCATGGCCCTCTTGTTCTGTTTTTTCATCCATTCTTCATGCCTCTTGTATGGGCATGTTTGATTTTAATGAAGATGAAATAGGTAGGGGGAGGTGAAGTTTATAGGACACAATTTTGTTTTTATTGACTGACCTTTAATGAGTTTAACAAAATATAGTTTTGCACAATGTTCTCCCTTGCTTGGTGCTCAGCATATAAGGGTAGTTGCAGGGCTGGTTGGCCTGGTGTTAGGATAATGTGACTGGGTGTGGTATCATGCCATATGTCTATGGTGTGATACTGCAGTGTGGCAGCACTATATCTGTCTCAAGTAGACATTGTCTCCAAATGACTGAAATACTGTCGGTGGGACATTAAACCCAACAAACAAACAAAGAAACAGTTACAACTTTGTGATGTTGCACTAATTCTATTGTGAACAATAGTGCACCTTGAAGCTATAATGATAAAGTTTGTTTGTACTCCTGGATTAGAAAATTGGGAAAAAAACCTATTTGCCGAGTTCGGGATAACATCAATTGTCTCCTTACAAGTTCTACTTATGGAAACAGTCAGCTGTTTTACATATGTAAATTACTAATTCACTGTTTAAATGACAAAAGCAACTTAATTTTCTGGTATAATTGGCCAATTCATATTCTTGACTGCTTGAAAAAAAGGACCAAGGGTATTCAAAAACTGTAGAAGATGACAAGGATTCTGTATAGAAGTTTGTCTGAAAAGCAAATATGAAAATTTATGCACCACCATGAAATGGCAATGGGTATTATGTAATTAAAGTGTTACACCTGGACGCAACACAAGCAAAAGTGTTCAGGATGTGTACTTTGTTGTGCATCAGGTTGTGTTTTGCACCAATGATCACTATGACAGAAGTCATTGTGATATGGTGTGGGAACTCCATTTGGCCTTCTTTATATTTCCCAATCAATCAGAATCCAGCCCAGAGGTTCCGAGGCTTAAGTTCGATCAAACTTACTCAGCTCTACTGTTTCCAAAAGTAAAATAACAAATATTTGTAAACACAGGAAAGGTTTATATTGTTGGTAACGTATATAATCACTTAGTTTAACCCTTTCCCTCATATAGACACATTTTGATGCACTCAATAGGTACCACATAAAGCCTGATCTGCAGAAAACCACAGTTTAACCTTACCAAATTTAATTACAAAATCCTCCTTTCCAGACCACTGAGGAGCAGCGAACAGCATAAAACCTGATCAGCCTGCGAGTTACTCGCAGGCTGATCTGGTTTTATGCTGTTCGCATAGGTCTTTTCATGGTTTCCTCTATGAGGGAAAGGGTTAACTTTTGGTGCCACACTCATGCCCCGGTATGGTATGTGATGGACAATCCCATTTTTACCTCATTGGTTGGTAATGGCAAAGTGTGTCTGGATACACAGAATTGTTAGATGTTTGGCTGTTTACTTGTAAATCTAATTTATTTTCCAGTGTCTAGTGCTTTTATAGTCGTTCCTTTTTTAGCTCGACTATTCGAAGAATATGAGAGCTATTGTAGTCGCCCTGGCGTTGGCGTTGCAGCTTTTGGTTAAAGTTTTGCATGCAAGTTACTATCAGCCTTATATCTCAATAACCATTTATTGTATTGACTTGAAACTTTATAAATATGTTCAGGGGCATCAGACAACCAAGTCAGATAACTCATGACTGAATTTAATATGAATTATGGCCCCTTTTTAACTTAGAAATGTTGGTTAAAGTTTTGCATGCAAGATACTCTCATGCTTATATCTTATCCAGGCATCGATTGATTTTAAACATCTTTAATATGTTTAGGGGTATCATACTTTCATGGTAGATTACTCTTGATAGAATATGTTACAAATTATGGCCCCTTTTTAACTTAGACATTTCTGTTAAAGTTTTGCATGCAAGGTACTTTCATGCTAATATCTCAGTATTCAGGCATGCAATTGATTTGAAACATCTTTAATATGTTTAGGGGTATCATACTTCAGGTAGATAACTTTTGTGGAATATATTACAAGTTATGGCCCCTTTTTTAATTTAGAAATTTTGGTTAAAGTTTTGCATGCAAGGTACTTTCATGCTTATATCTCTGAGTCCAGGCATGCAATTCATTTGAAACATCTTTAATACATTTAGGGGTATCATACTATCAAGGTAGATAACTTTTGCTGGAATATATTACAAGTTATGGCCCCTTTTTTAACTTCGAGATTTTGGTTAAAGTTTTGCATGCAAGGTACTTTCATGCGTATATCTCTGAGTCCAGGCATGGGATTGATTTGAAACATCTTTAATGTGTTTAGGTGTATCATACTATATATATTTAAAATTATGGCCCCTTTTAACTTAGAATTTTGGTTAAATTTTTGCATTCAAGCTACTATCCGGCTTATATCTCAGAAATTTCCTGTGGAGTTGACTAGAAAGTTAAGGAGTGTCTTCAGGGGCATCAGAAAACCAAGGAGGATAACTTTTGGGCTGAATTTTATGCAAATTATGGCCCTTTTCTTGCTTTGATTTTTGGTTAAAGTTTTACATGCACAGTTTTATTATGCTTATGTCTCAGTAACTAGGCATGGGATTGATTTTAAGCTTCATAAAAATATTAAAGGGTATCAGACTATCAAGGTATATCATTTTTGACTATTATTATGTACAGGGTATGATTGTGAAGGGCAAGAATTGAAATAGATTTCATTTGATTTACCAACAAGCATTTTGAATAGTTGAGCGTGCTGTCCTCTGACAGCTCTTGTTTTCTTTTTTCCCCCTCAGCTTTTACATTGATCAATGAAATATTGATAATTATTTTTAATGCCTATTCATGATTATATTTGTTGATTTTAAGACAGAAGAAAGAGAAATTTAATTATTTAGGTCTGGTACATGCTTTCTGAATTCTTGAACAGTTCAGTGAGTTCCAAAGCATAATATAAGAACTGACTACAGCAGAGGACTGCACTTCATTTGTAAGGCTGTTAAAAACGCAACACTATTCAGCTGCTCAGCCATCTTACATTAACAATTAATAAACCACCATCTCTGCCAAACCCAGGAATATATGTCACCAAAAAATCTCCATTCTGTGCTTTTTATGTTCATTACAAGGAAAATAATTGGTTTTACCAATTTAACGTGCATGCTGTCAGCTTCATGTTTTTGTGACTTAACTAGAACTGATGGCTTCAAAGTCTCTTCCGCTTCTCTTGCAGATCCAACATTAGTGTGTTACAGGGCAGGTCTTAAATATTGATTATCTAGCCATTTATTGCTCGTCACAACAGATCTTTTATGGTACTTGTAGTAATGCTTCTTAATGGGAGGGTACATAGGGAGAGGTGACGCTGGCTGGGGTTACATTTGTTTTATGTTTTAGCAGTTTCGACTTGGAGGGTATGTTTTTATATGAAACATTGATGCACACATTGAAGAACACTCAGTTAACCGATTCAATTTAGAAACTTACCATCCAGGCAAACTGTACATTTCTTGTAAAACCCCCCCCCCCCCCTTGGGTCAAAACATTATTTCCAGATCCATTAATGTAACAGAGAGGACATAACTGCAGATTCCAAATATGAATATTAAGTCAGGACTACAAAGTTTTTAACATACTAAGTTTTGATTTGGAATATTTGATTTGTAGCCCTTTTGGGAATACAGATCTGTGTCAGCCTAAAATCATGAAAATGGGCTGATAATCTTGAAATTACTTTTCAGGATTAAAATAATTTAATTTCTGTTGAAGTTTGACTTTTTATTTCTTGTGGATAGTTGATATTCAGACTCAGAATAAAAATTGATGTCTAATATGAGATTTTTTTGATATGTAAAAAGCTCTACAGTGTTTTTTTATATATTATATATATCCAGGTTATATACATCAAAATTCTCTGAAATGAAACATTTCAACATTCATTCCCATCATACAAAATAACATTTATGAATGATGAAACATTTACGATGCTTTTGCATCCTTCTGATACAGCTGGGCAGTCCCCAAGTTCCTGTATATACATGTATACTGTTCATGTAGTTTTAACTTTGGATGGTTAAGAAGTTCTTTTAACTTATCCTAATCCCTCTCTGTGGTTCCTGGGTTGGACCAGTACTTTGCCAATGGTAAGGTCATGATAAATCCTTACCTCTAACACTAAGTCTCAAACACGCTGAGGTTTGAAAATGTGTAGAAATAATGATTTTATTTGTAGTTACTGTGCATTAAATACTGTTTTATGATTTTCCATCACCATCTGTGCTCAAGTAATAAAAACAATGACAGGGTGACAGTTGGTAAATTACTTAGTACTTCATAAGGATAATCATATTTGTTAAAAACTGATGTGTAGTGCTCTACAAAGGTACCTTTGGTACTTTATTGATCAAAAAGTTCATCTACAGTAACCATTGAACTTCTTGTTTAGTTGAGAATTTCTGAAGAATTTCATCACAATGATGATACTAAAAATGTAATACACACATGCATATTTCATCCTAAATTTCTTTATTGGACTTGCCTTTTCTCCATTTTGGATTAAACCATTAGTTGTTTGTGGGAGTGCTTACTTAACAGTCATACTGACTGAATAGCAAACAGTGCAGACCATGAACAGGCAGCACATATGTGGTCTGCACTGGACACAAAGGTCGTGGCAAATGCCCACAGGATTGTAAGGGTTTAACTCACTGACCCTTCGGATGTTGTTTGAACAAAGCAGCTGTTTGATCACTATTCTATTCTTTGCGTGATTGGTTTCATACATAAGCCTGTCACAGAAAATTTATTGTGCCTCTGATGTCTTCTTAGATGATATTGGACTTCGATTTACCAGCAGTGTGTCTTCAGAACATAAACTGACATAAAAGATCTCTGTATGCTCTATTAACCAGTTACAGGGCTTCCTTTTAGATGTTCCTATGCTTTTCAGTGGTGTATTACCATCAGACCTTTTATTTGGTTAGATAAAAGTGTCCCTAATCCGTAGGATGTTTTGGAAAAAAATGGATGAGATATACAAATATACAATTGATAGTTTATAATTTTTGCTGACACTTGCATCTTTAAAACAAATATACAATTGATAGTTTATAATTTGTTGCTGACACTTGCATCTTTAAAACAAATATACAATTGATAGTTTATAATTTGTTGCTGACACTTGCATCTTTAAAACAAATATACAATTGATAGTTTATAATTTGTTGTTGACACTTGCATCTTTAAAACAAATATACAATTGATAGTTTATTATTTTTGTTGACACTTGCATCTTTAAAACAAATATACAATTGATAGTTTATTATTTGTTGTTGACACTTGCATCTTTAAAACAAATATACAATTGATAGTTTATAATTTTTGTTGACACTTGCATCTTTAAAACAAATATACAATTGATAGTTTATAATTTGTTGTTGACACTTGCATCTTTAAAACAAATATACAATTGATAGTTTATAATTTGTTGTTGACACTTGCATCTTTAAAACAAATATACAATTGATAGTTTATAATTTTTGTTGACACTTGCATCTTTAAAACAAATATACAATTGATAGTTTATAATTTGTTGTTGACACTTGCATCTTTAAAACAAATATACAATTGATAGTTTATTATTTTTGTTGACACTTGCATCTTTAAAACAAATATACAATTGATAGTTTATAATTTGTTGTTGACACTTGCATCTTTAAAACAAATATACAATTGATAGTTTATAATTTGTTGTTGACACTTGCATCTTTAAAACAAATATACAATTGATAGTTTATAATTTGTTGTTGACACTTGCATCTTTAAAACAAATATACAGACTACTATGGACATGAATAGAATGAACAGTTGCCTAGGGTTACGTAAAAATTGGAAAATCATGTTGACCACACATACTGGGGCAAGTTGCATACACAAGTAGTTTCAATAAATTTCGATGTACTTTTCACTGAATTTGTATGCAACTGGATGTTGCCAAAATAAGTTTCATGACAGAGGAAGGTACTCTTCGTGGGTGCCTTCCGAAGTAACAATGGTAAACAAATATAGCCGACAAGGTTTTGGATTTTCATATTCGGAATGGATATTACTTAAATTTCCTCATTAAATGTGGACATACAAAATGTGTTGTTTGTCGTTTCTGTTAAGATGTATAAAATTAGTGTTCATATGCCAGTTAAATGCATTG
>CM037779.1:10852952-10902952 GCA_021229015.1 Solen grandis
CCCCCCCCCCCCCCCCCACCCCCCCCCCCCCACACACACACACACAATAATACTGCAATTATAGTTACTCGTTTAATTGTTTCTTGGTAACCACGCCGGCAGTCTTTTAGCGCCTTGTGGGGCTTTGATTTGATTCAGAATGGTCCAGAGTGAGGTTCAATAAGGGGAGGTCATGACCTTACAAAAAATTACGCTTGTGAGCACTAAATGGTACAGTGCGGTGAAATGGCTGTGGTAATTATGCAAATCTTCTATGCCTGCATTTGTTTATCGATACGTAAAACTGGTTTCAATCCAGTTTCTGTCGGTACCTCACAGGGTGTTTAAAGTTAATGATTTTATGACATGAAACGGAAAACTCTTTCCGAACTATGATCAGACTGTTTCTTGCGGTAAAAACTTGGGCTTTCCATAATCCATATACAATGTCCATGTAATTAGTGAACATTCCTATTTTTGGGACATGTACACAGACACAGTGCGATACTCTTGTTTTCTTTATAATGTATATATTCTTAAAACAAAAACTTACCCCTCGGGCCAAACCCAGGAGTCAGATAAAATAATTGATTTAAGGATCACGCTCCTTAAAAAAGAAACAACACATACACACACACACACAATTTGTAAATCTCTCAAAGCATTGATATATCAGCGGAGGAAATATAATGGACGGTTCCTAAAGGTCAATCAAGTATGTTTACTTAACAGGATTATCCAACCAGTGTACGTGTGAAGCACGTGGTGAACTATTGACTTTTGTGATACTGTTTGTGAGCTTAAACCAAAGTTTGAATAGAAACTGTCAATTTACAATAGGGGAGTAGTAACATACACATTCGGAACCGCCCATCTAGTAATCAATATATCAAAATAAAACTCGAACTGGATGACCAAACATTCTGGAAAACCTACAGATTTCGTGAGCATTTGTTTGACTTGACTTGACTCTTTGATTTTTACCGTCGCTTCGACAGTATTTCAGTCATATAGCGACGTCCAGTAATAACAGGTGGGGGAAGCCCCCGAATGCACAGAGGTATTGGGTAGAAACCACCGACCTACCGCAAGCCAGCTGGAAGGCTTCCTCGCATGAAAACCCGAATGATCCTGCCGGGGGATTCGAACCCAAGCGGTGAGGGGCTGATTGAGTTTTTAAAGTTCAGCGATTTTAAACCCTCTCGGCGACGAAGGCCCCGAGCATTTGTTTGCCACACGAAAAAGCACGTCACTCACAATGCTTTTCCAAATGTTATGAAAGTTTGAAATAGTTATCGTTTAATTTTATATTTTATGGAAGTTATTCGCAAGCGACGCAAAAAATGGATAATCAATTTAGACAAACTGTAAGTTGTTTGTTGGTTGGGTTTTAAACGCCCACCGACAGTATTTCAGTCATTTGGAGGCGACGTCTACTTGAGGAAAAATTTATGTGCTATCACACTAAAAGTTTTCACGCCGTAGACATAGGGAAATTGATACCACACCCAGTAAGCTTACCAATGACGAAGGTTTATTATTTATAGATCTTCAGGGGCAGAAAATAGTTATTTTCTAAACATAATTTTTTTTACCACAAGGCGATAACTGATGTTCATTTAAGAAAAATATATTTAGGATAATGCCACTCGCTGTAAAATAAAATAATTTGAAAAAAAAAAAAGAAAAATAACCTTACGGCTATTTTCATATTTTTTTTTATTGTTATCATTTTTCATTTATTTCTTTATATTCAATATTATATGAATGAGAGAAGACTAAACTGATACATAGAAAACATATATATATATCAGAAATCCTGATAATTTTCCCTTTTCGTGGTGGCAGGGGGTCTATGTCGAAAAATCAAGGGGAGATAATTTCGTCGGGATTGATGTGTTGTATATATGTGAAATAACATGGAGAAACTCAATCGTTTCATACTCTTGTTTCTAGGGCAACATGACTTTTTATGACAAAAACATGATGTCGTTTATTGAAAATATGTTCGGGCCCTTACAGCAAAATGATGTTTTAGATACAAAACAGTTCCAAATTACAAGCCACTTCTCCATTACTGCTCCAGTTTATGCTAAATGTAACATTAGGACTCCCAGTCTACGGAGCATAACCATATTGGCGGTCTCTCTGTAGAAATCGCTATATCGGTAGCATCTCTGCGCTCGCACAAGTCATTCTCTGCCATAAGCAAAATGCGAGATGGACAGATGGCCAAAGAAAAGAAAAAATGGTCATTTTAAACAAGTGAGTTGCTAAAAATTAGAGTATTACACGGAATATTAGAGCATCTTTGCTGTGTATATGTGTGTCCACATTTCATTTATCAGCGACTGAGATCCGAAACTAGGACAAACAATTTAGTGATGAATCAACATGATTCACCATACAGGCTTTTTATATACATGTTTATGTAAATAAAGGACGGACTGATTGAGCAAAATGTTTCGCATATCGTCCAAACTCTCTTATATATAGTATATATGTTGGGTAAGTTCCAATTTTAATAAGTTTATGTTGTAAAAAAAATCAATAATCTTTTACAAAAAATAAACCGAATCAAAATGTATGCGTGTAATTATATATGTTATGTATGATAATAGTATTGTCAAAATCATGAGCATTTTACACAATGTTGACGAATCACCACGTCCGTCTTACTTTGGGCTTAAACTATGCACATTGACCCTGGATGTTTATATTTGGGGCCCAAAAATAAGTCTGTGTTTGGGGCAGCCGACCCTACCTAGCGAAAACCCGCCGACAATAAAGTGTAAGGCAAGTTTGGGACCGCCTAATTTTCTATTAATGATTTGTGATTCCTTCATTATTTTTGATTGAACTTTAAAAAAAGTTTAAAAAAAAAAGAAAAAAAAAACTTGAAAGAACTAACCCACGACCTCCAGATTCCGAGGTGGACACACTCACCACTCGACCACGGCCACGGGACTGGTCAATATAAAAAAATCATGAAATATATTTACCGTATAAAATATAGCGCCAATAATACAAATTTTATGGCACATCAGCACGATCAAAATGTGCTCAAGGTCATCATAAGGCGTACCAGTGAAATTTTTATCGGGGAGCACACCACCGAAACCTGCCAAATTGCCTTGTTTTGATTATGTCTTTGTCTTACGCACTGATTGTTTCTATGTACGCCTGTGTCCCCAGCCACGGCGGAGTGATCTCTCTCCAGGATGCGAAGGATTTTAAAAGGTCTTCCACCGCCGAACTTTGACCTCCGGAAAGGTATACACAATATCTACCAAGAACGTTCAATGAAGCAGCTCGTTCACAGATGACCATTGAGGCAAAAAAAAGTTCCGTTTTGGTCGCCCGACCTATATTTTTTTAACGTTTCCCCCCTTTTAATAAATATTTCCCTTGTTCAAAAATTCTTTTTATGTAAAAAATAAACTGAAATAAATAAATTTAAGACCTACAGACCCTCTTATTTTTTTTGTTGGAGACCAGATACGGAACTTTTTTTATCAGTTTGATATTTGTCTTTCAATATCCATCCACGACGCATTGTCGACCCATTGCAATCGTCCCCATCACAGGCAATACCTTCACAGGCCATATTGAATGTAAACTGCGTTAGAATCCGTTGGTATATGGTGGGTTATTTTCACGTGAGTGTGGGTTCATACTGTGTCCGGTGCTGTTCCCGCCGTTTTTATTGCTCGGCATGTAGATTTGCGAAAATTCTCTGCGACGATGCGTTTGCGTATTATAGGCGAAAGGGGGAGGTATTTTATTTTGTTTATTGCACATTTATGATATGGGTTATAATTATGAAAGTTCATTTATTGGGTCTTACATCTGATCCTTTGCTTTGTGAATTTGTTAAGGGGTTTGTCAATGTAAATTGTTCCCCGTACATCTTTGAAATAAGCAAAAACTGTATGTGATGGATTTATGCTTTTTTCAGTTTATCTGTAATATTGTATTCATTAGGTTTTATTTACTTCTTTCAGTTTTTACGTCGACATTGGTAATAAAGTCGTCAGTATAGAACCCTTGCCTTGCGTATTGCATAGAACGTCCCACCTGCGAAACCGTTACAGTAGAAAACTCCTGTTGAACTTTGAATTTTGCGATAAAGTGACATATTGTTGTGTTTAGAGGGCAGTGTGTAATTCCAGAGACTTCTATCCATGAAGAAAGCTGATCATGTGCTATTATAACTCGCTTTTTTTATTACGAGTGTCGGCCAACACTATTGATAGCATTTGAGTTTGACTATAAATTAACTCACATTTTCGAGGACTATGGAATAAACATGTCCACAATGGGGAAAGAAACAACAAACAAAGCCCATTTTGAAGAAACATAAGGACATAGCAGCGTGTTGCCTCCTACAAAAGATGTCCAATGAAAAATGCAAATTGATTGTGATGGACATGTCGTTTTCATGGGAATGGTGGAATTCTCTCCTTTTAAACAGTGACATCTTCCACTATTATGTAGCATTTGATTCCACTTGAACTATACTCTAAGTGTCAGTGTTTCGTAAAAATGATCATAGAAAGGAATGGAATTCGTCTCATTCATTCAACAAAATTGACAAAACTAATTTTCTGTATGTTTAAGTCCCTTTATCCATTCATATTTTTAACACTAGATTTTTTTTAAAGGGTAAACGTTTAAGGATTAAAACATCAAAAGGTCATTTTTTGAATTTGAGAACCATTCAACTCAATTACTCATTTCATCAGTGAGTTTTTTGACTTCAGTTTGTATGATTGTATCAAGATGTCAGTTTTGTCAGCCCATTAACATATTTTTTATGTGTAATTTTTTCTTAATCATTTTTGTTATGATTGACAGGAGACTTGCTAAGGACCTAAAGTTAAGTAAATATCATTCACTTTGTATGTTTTGTGTTAAGGCAAAATTGTTAGATGTATGAAGCATTTTTATTGTTTGTGCCTGAATTGTTCTTTGTTTTTGATTATTTCTTAGTATTAAGTATACAGGAAGGTGGAAAATGCTGTACCATTTTTTGAGCTTATAGTTTAGAGCTTAATTTTTTTGTTTTTTTTTTAGCCTTTGATACGGGGTTAACTAGGTTCAATTTCATTTAAATGCATGGTTTTTGTGTACATGTATAACTGTCAAGATGTCTGATGAAAACTTTGCAAGACATACAACCAGAATTGTCTTCTGTACATAATGCACCATTTTGCTCTAGTTCTAGGGAGAGAAGGCCTATAAAAGGGTCTTTCTTATGAAAATGAAAACGGGAAAAGATTTTCCCAAGGGCAGTTTTTCAAGAGGGGGAAAAATTTTGTCGCCAAATTTTTTGGTATTTTGCCCCCCCAAAATGGGTGTTAAAAAACCCCCGGGGTTCCCCCGGGGTTAAAAAAACATGCGCAGGGTTTTTAAAAATTTTTTCAAGATTAATTACTTGCAATTTCCCCGTTTAAAATAAAATTTGGGGAAAAATTTTTTTGGGGTTTTTTTTGGGGGGTTAAGAATTTATTACCAAAATTTTTAAAGGGGGTTTTAAAATTTGGTTTTAAAAATTTTGGGTTGCAAAAAAAAATCTTTCAGAAGGTAGGGACGGGTCTTTACACACTTTTTTTAAAAAGGGGGGAGGTCAAGAAGGTCTAGTCTCTGTAGCGACTAAGTTTTTTTGGGGGGGGGTTTCGGGGTTGCTGCCAAAAGGGGGAAGGTTAAAATTTTTGATGCTGAAATTTGGGCCCAAAATTTAAAAATTTGGGAAAGGGGGTTTAAAACATAAAAAAAAGATTGAAAAAGGTACAGGCAAAGGGGGGTTCCCCCCTTTATGACTTTTTGTCAGAGGCAGTCTCCGGGGTTTAAAGGTCTTAGGGGGGTAATTTTAAAACCCGGGGGTTTTCAAAAAAAAAGTCCAAGATTTTGTCAAAAAACCCAAATACCTATGCATTTTAAAAATTTTCAGTACCCAAAAAGGAAAACCCCCCTCTAATGCAAAAAACTCACCTTTTGGGGGAAGGTCATTCAGCTGACAAAACCCCTTGAACCCCGAGGGGGGCTTTTTTTTTCCCCTCCAAACCCCCCCCAAAAATTTTGGGAAAGTCAAATTTTTCCCCCCCTTAAAAAAAATGTAAGCTTTTTTTACAAAAAACAGGATTTTAGAATTGACAAAAAAAATTGTCGACAGGGTTGTTTTTGGTCGCATGCCCCCTTTCCCGAGCCCGGGGGTTTTTTTAAAGGTACCCCTTTTAGTTATCCTGGGGAAAAAAGGGCCCCTTTTATATTTTTATAAAAAAAGAAAAAGTTTTCCCCCCCTAAAAAAAAAATTTAAAATTTTTTTCGGGAAATACCCCAGGTCATGAGGTCCGAAGGTTTTTAAACTTTTTTTTGATTTGGGAAAGGATGCTTTTCATGGGGCCAAAAAATTTTTTGACCCAAGTTTTGGTGACCCAAAATTTACTGGGGGGAAACCCCTTTTAAGAAAAAACTTTAAAAAGGGGCCCAAAAAATTTTTAGTTCCCCGAATGGTTTTGGTCTCAGACTTTTTTTTGATTTTTTGAAAAAAGTTTTCATACGAAATTTTGGGAAGGTTGGTGGGCTTTAGGTTTAAATGTTAACGTGAAATAAAAAAAGTTTTTGAAAGGGGCCAGGTGGGGGGGAAAATAAGGGGAAGGGGGGTTTAGTTTCCCTTGGGGAAAAGGGGGGAGAAGAAAAGTTTTTCCCCCCTTTTTAAAAAAAAATTTTTTTGCAAAATTTTTGGGGTAGGGGGCCAGAATAGCTTGTGATCCAATAAAACCCCTTTTCACCCCTTTTTTTTTAAAACAAGGATCTTCAGGGTTTTAAAAAAAAAACTGATTAAAGGGGAAAAGGGGGAAAAAAATTTGGGCATTTTTGTTGGGGGGCCAAAAAAAAAAACCCAGTTTTCCCGGTGGGGTTATGGGAAACAAAAGGGTTATTTTCCTTTTCTGCCCCAAAAAAATCAGGGAAAATTTATTTTTGGGGGGAAAATTTTTTTTCAAAACCTGTAGAAATAGAAAAGTTTTGAAAAGGGAAAAAAAAGGGGGGTTAAAATTTTTTTGGGGGCTTACAGGAAAAGTCATGTTGAAAAAAGGGTTGTAGGTCAAAAAAAAGGTTTGAAATTTTAATCAAATGCCCCCATAAAATTTTTTCATGGAGATGGGGAAAAAAGGGGGAAAATCAAGTGAAAACCCTGGTAAAAAAAGGGGGGAACCCGCCCACGATAGTAAGGCTTCTGCTGCGTGTTTTTTGTTAAAGGGCCCCCAAAAGGGAATTTTTTGGGCACATGAGTTTTTTATTCTACCTGTGTTTTTTTTTGATGAAAACATGTCCAAAAAAAGAAAGGCTTTTTTTTTGGGACGGGTTGACTCACAGGGCAACAAAATTTTTGGGGTTTTGGAGGATGTGAATTGTCTTTCTGTTAAAGTCAAAGGGTTCCTTAAAAATTGTTGGGACAGGCATACATAGGGTGGATGGGCTTTTGGGAAATTTCCATTTCCACTAAAGGGGTTTTAAAGGGTCTTTTCCCCATTTAAAAAAACCTTTCTACTCTAAGCCGGCAAAAACCTTTTAAGGGGCATCGTCTAAAGGGAGAAAAAGAATTTTGTGGTCACTATCGTTCTTTTATGAGAGACATGATTGAAAAAGGGTTTTGCCGAAAGGTTCCTTGCGAAAACCTAAAAACGTAAAGAGGGACATTTGGGGAAAATATTTCCTCTTAAGGGCCGTTTTTTAACCCAAAAAACCCAGGAAAGAAAAGGTCGTGTTTGACTTTTAGTGCTCATTTTTCGGGGAAAAGTTTTTGAATAGCATCTTTTGAAAGGGTTTCCGGGACTGAACAAATACATTGTTTGGGGGGGGGTTTCCTTCTTAGTTTTTCGCAAAAAAAGGGTTGGGGTTACAAAGTGTTTTTAAAACAGAGGGTTTTTTCATTTTTGGGGTTCAGCCCCAGAGTATCGTGATTTTTTTGCTTTTCCCTTTGGTGGGAAAATGAAAAATTTTTATGGGGAAACCCGGGCCCGGAATTTCGCATTTGTTACTTTCTGTTCGGCGCGCCTCATCGCCGGGGGGGTGAAAAATTATGGCCTTAACAAATGCAACAACTTTAAAATCAAATTTTCGGTTCTGAAGTGGCAGTTTTTGTTCCCCGGGAAATTTTTTATGTGGGACGATGGACTGTCATCCAAACCTCGGGGGGGGGAAAGCAATGAGTTTGTAGTTCGAACCCAAAGATATTTTAAAGTAAAGGTCGTTGGGGTTTGGCACAAGTTTCCGTATTTAAATCTCATTACAACACTCCCCCAGTTAAAAATTGAAAAAGAGTTTAAAGGTTTGGGACTTTTTCTTGAAATATCCCCGGTTGAGGGGGCTCGGGTGTTCAATGGGAAATTTGCGTCGGGACATTTTTTCATTTTTTAAAATCACTCTCTCTGACAGCCTCTTACAAGACGGGGAAAATCTTTTTCCACTGAAAAATCAGTTATGATCCCCTTGGATTTATTCTCCAGTTGTTTTAGTTGGAAAGCAAATCTTGAAACCCCCTTTTGGGGCTGTTCAATTGGTTTGGGGATAGCCCAGATGCCAGAGGGGTTTAAAAACCCAAAGGGGGGAAAATACGGAGAATGGTCCCCTGAAGTTAGCTTCTCTTGAAATTGACGGGATGTTTCAAACCAAAAGGGTTTTTGGGAAAGGGGTTAAAAGTGAATTCCCATCATTTTTTTCAGATCAAGTAAAGGGGGTTTTATGGTAAAGTTTTCCCCAATCTGCCCCTTATTGATGAGAGGCAACAAGTGCATTTTTTCTCAAGTCATTTTTTAAATCTAGAGTTCCCCCGTTGAAACCAAAAACCCCATCAGTTTAGAGTTGACTGCACTTTTGTGCCCAGTAAAGGGTTGGTACATTAATTCAAAAAAAAGAGTTGGATCTGAAAAACGAAAAATTGGAAATTGGGACAGATAGAAAAGGTTGCCCTTTGGGTTATATCAATAATGAAGCCCGCCTTTTTCATGTATATGAAAGCTAACAGGGTGCAACAGATTCATGATAGTCCCAAAACCGCTCAGGGGAGGTTTTTTGGGAAAAAATTTGAAAACCCCGGCTGATACCCGGTTCCCGGGGTGATGGTTTAAGATTTGGTCAAGAAAAGTTTTTGGGTTCACTGGCCCAAAATTTTTTTTGGAATGCGGAATTCCCGTTTTGGGAATGAGGAGAGGTCAGAGATTTCGGTTAGTGATCTTGATTTGGGAAAAAGGGTTCAAACTTTCGTTTTAACAAAAGCTTCAGTTTTTAAAAGTGTGACCCTTTGCCCCAATTTTCGAATTTTTTTTCTATTTGGGTTTCCCCCGTTGAAAGGGCTGAAAGCTCTTTGTCTAAAGGAAATATAAAAATTTTAAAATTTTGAGAAAACAGAAAAAAGAGGGAGAAAAAAAAACAACCCCAAAATGTGTTCTGAGTGAAAAGGGAAAGTTTATCCTTTTTCTTGGGTGGGAAGATTTGGTGGGCAGAACGGGTGATTTTTAAAATGGTTTTAAAGGCGGGATTTTCAGTTCTGAATAGAGGTCTTAAAGAGTAAGCAAGAATCTGAAATTTTGGGGTTGCGAAGGTCATGTTTATAAAAGGGGGGCTGCTCTTGCTGGTCTAGATCCTTTTCTTGTTAAAGAGGGCTTACTCTTTTAGGGGGGCGTTTGAGGGGGCCCCCAACTCGTTTTTTGGAAATTCATCCAGTTATTCCCCAAAAAATTTGGTCAATTTCAGGGGTTAGTGATTAGGCTTTTCCTGAACATGAAAAACCCCAAATAAAGGGGTAAGGCAGGACGATCAATAAAGTAAGGGCTCAGGGGTTTTGGAAAATTTTGGCCTTAGCTCAGCGGTATAAAAAATTATAAGCAAGTGTGTCACTGTCCCGTTTCCGCAGTGCCCCTAAAAGGTCAGAAAATGTGGGAAATCTTCCTTTTGATCGGTTTGGGAATCGCCCTCCTTTTACCTAACGGGTTTTGGGATTTATTTCGGCCCTTTGGGAATTACCCCATAAAGGACAAAAGGGGGTAAAGGGGTATGGCGTTGTTTTTACCTTTTTAAGCTGTGGGGGCCATCCATCTTGAAATCCTACATCCCTAAGAAACAGCCCTCTTTAAAAAATTCCCATGCGCGGGTTTTTTTCTCTATTCGTGGGCCCGTTAGGGTTTTTAAGATCAGACAGGGGCCCCTTTTTTTTGTGGGAGGGGAAAGAAATTTGGCCATTTGGGTAGCGGAGATGGATAAGCAAAGACTTCACCAATTTTTTTTGGACAAGGTTGTGAAAAATCTCTTGTTCAAGATAAACCTCCACATGCTAGCCATATGGGTGGGGTAGGGGAACGTCAGATACGGTCGACCCAAAAAGTTTTGTCATTTTTGCTGCATCGCATGGCTCAAAACTAAATGATGAAGGGTCTACGTACCTTAATGGTAAAAGCGGGGCTATAGTGAACGCCCCCCAAAAACTACCAAAATTGAAGGGTCCCATGTCTCCAAACCAAACTTACTCCAAACCATTTCTTCCCAATAAAAGCAAATGTTATTCTTCCTCCTCCGGGGTCATTTCCAAAAGGAAGATTTGTTTTCTAGAAAATTTGGAAAACGTGTTCTTATTTGGAAAACCAAATTTTTGGGTCACGATGGGCAAAGATTTTTTTGGAAAAAATCTTCAGATTAGGAAAAAAGGGAAAAAAGACCTTTTTTCCAAATTGAAATTTTGGGGAAAATTTTTTCTTGTGGGTTGATGATAGTCTGTTCGAAGTCAGGGGGAAATTTGGGTCGTTTCATTAAATCAGTTTTGGGTTTGAGGGGGGTTCTTGTTCGTAGGGTAAAGCTTGAATAGCAACCGTTTTTTTAAATGAAGGGGCAAGGGGGCGGGAATCCATATCTAAATTAGAGGACCCTTTTCCCCCAAATTTTTGGTCTTGGTCGGGGAGACCGAGGGAACCCCCGTCGGGAAACCCATAGATGTTCATTTTTATACGCCCCCGGGAGGGGGTCGTATATTGTGGCGTATTTTTGGGGCCCATCCGGGCATTTCTTTTTAGTATCATAAAACTACCATTTTTTGATTTGGGGTTTTTGTTTTATTTTGTATGTCCAATTGGATTAATGTAGATTTTAAAATATAAGGCCATTTTTGCTATGAAAAAATTTTTGTGACATTTAAGTGAAATTTTAAAAGTTGTTAACTATCCAATTGCAAAGGGTTTATATTTTTGTAAAAAATTTTGACAAAATTTTTTTTGGGGAGCCATGAAAACGGGTTTAGTAATCCTTTTGGTATTTTGGGGGGTTTTTTTTCACGTGAGGGGGTTCATACTGTGTCACGGTGCTGTTCCCGCCGTTTTTTTGTCTGCATGTAGACTTGCAAAAATTTCTCTGCGACATGCTTTTGCGTATTATGGCGCAAGGGGTTTTTTTATTTGTTTATTGAAACCATTTATATAGGGTATAAAATTTTATGAAATTTTTCATTTATTAGCCCTTACATCTGTTTACTTTGCTTTGTAAACTTTGTTAACGGGGGTAAAGGTAAATTGTTCCCCGTAATCTTTGTAAAAAGAAAAAAATGTATTTTGTTTGGAAATTTATCCCTTTTTTTCATTTTTCTTAATATTGTATTCTTTTGGGTTTTTAAATTTTTTACTTTTCCTTTCAGTTTTTTACGTCGACTTTGGTAAAAAAGTCTCAGTATAGAACCCTTCCCTTGCGTATTGCATAGAACGTCCCTTTAAAAATCCCTTACATTGAATGAAAATCCTATATTTAGATATTTATTTTCTTATGTTTTAACTCGCCTCGTAAACGTCATAATCCCAAAACCGGGAACACGGAAGACGTCATTTTTGAACGTGCCCAACGGGGTTTTTGCAAGATTCCATACCTTATTTTTAAAACCGTTTCGTCGCAGTTCACAAAAAAAACTTTTTCCCCGGGTACTTGCCGTTTTTTATTTGTCAGTTAAAAAAGGGCTTTCCCAACATTACGATTTTTTTTCTTTTCATTTTTTCCCAAATCATTTTTAAAACGGACTGATTTAATGCGAACAAAGAAAAGAATTTTTTCTCGCTGAAAGGAGCCCCGGGTTTTTTTTTTTATAATTAAAGTAAAATGTATTCAGTGTAGAAATTTAAAAAAATTTTAATACGTCTTAACACTATACTTTTGCCTTCAAGGAGTGGGGGAAAGCCCTTTCCCCCCCCCCCCCCCCCCCCCCCCCCCCTCACCAATAAATACTTGGAATTTGGCCCTAGCTACGTCCCTTTTGGGGGATCGTTACATCGCTAAAAATTCTGGAAAATTGCTGCATATCAATAATTTCAGCTTTTTGCATCGATTACCCAAATTTAAACAAATTTCCCAACAATGAGGTCCCCGGAAAAACCCGTCTATTTTTTAAAGCTTTGTTTGGGTTTTTTTAAAAAAAATTTTCAAAATATACATGCGATGTAAATAAGTTTGGCCAAAAAATTTAATTCCCCGCATAAGGGGGAAAAAAAAACTAGGGGGAGCAGGGTTTTAAAAAACCCCTTACCCGGGCCCGGCTTTATCAGTTTATGCCCAGCTTCGCCGATGTTCGGTGTATAGAGGGGTGTACTTTAGTCAGACTGTTTTGGAAAAAAGGGACATCTTATTAGCCAACAAATATTTGAAAAAAACATTTTTATTTGAAAAAAAATTATTTCATTCATATCAAAGCTTAAGTCTTTTTTTAGGTTTGGGAATCAAAATTCATATGCTAGAGCGGGGAACCCATTTGGGAAATGAATGTTGTTTTTTTTTTTGTTGTTTTTTTTCATGACGTCATGAAAAGAAAACAAAAAATTGAAAAGTTTTGATGCAAGGACATTTTTCAGGTGAAATTCTATTAATCCCGAAAAAAAAAAAAAACAACATTGCATCATAAATTGCAAACATTTTTTGTTTTAAACAGAAAAAATTCCCATGAAAGATAAATTTATCTGCCATTTTGAGGTAATCCCCTGAAATTTGTTTAAATTTTTGGGGATTCGTTTTTTTGAAAATAAAATTTTTAATAGCCCAAGTTGGGGGGTTTTCATAAAATTTTTTTAATAAAAGTTTTTCAATGTGAAGATTCTTTAAATGTGAAAAAAACAAACATTTCTTATAAAAATTCATCACTTCGGTTTTAACTCTATAAATTTCCCTGAAAATGTGTTTACATTGATCAAATTTCACGATGCAAGACGAGAGAAATCGAAAAAAGGATTGTTTTTTTGTTTTTCCCCAAATAAACGTCATAACTAATTGATTTTAAGAAAAAACCTTGGGGAAAGTAAGTAAACCCCCAGGGCCGAAAGTTTTCCCAAACCCCCGGGCTTCAAATTTTCACTGGGGGTTTTGAAAAATTAAAAATTTTTTAAAACCCAAAAGGGTTCGAAACTTTTTTTTTTTTTCCCCTGAAATCTTAATTTTTTCCCCAAATTTTGGGAAAATTTTTAAATTCCCGAAACCCCTTTTTGCAAAGATTGGGTTAATTTTTTTTTCCCTAGTGATATAAAAATTTAAATTATTGTTATAAATGTATAAAGTTTTTTTTTAACAAAATTAACTTTTAACAAAAAAGGTTTTTTTTCCATTTAGATATTTTACTATCATTTTGTTTGTGGGGGTTTTAACGCCCCAAACCGACATTATTTAAATTCATAGGGGGGCCCTTTGTCTTTTGAGACAGCTAAAGGATGCAACTCGGGCGATATCACTCATAAAAAATGGGGGAAATTTTTCAGTCCTTTTCCCTGACTCCGGGTCATTTCCCTTTAAATTTATTTTTTTGCGGGGAAGGGGGGGTGGGGGGGGGGTTTTTTTAACAAGGAATGTAACTTTTCTTGATTATTTTAAAAAGGGACTACGAGAGTTGCCCTTTCTTCTTTTTTGTAATTTTTTAAACCCCTTTTTTTAAAAGAAAAATTCTGAATTATTATTTTGGGGCCCGTTCTTTCAGTTCGATTTTTTTGATAACTTTAGTTGGGGAAGGGAAAGATGAAATCAAATGTTTTTTAAGAAAGTGGCCACCCGGGCCCTGGCGGCGTGAGCTTAGGGGGCCAGGGGGCCTGCTGTCTGACGGCTGGCGGCGTGGTTTTAGCGGTTGGGGGCCTAATGGCGTGAATTTTAAAAACCCAAATAGCCTACGTTCTTATAAAAACCAATTCATGCTTTAAATTTAATTATGTTAAAAAGTTATAAGAAAAAAAAAAATATGACTTCTTTACTTGAAAGGGTTTGGGGAATTGTTAGGGATCCAACAAAACGCGACACTTTCTTTTTATTTTTGCATTTAAAAATTTTTTCTAAAAAACTAAAACAGACTAAAATAACAATTCATATAAAAAATTTTTTTTAATGAATGTTTTTTGGGAAAATTGAAAAAAAATAGATGAAACTTGTAAGGGCAGAATGTTAGTTTTTTGAGATCTTTCTTTCAGCAAATATTTTTTTCCCCCGTAATCCCGCCCCGGGCCTTTGTTTCCCTTTGAAAAACAATACTTTTTTAAAAAAAAATTCCAAATTTTTAAAAGGATGAAAACTGCGTAAACCCCAAATAACTTTTTAAAAGGCTAAAATAAAAACTTATTTGACAGTTTTTTTTTAGGGGAAAATTTTTTCGCTGAAATTTTTCCCTGCGAGTATTGGAACAAGTTTGGTTTTTTTTGTCATCTACGGTTGAAAACTGGGGGGAAAAAAACATGTGAAAGAAAAGGCAAATTTTAAAGCAAAATTTTGGTTTTATTGATATGTTTTTTAGCAAATTTCTTTTTTTTTCCCCTTTCGATAAGGGCTTTTATGGGGGAAATTCTTTTCTTTTGGGAATTTTTTTTCAGAAAAGGGTTTTCCCCTTCCGCAAAAGGTTGTTTTTTTTTTTTAACCACAAATGTTCAAAAAACTGTGTAATTTTCCCAAATTTGTTTTTTAATTTTTTCCAACAAAATGGAACAAAACTGTGTTTAAATTTTTCCTTTTTTTTTTTTTTAAATTATTTACAACTATTAAAAAATACATTTTTAAACACTCGGATAGGTATGTTTTGGGGACAACAGCAGGGGAAGAAAATTGAGATTCACGTGGGTCAGTGAAGAAAAAAAACAAAAAAAGAAGTTGGGCTCGTGATATTTTTGTTCGTTGTTAGATTAAAACGTCCAAGAAACAACTTTTAAGT
The DNA here is from genome assembly GCA_021229015.1 of Solen grandis. Lineage (NCBI taxonomy): Eukaryota > Metazoa > Mollusca > Bivalvia > Adapedonta > Solenidae > Solen > Solen grandis. Next base: position 10,868,134 of record CM037779.1, read on the forward strand.
CTTTTAGAGAATATGTCTTTTTGGGATGCAGACATAAATATTTTTCTAACATTTTTGAAACGCTGTGTGACATGTTTTAGAAAAATTTTATCAACAAGACTGAAAGGTCTTTTTGGATATTGAAGTCTTTTATTTCTATAAAAATTTAAAATCTATATCAAAAATTTTTTACACAATTTAACGAGGTTGTAAAAAAAACCTTAATTGCCCTAAATGAACGTTTTAAAAACCTTTTTTAGAAATTTTAAATTGGATTTTATTATATTAGTTTTATTTTACTTTTTGAAATTTTGCGGGGCATTTCCGACGACCCCGTTAGTTTTTGAAAATGCGACATTTTAAGGAAAACCCGGGAAACTCACAAAAAGTAGGTACAAAAAAAGGGTTTCTTGTAATTGTTGTTAAAAAGCAGCAGCACAACTTTATTCTATCTTTTATTTTTTTTTGGACCTTTGTTCATTTCAAACGGTAAAAATATTCGGTCCCTACAGGGAAATTTTAAAAAAATAACAAAAAAAATGTCTGTTATTCCGGGGGTTAAGTCTTTTTTTGGGGTTTAGACACGTTTTGAAGTAAAGTAAGCATGGGTGCAGGGAAAAAATTTGGGAGGGACCAAAAATTGGGGGGGAGGAATATCTTTTAAATTGTTCCGTGCAAAAACTTTTTCCAAACCCCATTTTGTGTCCACCCTATATTTTTTGATATAGTGTGAGTATATATCGTGGGGCGGGCCCATCAGAAAATTTAAGGGGTCCACGGAAAAATTCTAACGATACATCAGTATATTTTTAACCCACAATACTAGCGTGTATTAATATAATTCTTTTAAATTAGTCAAAAAAAAATGTACCCAACAACTATATTTTAAAAAAAGTGTTTTTTGGGGATTTAATTTATATAAAATGACATTGATCAAAATAAACAAAGTTTTCCCCGGGGGAAAGAGTTGCCAGAAAATATGTTCAAAATTTTAAATTTTGTCTGGTTCTGGCTGAATACCTACACCTTATATCCCCGTTATCTTAATCTTGAGGACGATCGGGAACCAAAACTGTGAAAAACTTGGACGCATTGTGTATGCAACTTATCCCCCCAGCTAAAATAGGGTTTTTGTAACCCCAAAGGCCCCCGGGTAAAAACAAAAACCCTCCCAAAAACCCATTTGGGAAGTAAATGCACAACTGTACCTGGCCCAAAAAGCCACAGCGGTGAGGGGCTGATTGAAAATGAATGGGCCAATTTTTAAACCGCGCTTTGCCCGTAAAAGGCCCCCATTGAAAGACCCCTTTCCGTGTTAATTTCCATATTTAAAAAACTATGGTTGATAGAGGGTCATATTTTGGGCCCTTTTTCTGTTTTTAAAAATTTAACTAGTACCCCTTTTCCCAAAAATTTGGGTTTCGTGGGTTTTTTCAGCCCCTCTTTTTTTGAAATGCAGCTAAATAAAACTGTGCGTGACTAAGGGAGCTTTTATTTTTTGCCCCTGTTCATGCCCAAAATTTTAAAACTAACTGCATTTTCTGTCCAATTTTAAAAACTAAGGGAAACTGTAAATGCCCGTAGGAAATATATGTATACGTGTCCCAATATTCAGCTACATGAATACAAAAGTTTAAAATTAACTACACTGGTCCAATTTTTCAGCTAAAAAAAGATAAAAAACGGGGTTAATTTTTTTACCCCGGGCCATTATTAAAAACCTTACGGGGGGGTTTTTTTACAGGGGCTTTTGGGGTTTTTTGGTTTTTCCAATATTCAGCTACATGTATACACAGCTAAAATTTATCTACCTGGTCCAATATCCAGCGGGAATCAAATTTTCCCTTGTTTTTTTCTCCAGTGTCGAATATGCAGCTATATGAAATTGCCTTGCCAACATTCAGGGGAAAAAATATTCAGTTTTATGCAATGTACATTTAAAATTCAGCTTTATGTAATGTTTTTTTTTAAAAAATTCAGCAAAATGTGTGTACTCCCCCAATATTCATTTTATATGGGGCTGTACGGGGTTCCAAATTTTGGGGCCCTAAAAGTATTTTAACAGGTCCATTTTTTCATCTAAAATGTACTGAAACGTTCCAATACAAAAGCTGTTTGAGCGCAGGTTCAATATTCAGCTTTTATGTTTTTTAAAGTGTCTAATAATCATTATTTTGTATTTTTCGTGCCCTTTAATCGGGTTTGTTTATTGTATTACCCCCAATTTTGAAATTAAATTTTTCTTTTACGTGCCCAAATTTATTCAGAGTACGTACGTGCAGGTACAACTTCATCGTATGTATTCTAAGTGTCTATTTTTTCTCTTTAATGTATTTTTACGTGCCCAATAAATTTACTGCTCTAGTCAAATTTTTATCAAAATGTAATGCAGTGTTCGATAGTTAGCTATTTTTACAGTACGCAACAAAAAATTTCCCAATGTTTTTTTACTTTGCAGCTATTTGTATCCAATATTAATCAAAATGTGGGTAAATTGGGGCCCAAAATTTAACCTATTGTACTTTTCTGGTAAAATTTTCCCATTTTGGTCCAGTTTATAGTTTTAATGTAATGAAACGGGGTTCAATTTCCTGCTTCATGTTCTGTCCCGTGCAAATTATCCATCTACTATGCAACTATTTTTACTGTACGCATATAATATGCTTTTACATGCATGTACTTTTTTTAAATACAGGTAAAATTATCTTTGTTTCAGCCCAGGAAAAAAGAGATACAAAAGATTTTCTTTTGCCAGACTCATTTTTGGGGACAATTTCAACTTTGCCAGAACCCGGGAATGATACACAGGGGGGTGATAGGAAGTCTTTTGGGATTTCCCTTTTTAAATCGAAAATTTTTTCGTAACCACCCCTTTTTAAATTTGAAAAGCATTAAAACAAAATAACAGAAACATATAGGTGGCCCGGCAAAAATTTTTCCAGTGGTAGAATGTTGTTGAAATACTGTGTATAACTTTTCTCTTTACAAAGGTTGTGAATTCGAACCCTCCCGACCTTATTTATTTTTAAAAAAAATGTTTTCCCTTTTTTGTTTCTTAGGGGTAAAACCCCCCCCTCTAATACCAATTTTGAAATTTTTTAAAAAAATTTTCAAAAAATTCAGTCCAAACATGTTGATATAAATAAAGTACTCAATTGGGGAAAAAATCATTTTTTTTAATTTAAAAGTTTTCTTGTTTTCTCTGTGTTTTGTTTTGGGGTTTTTAAAAGAGCATTTAAAAAACCCCCATATGGGATTTACTGGGTTTTTAAACGAAAAAACGGGCTGAAAATAAAAGAAAAGGGCACGGGAATTTCCAGAGCTAAGATTACACAATTTAAATATTTTAACCCCAAAATAAAATGAATAAATCGAGTGTAAGTATAACATCTGACGAAACCAGGATTTAGAAAAAAGAAATAAAATTAATTTTAATTTTTTAAAGGGGTTAATTTGGAAATAGGGGGGAAATTTAAAAATAGTAAAAAAATTTTTTTTATTTTTTTCCCACTATTTGTTACGGGGACAAACTTTTTTTTTTTTATGGACCCCAAAAAAATGGCGGGAATGACTTTAAAGGGAAAAAGAAAAAAAATGAAAGTTTCAGGGGAATCTTTCTCACGAGTAGGTTAGGAAGTATTTTAACCCGAATTTTTAAAAGTTTGATATTTCACTGATATTATTTTGGGTTGGGTTTTGGGGTTGTAAAAAGATGACTAATAGTCGGCCATTTTGTTTCTATTAATAGTAACTATTTACATAAAAGGGTTTTTGGGGTAGTGGGGCTTGTGAGGGGGCCCCAGTTTGTTTCTTTTTATAGTAACTCATTTAATTATAACTTTTTAAAACGGTTGTCCCAAATGTGCGGGGGGCCATTTTAAATTTTGGGGTATCTAGTTTGCATATAAGGTTTAATGGTAGTGCGCATTTTTGGCGGCGGCCATATTAGTGGTCATTTGTTGGTTTTTGTATCCCGGGGTGATTTGTTACTCGTTAAACCCAAATCGCGGAAATTGGGGGTTTCCATTTCCCTTTCCCGATCTCAGCCCTTGGGATTTTTTTAATAGTTTAATTAATTTACAAAGCAACAATAAATAATAATAACAATAATATTAATTTTAAAAAAATCACTCAAAAATAATAATTTTAAATAACTATCTGATCATTTTTAAAAAATTGGATATAAAAATATATCAACTAGGTCTAAATACAAATTTGCTCACCTTTTACGTTTTGTTTGAACCCCCCCCTTCGGCGTCCTTTGCTCAAATAAAAACTCGAGTTTAAGGACAGCTTTTTTTTAGCGGGGGAACAAAAGCGATACTGTTTTGGGGACGGGAAATTTTTGAAAAATTTAACCTATAGGGAGTGTCAGAAGTTAATCTCTTTAAAGTCCCCCAAAGTGCCCGGCGTGAATTGATTTAGGGAGGGAAAACGCGAACAATGGGTATTAAAACGGGCCCAAAAGTTAACCCCTTTTAAATTTCCCCAAGTTTTGGGCGTGTGTTGATTAAAGGACGATTTGCGAACTTTAAACCCTTTTGTTGGGCCCAAAATTGGTACTTCTTTTTTAAATTTAGGGTTTGAAAATTCAAAAAAATCGGGAAAATTTGTTTTCAACCTTCGGGGAACGAGTCCTCGACCAATCAATGTCAGCCTTTTATGACCAATCAAATTTAAAGTTTTTCAAAAGAGGCTCGGGTCTTTTTTCCCACGTTTTAAAGGTAATTTTTTTCAGAAATTACAGGTGAATTTTAGCATAAAATAAAATTCTAATAATAAAGGGGAATTTTTTTTTTAAAAAAACAGCTTTTTAAATAATTTATTTCAAATTTTCCCCAGCCTTTTTGTACTTTTAAAAATCAATTGTTTAAAAGAATGAAAAATAATTTAGATTTTCCCAAAAATAAAAATTTGGGAATCTACTAAAAATACCTTCATTTTAGCGTTGTACTTTGATGAAAAATCAATTTTCCCAAAATTTGGTTAAATTTTTAAAATTAAATCTTTCACCCCACCTTTCCCAAATTTATTTTAAAGTTTGTTTTTTAGTATATTTTTCTGATAAAACATTGATAAAAAATCAACTTACCAAATTGGTAATTTTCCAAAACCAACCTTCCAGTCACAATTCCAATATATATATTTGCTTTTAGTTTTCTTTTTTTGGGGCAGAGGGGGAAATGAATGGTAAATTTTTTATACAGGGGATTTGGGAACTTTGAAAGGGGCCCCCAGTACCTTTTATACGTCAATTTTGGGTTTTGTTTGAATCGGTTTAAAAGATAGCCCTAAAAAGGGGAGCTGACCAATGTTTACTTTTAATCCTTAGCTTTCCCCTTGGAAACCGGTTTAAATTTTCCCCCTAGTTGCACGATTTTAGAGGGAGTTAGAAAAAGGGTTTTAAAAAGCAAATGTGGGGTATCTAAAAAATATTCGGGAAAACCTACAATTTTTTGTAAGTGTAATACTTAAAAATAATCGAATTTTTTAAACTTTAAAACCGAAAATGTTCATATTTTCTATATTGGTTAAAAAACAACAACCAAAATTTAAAAGAGCTTAAATCTTTTTTCCGTTTTGTGCAACCGTTTAGATTTTTAAATTTTCAAAATTTTTTATATCAATTGATAGATTTTAAAAATACTTCAAAAAAAAACCCCTAGGGTTCTCGATTCGTTTTTCCCAACCTTTTACTTTTTTTAGGACCGAAAACACGTTTTTTAAAACCCAAAAATTTTAACTTTCTAAAAATTTTTCGTGTTTCACAAAACCGGTTGGGAAAAGGGGTCTCGCATGCCGATTTCAAAAAATTTTTATACTTTTATAGGTTTATTTTTTTATTCGTTCCGAGATTAAGCGTTTGAAAAATGGTCACGTGGGGGAAATGGCTTTAAAATTATTCCCCACAAAATTTTAAAGGCTATACTCGGTCATTTCTTGACCGATTTGCTTTGACCCGGGTATCGATAAAAAAGGTCTCATTTTCAAGCTATTTTTTGGGAATTCAATAAACCGGAAGTGTTTGGGGGTTAAACCGGAAAAGGGACGTAAATCAAATAAAAATTTCTCTCTTCATAAAACAACCGTCGATTTTTATTGGGCGTTTCTCTCTCTTTTACATCAAATTTCGGGGGATATAAAACACCCCTCCTCCTCTCCCCCCCTCCTCCTCCCCCTCCTCCTCCCCCTCCTCCTCTCCCCCCTCCTCCTCTCCCTCCCCCCTTTTCCTCCCCCTTTCTCCTCCTCCCTTTTCCTCTCCTCCTCCTCCCCCCTTCCTCTTCTCCCTCCTCCTCCTCCCCCCCTTTTCCTTTCCCCCCCCTCTCCCTCCTCCTTCCTCCTCTCCCCCCTCCCCCCTTTCCCCTCGAAATATTGTAAGAAAAAGGGCAGTATGAAAATTTTAATTTGAAGAATAAATTGTCCCTGTATGTGAAAAAGTCTTTTCCCCGAAAAGAAATATGTTTAAAGGAAATTCCAATAATTCACGATAGTCGGGAAAAAAACCCAATTGGAAGGGGTAAAAATGAGGCGTTTATGGCGGTTTTAAGGGAAACCTTTTAAAGGGAAGGGTTAATCAAGAAGGGTTTTAAAAAAAGAGGTGAACGAATATTTGGAGAGGGTCCCCGCAAAACGAGGCCGTATCTCTGGGGGCAAAAGAGCCCATTGCCCCAGTTTTCGTAAAAAATTTGGGAGAAGAGTACGGAAATTTTTTGATATTTTAGGGGTTTTAAACAAGACATAAGCAACAACAAATATTGAAATTTCAGCGTATAAACTTAGATGGGAACACAACATAAATTTTCCCGATTCAATAGGGCAACAGAAAAACAAAAGAAAAGTTTTTTTTTACAAAAATAGGGCCCTAATCCGTGACAAATGAAAGGATGACGAATAAAAGAAGAGCAAAAATAAAAGCGAAAGTAATCAGGAGAATGCGTAAGAAAAGCGAATATCTGTTTGAAACTAAAAAAAAATCAGGGGCTCAATAAAGTAATGGTCAAAAACCCAAAAATTTTTTTCCTTAAAATTTGGAGGGGGGAGAGGGGAGGGGGGGGAGGGGGAGAGGAGGGGGAGGGGGGAAGGGAGGAGGGAGAGGGGAGGAGGGGGGGGAGAGGGAGAGGGGGGGAAAAAATTTGGAAAGGGGGGCCAATCCCCCGATCGGTTGTTTTAAGAGAGAAAAAGACCTTTTTAAACCCCAATAACTTTCCTTTTAAAAATTTTTAAAAATTTGTTGATAAACCTTTTTTCCCGGATACCCCAATCCCCCGCAAATTTCCAAAAATGTTGGGGGGGGGGGGGGGTTTTTTGGGGGGGTTCCCCCCCTTTGGGAAATGCCTTTAAAAATTTATTTTGTGGAGAATTTTTGACCCAATTTTCCGGTCACTTGACATTTTTCAAACCCCTTATTCTCGCGAACGTTTAAAGAAAACCCTTTAAAAAAGTATACTTTTTGAAATCGGCATGACGGGGGACCTTTCCAAGGGGTATGTAAAACACGATCTTTGAGAAAGTTGAAAATTGTTTTAAAAATCGCTGTTACGTCAAAACTCAGTAAGGTTGAAATCAAATTGAGAACATAGGGTTTATTTTGAATTTTTTGGAAAAATTTAAATAAATTTGGTTTAAAAAATTGTAAAAAATAAATATCGTAAAGGGTTTGCATTTGACAGGAAAAACTGTTTTAAAGCTTTTTTAAATTTTTTTGTTGTTTTTTTAAACCCAATTTAAAAAAATTTTAAATTAGGGTTTTTTAAATTTTAAAAGAATTTCGATTTTTTTGAAGTATTCCACTTAAAAATTTTTCGTATTTTAACAGAATTTAAGATACCTAATCGCTTTAAAACCCCTTATTCTAACCCCCTCTAAAGTCTTTGCAATTGGGAAAAATTTTTAAATTCCTTTACCAGGTAAAGCAAAGGTTTAACTTAAACTTGGCAGCCCCTTTGTGGGGGCTATCTTAACCCGATCTAAAAGTCAACCAATTTTGGAGGGATAAATGGTATTTGGGCCCTTAAAAGGAGTCGAAAGTCATGTATAAAATTGCCCAAATTCATGTCCACTTTTAGGCAAAAAAAAGGAAACTAAGAAGCAATATATATATTTTGGGGAATTGTGACGGGAAAGGGTTTGGGAATTTGGGGAATTTCCCAAATTTTGGGAAAATTGATTTTTCATAAATTCTTTCATGCAGAAAAAAACCCAAAAAAGGCAACAAAATAAAAATTTTTGGGAATTGGTGGGGGTTAAAAAAGTTTTTAATTTGAAAGTTAAAAATTTGGAATTTATTTTTATCAATGGGATGGGACCAAAAATGAGGGAAAATTTTCAGTAGATTCCTTTTAAATTTTTGGGGGAATTTTAAAAATTTTTTCATTCTTTTATATTTTTTGTTTATATGTACAAGAAAGGGGGAAAAAAAACTAAATCCCTTTTTAAAAATAGCTTTTTTTAAAAAAAAAAAGTTCACTTTATGTATTAAATTATATTTTATGCTACTTTCACCCTGAAATTTTCTGAAAACTTCCCTTTAAAACCACTAAAACAGACCTGGCCTCTTTTTTTAAACACTAATTCGTTTGGGGTAAAAAGGCGACTTTTGATTGGTCGGGGACTCGTTCCGGGGATTGGTTGAAAAACAAGTTTCCCTGTTTGGTTGAATTTTAAACCCGCAAAATTAAAATTTAGACGAAACCCCAATAGTGCCTAACAAAAGCTAATGTTCCCATCCGTCCTTAAATTCAACACACCCCAGCATTGGGGCAATTTTAAAAGGGGGGATTAACTTTTGACAGTTGAATCCCCCATTTTTTCGCGTTTCCGCCCCCAAATTTCCCAATACACCCCCGACACTTGGGCGACTTTAAAGAAAATTAACTTTTTGACCCGTAAAAGGTCATTGTTCAATTTCGCCCCCCAAAATCATATCGTTTTGTTCCATCGCTAAAAATAGCTGCCCTTTAGCTCGGTTTAAATTTGACAAAGGACCCCGAGGAGCCCAACATTTTAAAAAGGGGGCATTATTATTTAGACCTATTTGATATATATTATCATCCTTTTTTTATGAATGATTAGAAATTTTTTTATTTTTTTAATTATTGATGTTTTTTTTTAATATTATATTATTGTTATTTTTATTTTTTGTTGTTTAGAAAATTTTAATTTTCTATTAAAATAATACCAAGGTCTGAGATCGAGGGAAAAGGGGACCCTAAATTTTCCGCGAGTAGATCTTAATCGAGTATACAAGTCACGTTTGTATACTAAAACCCAAGAAAAATGACCCTAATAGGGCCGGGCCGAATGCGCACTCCCCCTTAAACTCTTATAGCAAATGTACCCAAAAAATTCAATAGGGCCCCCGGGCCGCAATGCGCACAACCCTTTTAAAAGGCTTATAGGGCAAATGATTTTCTATAAATAAAAACAAAAAGGGCCGGGCCTACATGCCACAAACCCAAAACCCCCTTATATGTAAATGAGTTACTAAAAATTTAGAAAAAAATGGCCGACTATTACGTTTTCTTTGTTTAAACCCCAAAAACCCGACCCACATACTATTTCACTAAAACCAAAAATTTATCATCTATGAAACCATAGCAAAAAAACTAAAGGGATTAAAAAAAAAACTTTAAATTTGTAGAAATTAAACCCAGGGGGGGGGGGGGGGCGGGTTTTTTAAAAGGGGAGAAACATAGAATAACGGGGGTTTTCTTACCCCTTTTACAAAATAACACACTATTAAATAAATTTGTTTGGCCCCAAAAAAAAGGGGAAAAAAAACTTTTTTTTTAAAATTTAAATCAATTCTCGTTTATGGGCCCACCGATAGGCAAAAAAGAAAAGTGTTTTCATTCACTCTGTAATATGTATATTTATAGTGATGGGGGGGAAAAATTTTTTAATTTGGGGCAACCCCAAAGGAGACCTTAACGAAAAGAGACTGAGATGTTGTAAGTTTTTACAGCACACAGTGGTGCGAAAATCAATACTTTATGTCAGGGGTCAACTAGAACATAAAAATCACTTTAATTTTTTTTCCCAAAGTACAAGATTATTGTAAAATATTGGGTTTTAAAAAAAATGGTATCCCCTTTGCTTGATTTTTTTTTTTATAGGGTATAAAACCTTTTCCCTGTGTAACAACACAAACCCCTTCTCGTTTTTGGTTTTTTTGGTTTAACACCCCACCGACAGCTTTAGTCATTTGGGGACGATGCCTACTTCAAAAGAATTTTCTCCCAAACACTGCGTATAACGTTGAAAGACATGGGGGGGAATGATCCCCGGGCCCAAGTCACATTATCCTGACCCCGGGGCCCAACCCGGCCTTGCAACTACCTTTATATGCTGGGGCGCCAAGCAAGGGGCTATAACAGTACCATTTTTTTCGACTTTGGTATGTCGCGGGGGGGAAATCAAACCCCAAAACCTCCCGAAACCCGAGGGGGACGCTCTAACCACTCGACCCCCCGGAAAACGTCAGTAATAAAGTCTTTAATTCAATAATAATATCAATAATGCCCTCGTAAGGGACGTCAAAAAATTATTTTAAAAAAGGCGCCCAATAATGATGTCAGTAATGAGTCGGGAAGGAGTTTTTTTTTAATAAAAACCTCATTTTTTATACTTTGGGTTTTTAAACCCTTTACAGTTCTACAGTGTTTTTTAAAAGTGGTTTAGCTCCTTTCATTGAAACAGGTGTATAATAGAAAAAAAAAAGGTTCAATTGATAATCCCAAGAAAAATTGGGGGAAATGCTGCAAAATCTTAGAGATTTAAACAAAAGTGCCCTTTTTTAACAAAAAAAAAAATGTTTTGCACTGTTTTTCAGTGATGTAGGACTCTATCAAAACTTTCCCCTTTATGAATTGACTGTGTTTGCCCTGCCAACCACAAAAAACAACAACTCCCCCCCCACCGTCGACAAGGGGCCCGACAGCGTCCCCAAGCCCGACCGAGAAAAATGAAAAACCCCTCCAAGGAAAACTAGTTTCTTCTGATTAAAAAACCATCTTGCTTCGTCCCCGGTCCCAAAAATCCCCAGCCAAAATGCACTTGAAAATTTAAGAAGCATTCGGGGGAAAGTGAAAACACTCCTGCCCAATCCAAAATTTTAATCGTTTAAAACATGCTGAGTTACACTCTTTTATAATTTTTTAAAATAAAGTTATTTATAAACTTATTTTTGATAGGTTAAAAAATTTTTAAAAATTTAAACTTTCAAAAAAATTTAAAATTTGTAACATTTCAAGTATACTAAAGATTAATTTTACCCAGGTTTGGCAGATGTTTTTTAATTTGATCAAAAAACATCCCTTTTTTGTATCTTAGAATAAATAAAAAACCCATCTTGATTGCATCCCAGCTCTATTTACAAAATAATTTCATAAACTTGCGTGTTTAAAATAATAAAAGCTTTTAAATAATGTTTTTTCACATTTTAAATTTAAAAACTATTATAAAAAGGGACCGATCAAAATTAAGAAAAAGACGAAGAAAGACAGGTTTGGCTGTTTTTGGGAAATACACAAAAAATTTAAATTCGAATATAGATGTGTTCCTTAACTGACTTTCCCAAAATATTTTTGCAAGCGTTCAGAAAAAAATAAGCCCCCGATTAAAGCCAAAAGGGGCCCCAAAAAAAAATTATAATTATTGCACTCTTTACGTCATTGGGTTTTAAACTAAAATCAACAAACAGGTTTTTGTCCGTCCCTCACGAAACCGTGTTTCAATGGCCCCAATGACAAGAACGGGAAAAAATTTTTTAATGCGGGTTGAAAGGGATTTTAAAGTTTAAAATTTAAAAACATTTAATAAATAATTTTGGGAAACATTATAAAACCCGGGGCAATTTTAATTTTGATTTTTTCGGGAAAATATTTTCCGCCTTTTTTTTGCAAATGCGAACAATCCCCAATCGCTCGTTTACAGAGGGAAATTTTCAGATTTAGGCCGATATCGTACTATTTAAAAACCCCTTTTTATTTTCATAATTTATAATTTCAATGACCATTTCGATCAGGTTCATGGGGCTATTCAAAAAAACATGTAAATTTCCCGAGTTTAAGGGGCCTTCAATTAAATGTCTGAACAATGTTCTAAATTGACGAAATTTTGGGCTCTATTTTAAATTGCTTTAGTTTGGATTTTAAATTTTTTGACCAAAACCCCAGAAATTTTAATGGATCCCGGGAAACGGAAGTAAAAAAAGGGGATTAAAAAACCCCACAAGTGTGGCCCAAAAAAGGCGGAAAAAAAAACGTTACATAATTTTGCCCCCAAAAGGCGGGGGGATTCACCGAAATTCCCCTGGAATTCGATATGCAAAGCTGCGCCATTGATACGCTGATTTACGCCCTTTCGAAAAAAAAAAATTTGTTTTCGAAGGGGGTTTTTTAAGCAGAACAGTGAAAGGGAAAAAATGAAAAACTTGATTTTTTGTTGGGGGGGCTTACGAAAAAACGGAAAAATTTTAGAAGCAAAAAATTGAATACCCAAATTCAAAAAAACATATTTTAAATTTTTGCTTTTTATTGTCGTATTTCCCTACCTAAACCCTTACGTGAAAGCACATTCTTTTTGACTTTTCACATTCGGGAATTTTTTTTGTTGGGCATTTAAGAAACCAAAACTGCAATCTTAAGGCAAACAAAAAAATAACTTAAAAAAAAAACAGGTAATAAAAAAATTTTTTTTTGAACACACAATTTTAAAGTAAAGTTAAAGTACACGTGTTTCTTAAACGTGTTCAATCAAACTAAAAGCTGATACTTGGGTTTAAATTTTTCACTCCCGACTATTTTGACGAATACCAATGTCATATAAAAAGACCATGGTTTTAGGGCCCTTTTTGCTGGCGCCCAGCAAAAGGGTAGTTCCCCGGGCTAGTTGGGCCGAAAGCCAAAAACTTTGCTGGGCTGGTATCATTCCACATGTCTACGGGGGTGATTTTTCAATTTCGGCAGCACTATATCTGTCCCAAGTCCCAAAAAGTCCCCCGAATGGGCTAAAATACTATCAGTGGGACGGTTTTAAAAAAAATTAAAAAAATTTTGATGCACGAGCAATCAGGGGTAAACCCAAATTAACCTCTTCATTTTTTAAACACAGATTTTGGGAATTTTGTAAAAACAAAGAAAAATCTTTTGTTTTTTTTATTAAATTTTAAAATTAAATTTTTTGTTATGGATAAAGGTAAATAATTTATCAAGGGTCGTTCCAGGTTTATGACTTTTAAAAGTTTTATAAAATTATATTGGATTATTTTTTTTGTTTGTCGCTTAGCTTTAAAACGCTCAAAAGGCCCCTTTTTAAAATCGATATTTTTTTTTTTTTATTTCTACAGGTTAACCCTTTTTTAACCCCAAATTTAAATTTGTGATTAAATAGAAAAAGGGAAAAAAAAGTTTGCCCAAAATTGCTAATTTTATGCCTCTTAACATTTCTAAAAAATTTTAATTTTCGGGGTTTAAAAATCGGGAAAAAATACAGTTGAATGAATAGGGTCAACTGTATTAAAACGGTTTAAAAAATCCCTTTAAAGGGGCATTTTCATATCACCTTAAAAATTTTGGGTTTTATGGGTTTAAAAAATCATTTAGGGACACCTCTTTTAAGCGACCTCTTTCTCTTGTTCCATTTATTTACTGTATTTCCCAACATTCGGGAGAAAAAATTTTTAGTGATGTGTTCTTCGTGTACAAAAAAATGCCACGGATGTTTTACTGAATGTTTTATGACACCCAAATGTGTAGAGCACTTTTTTTTATTTTGCTTCTCGTGCGTTATATGATAAACCCCCTTAAAACTGACGAACAAATAAAATACTTTTTTAATAAATTTTTTAAAACGACAGTAAAAAATGATGCTTGTGATAGCTTAAAAGAGTCAAATACCCCGTTTTAGGTCCTCTGTAAAAATTTTTATAGGGGGGGGTCATTTTTTTTTCACTTCAGGGGATTAAGGGGTGATTCCCAAGTGTTTTTTTCTTTTTTTAAAATTTTCCCCAAAAGGAAAGATTAATAACTGCCCTTTTAAAGGTTTAAAACAAATAAAACAAAACAATGGTGATGTGAAGATGACGTGAAAATATTCATCAAAAAAAATGGAAAAAATGCATAGGTTTAAAAAACTAATGACTAAATAGAAATTTTTTTAGTGCCCCAAGGGCCCTAGTCCAAATGTAGTACCATATCGATGTCGCTTAATGTCAGAATGGTTTTTGGCTTGGTGTCTTTTTTACGCCAACATGTGATTTAAACATCCTTCAAAAAAATACATTTTTCGAATACCCCATGGGATTTTTCCAAAAAAGAAAAAATAATTTGTTCGTTTTCAAAAATTATGAAAATTCAGTCAAAAATTTACTCGAAATATTTAAAGGGAGCTGTGCACCCGTGTCGGTAGAAAAACTTTTAAATTAAAACCCCCTTTCCCTTTGTTGATATTTGTCTTTGTTTCCTGAAAAAAAAAAATGACGTCATGTTGTAAGGGAAAACCCTGTTTTGAAAGCAAGCACAAATTTGGGCGAAAAGGGTTTAAAATTGAAAACGATATCCCCCAAGGACACGTTCCGCAACCCTGGCGTCTTCCCAGTTCATACCCTATGAAGTTACGCATGAGGAAAAGTGGGAAAGAAATTAAAAGTTTTTTTTTTCATCTAAATATATTTTAATACCGTCCATAAAAGGGATTTCCTGTGTGTTGTAAAAACCCCACTATTTTAATCACAGGGGTTGAATTAGGGTTACGTTGGTTTTTGATAGGGCGTAATGCACACATATAGTTTTAAAAAACATTTACTGTGAAAGTGCAGCTTTCTTTCTGGTTTTTTTAATGGTTATGAAATAAAACAATGGGTTTGTCTTTTCTTGCAGACTGTGGAAAGGGGAGATGCATTTTGTTTGAGCAAAAAGGGGGCGCAAAAAGCAGCTGATCTGGGTTTTCCTTGTTTTTCTTTTGCACCCATTTTCAGCTTAGGGTGTTACACACAAAGTTGGGAGTATTTTTTCAGTAAACTTGGCTTAATTTACCCAGTGACTTTAGCTTGAATTTTGATGGGCCCGGGGTTTTTAAATTGATTTAAATGGTAAGCATTTAAATTGTGAAAATCGAACTGCTCGGAAAAAAACTTTGGGGGGGTCGCAAACCCAGAATAGTTTTTTTAAAACTTTTTTTTTTTTTTCTTTTTTTTTTTGTCCCGGGCTAAAATTTTAAAAACGTTATGTTTTTTCTGATTAAGAAAACGAAAAAAAAAGTTTCTTTCCATCAAACAATATTGAAATTTTAAAGGAAAGTCCCTGAATGGTTCCGCTTTGTCTTTGGGCCCCCTTAACCCCTTTTCCCAAAATAACCAAGTACCCCAAAAGAAAAAATTAGGAAACCTTGGTTATTTCCGTGAAAGTCCATGAAAACCCCAAAAAGTTTCGGGAACCCAAATTTCAGTGATTTTTCCTAATAAAAATAATTTAAAAAATAAAGATATTTATTTTGTCCACACAATTATAATGTGCCAAACTTTTTTCCTTTCAAAAAACAAGAACAAAAATAGGGTATAAGTTAAATTTTTTCATTTTAAATGGTTAGTAAACTGCTTATAAAATGTTTTTCTATTCACTTTAAGGTATCAATACGATCATGAATATAATTGCACTAAAAAAACAAAGGAAATCAATTTTTAGTTCTGAAAAAAAAAAATTGATCAGTTCATCAAAGCTTATCCACACGGTGTTCAAAGGGGTTCAAGTTTTGGAGTCTGAAACCACGGATCACAAAGAATATAAGTTTATGAATTAGACAAATAAGTTTTTTGTAAATCTTCCAGTCCAATGTAGCTGCTTGGACACACAATAGCTCATGGGTTTGAAACGTTTCCCCGGGCCCCGATAAAATCAAAGTCGTTAACAAAAGGTTCTGTTATTTGCTCCCCTTTTTTAGTTCCCCTTTTTAAGGGTGCTTGTTTTTAGCTCCCTTGTTTAGCGCCTTTTTTAAGCTCCTTGCTTTTGGGGCTAAGGGGTATAGGGGTAGTTGCAGGGTTTTGGGTTTCCCCTTTTTCAGGGGTAATGTGAACCCGGGGGGGATATCATGGCCCCATGTTTTTTCGGCGTGATATTGCAGTGTGGGGAGCACTAATTCGGTTTTCAAGTAGACCTCGTTCCAAAAGAAAAGAAAAACTGTCGGGGGGAGGTTAAACCTCAAAAAAAAACGTTGCTTTTGTACTGTGCTTTTGTAAGCCCGGGATTTTGACAATATAACAGGGAAGAAAAAAAGTATGATTTTCTATTTAAAATTTTTACCTTTTTAATTATGTCGTTTTGTCGTTGCCAAATGGTTTAAAAACGTCGTCCCGTAACCCGGGTGTATGGGGCCGGATCTTTTTTTACCCCCGACATAATTCCCCTTTTTGGCGCTCTGCAAATAAAAAGGCCCGCTGCCCCGTGTCAGGATAATTTTGACCCGGGGGTGGTATCAACCATTTGTCTGCGTCGAGATATTCCCGGGGAGGCAGCCCCTATAATTACCTATCTTTAAATTTTTGACACTATCCAAAGTTCAGCAAAATTTTTTTGGGGGGAAAAGGGTTTTTAAAACCCGGGAAAAAAATTTTTAGGTCGAGGGTAATTTAACCCCGTGGTTTTTTTTTAAAAATTTTACGCTTCCTTAAAAAATTTTCCTGACGACAAAGAAAAAAACTTAAAACCAGTTGTTTATGATCCCCTTTTTTAATCTTTTTAAGTGCAAGCGTTTAAAATAAAGGGTTTTTTCCCAAAGAAAGTTGAAATTTAAATTTTTTTCATTTAAATTTTTTTCGGTTAAAATTTTCACCGACCCAATATTAAATACAAATAAACTTCATTTTATATTTTTTTTGCTTTTCCAGAATTTTTTGTTTTTGCCTGTTTTAATTAAATTTTTGGGGTATATTTTCATTTTTTTGAAAACAGTCCATGTCCCGGGACCGTGGGTGAGAAAAAGGGCAGTCCCCTAACCCGGGGGTCTGGGGTTTGATTCCTGGCCGCGGGCATAATTTTCCCAAAGGGACTAAAAAATTAACATGTGTTTTGGTTTTCAGAAAAAAAGGTTTAAACTGTGTTTTAAAAGGGTTTTTTGGCATCATGTGGGCCCTAATTTTACGGTGTTTATATCGCAGTAAGCCTCGGTAAGATGAAAGTTCCGAAAAGACCCAAAAAAAAAAAATAAAAATTTTAAAAAAAATAAAAAAATTAAAAAAAAAAAACTGGGGGAAGACCCTATAACAGGTAAGTAAAAGGTTTCTTTTTAAAAATATATTATTAAAAAAATAAAGTGCTGTTTTTTCCCCTTTACTGTAAAAAGAAAAAGTCATCAAGAATTTTTAAATATTTTTAATATCGTTACCAAAGGGGCCTTTTTCTCATATGCCAAAATTTATATCGTGCTAAAGATAAACCCTCATTGATAACATCAATCTACCCCTTTTTCAAACATCAAAAAACCCTCATCATCAAACATCATCATTTATCATCATCCCCCTCTTTTATCCTACTCATCATCATCCCTTCCCCCCAAATCCCTTATCATAAACCCTTTCCCAATATCATCATCATCATCATCATCATCCCTTCCCCCTTTCTCCACACATCATCAACATTATCATCATCTTTCCCCCAATCATCATCATCATCATCATCATCATCTTTATCCCCTCCCCTTTTTCCCTCAACCTCATTATCATCATCCTTTCCCCCTATCATTATCAAAACATTTATATCCCCTTTCCCCCCCCCTTTTTCATCATCATCACCCTTCCCCACTCATTATCACATTTACATCCCCTTTCCCCCCCCTCATTATCATTTTATCATCATCCCTTTTCCCCCCACTCATCAACCCTCATCAACATCATTATCATCTCAACCTTTTTTTCCCCCCCTCATCAACATCATAATTTATCTTTATCATCATCTTCAATCTTTTCCCCCAAAAATCAACATCATCATCACCCCCTTTTCCCCTAACCCTCATCACCACATCCCCACTCAAACATCATAAAAATCATCATCATCTCCCTTCCCCTACTCATACCATTATCATCAACAACAACAACATTATTTTCACAATCCGACAAACGTTTAAAGTTTTATCTTCTTCTTTTAAAATTGTTTAAAGAAAATTAATCCAGTAAACAATTCGCTGTTTTTTAAACCCAAAATTTAAAATCAAATTTTCCCCCCCGTTTCTTCCCGCAGTATACCCCCCAAAAATAAGTTTATCGGGATATTTTTAATACAACCCGCCATTAGGAGGTACAGGTTTTCCCCCTCTTTAAACAAGGCTGTTTTTTATATATATAGATTTTTAACGTCACAATAGATATTCCCCTACTTTCGGGACCTTCGCCCGGGTTTTTAACGCACGTAAAAAAAATCGGGGCTTTACATCCCCTATTTTTTCTTCCATGAAACCTGAATACCCAAATAATTGGTGAAAATTTTTTTTTTTTTCTTTTCCCCCCAAACTTAAGCAATGGTTAAATTTTGTATAGCACATGTATTGGTTTTTTGACACTTTTACATTTATTTCATCAAAAAAGTATCGTTTATTGGGTTCTATAACCTTGCAATTTTTTCTGTATGTTAAAACACGGTTTTGGGGATAAAAAGATTTCGTTTTTTCTGTTTTTCCCAAAATTTATATTTTATGATATGAATCGAAAAAATTTTTTAAAAAAATTTTTTTTGACCGGGCCCTAAGCTACAGACAGATTTCTTATACTTACAAAAAGACTTGGGGCCCAAAAATGTGAAAGGGAAATTTGTGTTGAACCATACATTTTTGAATTTTTATTTTTTCAGAGAATTTTGCACCACAAAAAGTGAATTTAAACTATCGTGTATCAAAAAAAGTTTATATTGCTTTTTTGTTTTCAAATCCAAACAATTTTAAAAGTATGCAGTATAGATTTTCAAAAACATGTATAATGTTTTTAAAAAAATTTTCCTTCCTTGATAAAACATTGCGGGCGGTTTGTGGGTTAGATCCTCGGGCGTGAACAAAATCGTTCAAAAAATATTGGATAGCATATAAATCAGGGTTTCCCGGGGCCTTTTTGGGGTGGTATCGGTTAACGTGGATGAAACTATAGAACAAGCGTGGGGTCTAGAATCATAAAACCCGGGGGGGGGGCATGTTTTTGTGATAGACAGAAAGGGTTTTTTTCCCAAAAAAGGGGAGGAAGGATGTCGGAAAAGTTTTTTCCCTCGTTTCTTGTTGGGGTTTTGGGGCTTTCCCAAGAAAGTTATTTTAAACGCAAAAAAGGGGCTTTCTGATGATTTTGCAAAATTTTTTGGTAAATTTTGAAATTTTTATTTCCCGAAAGACCAAAATTAGTTTCAAAAATTTATCAAAGCGAATGGTGTCATTTATTTCCCTTCGGAAAATCAAACGTTGGCCCCCAAAATTTTTAAACTCACCCAAGCACAAAATTTCTCAAGATTTAGCTTTTCTGTCGCCCTTCGTCCGGGGGTCCGTCCCCGTCCCCTCGTTTCCTTGTGGTCGGACGACGTCAAAAAATTTTTCTTTAAACGACATCCCTTGGAAAAACTTTTAAAAAATTTAAATTTAAATTGGCAGGAAAGTTCCTTGGGTTTAGGCTTTTACAAAAGTTTCTAAAATAAAATTGATCCCTGGAAAAACTCTGGGTTTCCATGGCAACAAAAGAAAAATAAATTTTTTAAAAATTAAAAAAACATTTGCTTAAAAACTACTGGGCAGATTTCAAAATAATTTGGTTTCAGGGGGTTCCTTGGGTCAACCCCCCACCCAAAATTGCTTAAAAATTTCCGATCCGTTTAAAAAAAAATGGCCTCCCGGGGCGGCCTTTTTTGCCTTTTTATGTATATAGAGAAAACCCTTTAAAAAAACCCTCTCCTCCCAAAAACCCCTGGAAAATTTATTAAAAATTGGCAGGGTGATCCTTTGGGGCCCAAACCCTTTACAAAAATTGCTAAAATACCTTTACCCCTGAAAAACTCTGGTTCCATGGCAACAAAAAGGGAAAAAAAAAAAAATTTAAAAAACTTTTTCTTTAAAACTATGGCCCCAAATTTTTAAAAAAAAATTGGGGCGATTCCTTTGGTCAACCCACCAAAATTCCCAAAATTTTTTCCGATCCGTAAAAAAACATGGCCCCCAGGGGGGGGGCTTATTTGCCTTATTTATATGAGAAACCCTTTTAAAACATCTCCTCTGAAAACCCCTGGGCCGGGAAATTTTATTAAACTTTTTAGGGTGATCCCTTTGGGGCAACCTTCACAAAAAATTGCTAAAATTTAAAATTGATCCATGTAGAAATCTGGTTGTATGGCAAAAAAAAAAAAAAAAAAATATGTGAAACCCTTTTAAAAACATTTCTTCAAACTACTGGCCCGATTTTTAAAAAAAATTGGTAAAAAGTTCCCCTTGGGGCAAAACCCCTTTCTAAAGTTTTCTAAAAATTTTCCGATCCGTAAAAAACATGGCCCCCCGGGGCCGGGGGTTTTTAGCCTTATATGTATAAAGGGGAAAAACCCAAACAACATTTCCCCCGAAACCACTGGACAAATTTGATTTAAAAATTTGGGAGGGATGATCCTTGCGTCAACCCTTTACAAAAGTTTCTTAAAAAAAACTTTGGGTCCCTGTAGAAATGGGGTTTCCATGGCAACAAAAAAAAAGAAAAAAAAAAAAACTTTAAAAATTATCTTCTTCAAAAATACTTGCCAGATTTTAAAAAAAAATTGGAAAAGATGTTTTCCCTTTGGGGCAACCTCTACCGAATTTTTTTTTTTTTTTCCCATCCGTAAAAAAAAATGGGCCCCCAGGGGGGGGGCTTATTTTCCCTTTTTTGTATATAGGGAAAACTTTAATCAAAAATCTCCTCTGAAACCACTGGACAGAATTTTATTAATCTTTGGGGGGGGAAAGATCCTTGGGGCAACCCCTTTACAAAAGTTGCTTTAAAAAAAACTCATCCATATAGAACCCTGGTTTTTCCCTGGCAAAAAAAAAGAAAAAAAAATGAAAAAATTTAAAAATCATTTTGCTTAAAAAAAAATGGCCAGATTTTTAAAAAAAATTGGGGAAAGAGTTCCCCTTTGGGTCAACCATTTAACTCAGGGGGAGCGATTTAAGGGGCCTTTATGGCCCTCTTTTAAATTTCCCAAATGGGGGTTTCTTTAACTTGGGCACTCAACTTTTGAAAAAGACCTTTTCCCCCGACCCGTTAACCTTTGGCCCATTTTACAGTGAGTTTTTCAGACCATATAAACGGTTTACTATTATCGATGTACATTATCCTAGCGGAAATTTTTAAAACTTTAACCGTTATATAAGAAAGGGAATTGTTAAATTTAAGATAAAAATTAAAAAATACAGTAAGTGTCACTCTCATGGATGCGCCCTGAAGAATTTTTGCTTTTTTGGGTTGCCTTCCCTACCTTTTTACATGAAAAACCCCTCCCAAAAAATTATTGGGCCCATTTTTCAGAACCAAAATTTTCAAAACTACAAACAAAAATCAGATAGATTAAATGGGCCAAATGGGCAAGCGCGAGAATAACGCCGGGGGGACACCATTTGGGCCCCGTGTACATGCAGGATTAAATCGTGATTTTTGCCAATTAAAGGGGTTTTGGGTGGGGTAACATAAATTTTTCAAAGGCAAACCCCCCCCCCCCTGAAAATGATGCTTTCTGATATTGTTTTTTTAAAATCTATTGGAACTTACCATAAAAGGGTATTTGATTTCCAATCTCGCCCCGGGGCTCGTTTTTTAAACCCGTTGGGGCCCCCCGCGATTCAGGAAAGGGGGATATTGGGCAAAGAATAAGTGGCCCAAA
Source organism: Solen grandis (assembly GCA_021229015.1). Classification (NCBI taxonomy): domain Eukaryota; kingdom Metazoa; phylum Mollusca; class Bivalvia; order Adapedonta; family Solenidae; genus Solen; species Solen grandis. The sequence continues at coordinate 10,889,973 of CM037779.1, forward strand.
CTCTGTTTTTAAGCCTTGCTAAAACCTTTAAATTTTTTTTTAAAACCCCATTTGGGCTTCTAAAGTAATTTTAATAATTTAATATACCCGTTTTTGTGGTTCTTTTTTTTTGACGCAAATGTTTTTTTTATGTTTTTAAAAAAGAATCGAAGGGAAAAAGTCAAAAAATTTTCCGACACAGGAAATTTTTTTTCCAAAAACAAATTGCCCGGGGGTTTCTAAAAAAAAAGCCCAGAAATGAAATAACCCCATACATTATAGCTTATCTATCCCGACCCCCCCTTTTTCATTTTCAAAATATTTTAAAAAATTTGTTTTTTGATTCTCCCTTAAAAAGTCCCTCGTCCCAATACCCCATATTAACTTACCCCTGATGATAGATTTTTTTTTCGATCGGGCCCTCGTGATGTTTGTGATAAAAAAAAAATGAAGATGTTAAAATGCCTATTTTATCTAAGGGAATTTGGGGTGGAGCTTTTTTGCACGGGATGATTTTCGTCCCAAATTTTTTAAAGTAATTATAAAATGTACCGTGGGTAAGACTCTGACCCATCACGGGTTTCTGTCAATTTAAACCGGGGGTCGGTCCATATGCGAGGACAAAAGCAAAGCGAATGGGTACGTAACCCAAACTGTAAATTTTGTTTTTGTTTTTTATTTTAAATTTTTTTGGGTTTATTTGCCGCGCTCCACTTCGCAGCGATTACGGAAAAAATTTTAAAAAAAATTTAAAAATATATATGTAAAAAGAAATAATACAAATTTAAAATTTTTCATTTTAGACCCATAGAGTTTTTTGGGGGATAATCCCCCCCCAAAGAATGGAAAAATTGTAAAAATAAAAATTAAATAAAATTTTCCCTTTTAATATTTAAAGGGGGGGAAAAAGATACAACCTACTAGGAGGGTAACACCAATAAACTCCATTTATCAAAGGTTTGTAAAAGCTTGGCAGCGAAGATTTAGGTACCCAGAGCGGGAAAAAGGGTAAAAATGTTTTTCAAAAAGGGGACTTTGCCCTTTTAAATTTATTCAAGAGTTATACTTTTTTTCTAAGTCCGTTAAAAAATTTAAAACAAATCAGTAGTTTGACGGAAAAAAATTTAGATTTAAAACCCCCTACGGGTTGGGAAAAAAATCTCTGATTCATGAATGGGAGTTTCAGGTCGAATTAAACATTTAAAAATTTCGCCTTTAATAAAGCTTTTTGGGTTTTTTCCCCTTGCGTGTTTTTGGGTTTAGGTGCCCAAAGCGGGGGTTAAAAATGCACCATTTGATATAACAGTGTTTTAATAACCAAAAGTTAAATTTTTCTCATCAAAACCCTTGTAGATCTACACAACAAAAGGAGCTCCCCACTATTGGAGGTGGCTATTCAAGGCCCGTTTTGGGGTCCCGCATGCACTTTATTAAAAGGGGGATGATTCCCGTGAACACGGGTCCACAAGGAATGGAATTTTTCCCTATTGTTTATATTTTTGTTTGGGTTTTTTTGGGCCCTTTGAAAATTTTTTCAAATGGTTTTTCTAATAAATTTGATGTTTTCGCAGCCAAATTTTCTTTTTTTTTTTTCCTTTTAGATCTGGTTTAAATTTTACAAAAAAAGATGTTGGCGTGCTGGGAAATAACCCCCAACCAAACTTGGGAATTTATATATTTCCCAAATTTTAAATTTAAACACAAAAATAAACGGAAAAAAAAATAAAATTTACATTTTATTTATCACTTTCATATAATTTTCATATTTAATTTTTTTAAAATTTTTCCGCAAAGGGAAAAATATTCTTTCCCGCCCAAAGAAATTTTGATGTCAAACACAACAACAAAATAAATAACTTTGGGAATTTTTTTCGTTTAAAAATTGGAATTTCTTTACTTTAAAAAAACAAATTTTCATAATTTAAAATTATATAACGCCTTCAGTAATGTTTTTTGGAAAACATGATTTCCCTTGCGTGTAACATTGCATCCATTGCGCCCAAAAAAATTTTTAATTTTCGTGTTTAGGGCCCCCCCTGGGAAACTCAATTTGAGTTATCGTTCTTGTTTCCCATTAAAAGAAATGGGAAAATCCTGTGAAAAAAAAATCAGGAAAAACTTCAAACCAATTAAATTTGGGGGGGGGTACATACAAACTTTCTATTTTATTACTGTTTAATTCTGTATTTTTTAAAACCCCCCAACATTTTTAGAATGTAAACGGGGTTTGGGCCGTTCTTTAAAAATGTAAAAATAATTTCAATATTTGGGGGGGGTTTGATAATTTTTTTGGGCTTGAGGAAACCAATGCCCAAAAGAAAGAAAAATTTTTAAAATGGGAAATTGGGTTTAAATATGCTTAACAATTGGGTTTTTCAATGTTTTTTTATTTTTTTTTTAATATCAATTTTTTATTAAGGGCCAAAGTGTTTTCACTTTGACGAAAACTTCTACTTTTGATTTCGTATTTTGGAATTTTTCATTTTTTTAAACCATGTGCTTTTTATTTTATAAACCCTTTTTTTGTGTAGTAAAAAATAGGTGTAGATTTTTTAGTTTTTTGTCATTTCTTTAAACTTTATTTTAGAGCCGATAAGCATTAAAAAAGTTTTAAAAATAATGATTTAAAACAAGTAATATGTTTTTCTCATTTTTTTCCCCTGAAAAAATATATCCTTTTATGAGACTGGTTTTAAAAAATAAATTTTTAAAAAATGATAGATTTAATAATTGGAATAAAACAACAAATTTATCATCAATTTAATTTAGACATGCAAAAAGTAATTTTAACAATTTTTTTAAAAAAAAAATAAGCCAGACGGGGTTTTGAAAACATGACCCCCAAATGGTTTTTTGTAAGGGTGGTCAAGAGAATGAATTTACTGTTTTAAATGATTCATAAATACTTTTTGGATTATTTTAAAAGGCCATAAACCCCAAAAAAATCCACCTTTAAAAATGAATTTTAAAAAGGCCCTGGGGTCACAGTTTAAAAGAACAAAAATTTATTTTCTTTTTTTAAACTAATATAGAAAAACATTTAAAAAATTTTGTTTAAAACCAAAATGTTTATTGAGAGAAATGTATGCCAGATAGGATTAAAGGGCGATTCAGGGATCGACATTACAGTGTCCCCCAAAAAATTTTAGGGCCCCAAAAATTTGGGAAGGAAATTTAGAATTGAATTTTCAGGTGTTCCCTTGGACACTTTTTCCCATTTTAAAAATTTACCACTGCCCATTTGTTGGAAACCCAGTAATCTTTTCATAAAACTTTCTTACTGGAAGTTTTTTGTAAACCCCCAATTTAGAATCATAAAATAGCCACCAATTGTTATTAAATAACGCCCTATTTTGTCTGAATGGGCCGGGAAGGGGCTCTTTAAATTTCAGGATTTACTCCCAATTTCAAAGCAGGGATTCTGCCAAGTTTTTTGCGGTAAAGGTTAGTGTCAAACCCCTGTCCCCCAAAACAAATCCCTTTCATAAAGGGGCCCCATGCTGCATTTGGAAAAATGTCCCTGTTCATAGGACATAAAAAAATTTCTTGTTCTTTTTAGAAAAATTTTTCAAAAAAAAAGGGGAGTTGAACCCTATTTTTGGGACCCCAAAAGTAACCCGGGGAAAAGAATGTTAAAAAAGGACAAGGGGTTTCGAACAAAAGGACCCATGGCTACAAAAAGCGAAAAGCTTTCATGCATGTGTATTTAAAAAATTTGGGCAAAAGAAAAAAAACTATGTTCTTAAAATTTCCCCAAATGTGATATACACAGAGAACTTACCCGTAACGATCACCCCATTTTGCCCGTAACTAGAAATAGTACCCTTTCAGAATTTTTTTAGGGAAAATAGGTAATTTTCCCTCCATCTGGTCAAACCGGGGGATCCCAAAAACGTTTTAAAATAAAATAATGAATAATGGCAATATGGAGATTCTGCATGCCCACCCTTTTTTTCTTGGAACCAAAAGTTTTTTAGGGTTTGGGCCCCCCCCCATTTATTCCCCAAAAAACTTAATTAAATTTCCCCCCCTCTTCCCCCAATAAAAAAAAGGGCTATGTGTTGTGGGGCAAAACCAAATTATTATTTTTAATTTGTTTACAAAAAAACTTACAGTGAAAAAGGGGAAAAAATTGGGATTTCAAAAACCAAGTTAAAAAAGTGCAGTCATAGATCAGGATTTGGGAAACCCCTTTCGCATTTCTTTCCAAAATTTTGGAAAATAAAACCCAAAAAGGATGTTTTCCATTTCTGCTTTGGGCCCTTATCTTTCCCAAAATTTGGGTACTTGGGAAATGACTAAAAAGAAGGATCTGTGAAAGGTTGAGATTTTCTTGTTTGGGGTTATGTTTCCAAAAAGGGGTTGAAAATTTAAATGTTGGAATATATTATTCTGTCACTGTAATCATACAAAACTCCCTTTGGTTTTTTGTTGGCCAAAATTTCCCAGGGTTTTTATCCCCTTTAAACCCCGAGGGTTGGGGGTTCAATTCCCCCTCTGGACATACCAAAAGTCCTTTAAATGGAACTGGTATTGCAAACTTTGGGCTTTAGACTAGGATAAGTGATAAGTTTTTGGGAAACAGGGGAATTTTATTTTTTCTGTTGAATTTTGAGGGTTTCATGAGGGGAGGCACAATTTATGTATATATTTTTCCCTTTAAAAAGGGCGAAATATTGTTTTTGTGTCTTTTTAAACTGATTAAACAATGATTTTTGCTAGGAAGAAAATTCTTTCCTTGGGAAAGGGTTTTTATCTTCCCACCTATAAAAAAATTTTTTTTATGTATATACATTTAATTTCATTTGTAGGATAATTAAAAAATGTTTATCCTTTAATAATCCCCCATCAATTTAAAATTAATCATGATCCCTCAAAAGCTTAAAAAAATTCTTTTAGATGCCCGCATCCACGACAAAGAAATAAAAAAGGGTATTTTGCCTATAAATTTTTGCATTTACTATAAAATTCCCCCTAACTTTATTGTATGAAAACCCCTTAAATAATGGGGTGGGTTTTCCTTAAAAGGGAAGTTTACCCTTAAAAGTTGGGTATGATTCTTGTACTTTGTGCTCTAGATAAAAGTAACAGTTTTAAACCCGGGAAAAAATAAAATTGACATTGTATCATGCCGCTTTTTCTAATGGCCTTTTTATCAGAGAGCATAGTAATAAAATTTTATCATGCTAATAAGTTAAAAATTTCCCTTTTTGGGTTTTTTACCCTTTTTAAAAAAAATACAGAGTACATTAATGCAGATCAGTCTTGAAAAGGGATACCTAAAATTTTATTTTTTCTCCCTGTTAATTTTTTATCTTTTATTATTTTATAATTTGGGTTGGGAAATTTTTGATTTTAGTTTTAAGGGATTACAATTTTTATATATTTCAAATTTCCCCTAACTCATTCTGAGAGGGTTTTTTCTTTTTTTTTTTAAAAATATTTTATCATTTTTTAAACATATTACAAAAATGAGGGCTTTAATAACTGGCGGGGTCCCGTTAGGTTAATAATGGGTGATTGATTGGAAAATTCTGCAAAGAAAATTTTAAAAAAAGATATTCTTACAATGTTGTTTTTCCCGGGTAAGTTGGGTTTTTTATTTGGTAAAAAAGGAATGGGGAAATTGTAATTTGTTAAGAATTTGCTTGCAACCCAAAGCCTTCAAATCCCCCCCTTTTTTCAAATTCCCAGAGTTTTGGGCTATTGCAATTTTCTGATTTAAGTAATTTTAAAAATATAGTAACCCCCATTTTTAAATAATTGCTTCAAGGTTTAATATGCCAGATAAATGGTGAAACTTTTTGTTTTTTGCATGATATCATCTTTTTTTATGGCTACTATCTTTTAAAAATAACATGAATAACTATTTTTCCCCTTTGAAACAAGACCTTGTTTTTCATATCAGTTAATATACTAAACCCAAAAATTAAAATATTTTTAAAATTTGACATCAAAATTTTTAAAAAATATAAATAGTCCTGACCCCCCATATGCTGCATTAAAAATCCAAATCACAGGGTTTTGTGGTTCGAATATTTGTTGGGTCACCATTTAATTTTTTTGTTTTACCTCTATCTTTGGGTTTTAAAGTAAAAATGTAAAAAACAGCTGGGAAAAAGACAAACTTTAAAAGTAAGACTTCTACAAATTTTTAATTTTGGGGTTTTTAAAATTTATTTTTAAAAATTAAATAAAATTCTTACAAATAAATATTGGGGATATATGGATATTGATCTCTCTCTCTTATTCAAAAGGGTTTGGGTTTTAACATATAACGGTTTTAAGGGGAAAAAAAGTTTTTTCTTTTAAAAGGGTTTTTTAATCTCCATGATTTAGGGGCTTAAAAAGTGTCCATTTTTGGTTTTATTACTTACTTCACTGGAAAAAACCCTCAATTTGTAAAAAATGCACCTCAGCATTTGTCTTAATTTTGCACGGGGGACGGTTTGTTCAACTCACCAAACCTTTTTTGGAGTTTAAGTGTGCCCGAAGCTCTCTTTTTGGGTTGTAAATTTATGCCCTCCTTCAAAAAGAGGGTTTTCTTTTTTAAAGCTTTTTTTGCAGTATCCGGGGTTTAATTTAATTTTAGAGTTGTCTCCTTTTTCCCAAAGAAAAAAAAGCAGAAACAAACGGGGAAATTTGGGGGAAAAAAAAAATTGAAAAAATTTTCCCGGTATTTTTTGGTATTTTGTGGGTTAAATTTAAAGTGCAAGTCGTGAGTAAATTTTGTGGTTTTAAATTATCATGCATGGAAAAAGAAAAGTACAGCACTCAAATCTTTCTATAAAACGTCAGATTGATCCTTATTATCTATATATACGCAAAAAAAACTCCCCTTTCGGGGGGTTACGGCAGGTGTATTATCTTTAAAACATTTGGATAATTCCCAAAAAAATGGCTTTTTATTTTTTTATTTTTTTAATTTTTTATTTTATAGTATGGAATGTATTTATGATTTTCATTTATTTTATTAGATTGCGGGCTTTAAAAAATAAGGGTACTTTCGATTTCGAGTTTGGGGATTTTTCACATCTGTTCTTCTCTCCTTCTCTTTTTTTCAGTCAAAATTTTTATCTGGTATTAGGAGAAGTGAATGTTGTAAAAGGGGGGAAGGGAAAAAAGAAAAAAATTTTGTCATCTGTCCGCCCTTAGGGCCCCCTTTTTTAAATTTTTTCCCCTCAAAAAACTTGGGGGAAATAATATGTATGGGGGGGTTTTCTTTTTAGAGGAAAAAGGGTTTACATGGATAGTGGATTATCCCCTATTTTTTTTGGCATTACGTCAGAGGGCACCCGGGCACAAATTTTTAAAATTTTTGGTGACCTTTTAAAAATTTTTTTTTTGGGGTTTCCAGGAAACCCCAATTTTTTTTTGGGGGGTAGGTAGGAGGTATTTTTTTTTTTTTTGACACAATAATTATGGAAAAAAATTTTTCTTTCTAAAGAGGGAAAATTTTTTAATTAATAGGCCGTTTGGGGCCCAGGGTTACAGTCGTGGAATAAAAAAATTTTCAAAACCCCCACCGCTGTAAAGGTTTTTTAACCCGGGAGGGGATTTGGGTTTTTCTTTTGAGGAAAAAATTTAAGTGGGGTTTTCGGTTTGGCCCCGGGGGGTTTTTCCCCCGGTACCTCTGGGTACTTGGGGTCTTCCCCCCCCCTGGAAATAAAAAGGACGTTGCTTTTGGGGGGAAATTTCATGCAGCGATGGTAAACCCCCCAAAAAAAAAAAAAAACCATTTGGAAAAAAAAAATACTTGGGTATTTTAAAAAAAAAAAAAAAAAAACCAAAAAAAAAACGTTATAAAACTACTCGTTTAAGAAGGGGGGCCCCTTTTTTTATCCCCAAACCCCTTTGGGGTTTTTTCTTTGGGGGCCCCCCCAAAAAAGACGGGGTAAAAAATCCAGGGGAAAAAATTTACGAGCCTTTTATTTTTTCACATTTACCGTTTAAATTTTTTAAAAATTTTTCATAGAAAAAAAAATGGGGGTTTTAAACTTCATTTAAAAAATTTTTTTTAAAAAATTTAAAAAAAACGATTTTTAAAAAGTAAAATTTTTAAATTTTAACAGTGAATGTCACAAATTTTCCCCCAAAAAAAATTTTCCCTTAAAGGGGGAAATTTTTTTAAAGGGTTTTTTTTTGAAAATGGAGTGGGGCTGACCCCCCCCGGGGCCCCCAATTTTTCATCAAAAAAAAGGGTTTTTCCTTCCCTCCATTGATCTGAGGAAAAAAAAAAATTTCATAGGGGTTAAAAAGGGGGGGGTCTCAAAGGTTTTTTAAAAAAAGGGCAGGGGGAAAAAATGGGGGGGGGGGCCAATTCCCCCCCAATCCGGGGTTAAAAATGAGGGGAAAAAAAATATATTGATTTTTGGGTGGGGTTTTAAAAGTTTTTTTGATATGATGTTATTTAAAAAAAAAATTTAGGGGGTGGGGGGTTTGGCCCTTTTTTGGGCCCTTTTAACATAAAAAAAGTACAATTTTTTTCCCCCTTTATAGGAACAAGTTTTTTGTGGGTTTTGGGGGTTTGGGGTTTTTAAACCCCCTTTTTTTTTATATTAAAAAAAAAAGTAAAAATTTAAGGGTTGGGGCCAGGCCCCCGGGTGATTCGGGGGCACCCCAAAAAAAATTTTTTTTTTCTTCCTATTTTGGGAACCCCAAAAAAAAATTTTTAATTTAAAGGGTTGGGGGAAAATTTTAAAAATTTAAACCCAAAAAAAATTTTTTTTTTTTTAAAAAGGGGCCCCCCCTTTTTTGGGGGTGGGACCCCCCTCCCCCCGGGACCCCCCCTTTAAAAAAAAAAATTTGGGACCCCTACAAATTGAGGGTTTTTAAACAAAAAAAGTTTTTTTAAAGAAAGTCGGGGGGCCCCCCAATATGGCCCCCTACACAGTTGGCCCGGGGCAAAAAAAGGGGGAAAAAAAAAAGGATTAAAAAAAAATAAAAGGGGGGTTTGTTTTTTGGGGGGTTTAATTTTTTTGTGCGTTGCTTACCCGGGTTTTTGTACCCCTTTTTCATTTTCCAAAAAGTTTTCAATTTTTTAAAAACCCAAAAAATTTTTTACATGCTGGGGGGGAAAAGAGGGGTTGGTGTCCCCTATTTTTTATCAGGGACATAAACTAAAAATCAGTAAGGGGCAATATGATTCAGGTAAAGGGGGGAAAAAGTGTCAACAGGATGCGTAGATTTGTAGAAATCTGTGTATTAAGTTGGGTGAGAAGCTGTCAATTTATCCTGAAATAAAAGCTTGCAAAGTGTCACCAGATGCACCCCTCTGTGCCCCCCTCCATGATTTAATTTCACCTTGTGTGACATCCACTTACACACAGGAAGAAATTAACATACTGCAGCGCTCAGTAAAGTTCAAAGGGTGTGAAAACTGACACAAGCCAATGTGCGGTTTCCTTTTGTCTTTAGAACAGCTTCTTTGAGATGCCATTATCAAAACTTGAAAGATTTTTGTGTTAGCAGTTTTTTTGATGAATTTATAGCAGCTATACACCTGGGGCATTGCTGTTGGTAAGAGTTTTTTTTTTACAATTTATGTATAGGTCAGTTCATAGTTGCCTTCAACTACACGATATAGTCACGAGGGCGGAGCCAGTGACTATGTCGGTGTTGAGGCAATATGAACTAAGCTATTTGCACTGGTATTTTCCTCTGCTAGCGACAAAAGCGTCACAAAAAGTGTGGGGTTATTTGGTTGCTAGTCCACACTTATTGATTTTTTTTTTACAAAAGTTTTGAACTACGCGTTATAGCCCACGGTGACTATGAACAAATACTGGTACCTGATTGGACGAGGGGGAAAATGCCATGTGCTAAATATTATGACTTCATGTGTAGGATAGAAATACGATTATCTAATTGATCTAGCCCCCCCCCCCCCCCAAAAAAAAAAATCAGACAACTGAAAGGTTTTTGGTCGCGGCGTTTTTTTGGAGTCGGTCGAGTAACTCCAAACAAAAAAATTTTTTAAGGTCAGCCTGAGAAGGAATAAAGCATAGGTTTTCGAAACTTTGTAGGAAAATTGCCCATTGTCAGTTGAAGACCCCGATTGATTTTGAGGTCATTCGATCAAAAGTTAAATTCACAGTGACATTTAAAAATAAAAATCCTTGTCTCTGAATTCCTTAGAATGAATAAGCCTAAGTTTGTGAACTTGTAAGGGACATTGTCCATGTCCAGTTCACGATCCTTTTTTTGTCACCCGAGCACACCTGAGCACTTGTGCTCGGGTGAGCTTTTGTGACCGCTTTTTTTTCCGCCATGCGTTTGTCCGTGTCTGTCGTCAATAATTGCTTTGAAAACTCTAAGGCCACAGTTTTGGCCCCAATCTTCATGAAACTTGGTCAGGATGTTTGTCTAAAATTTTCTCGGTTTAGTTCGAAATTGGGGATGTGGGATCAAAAAAATACGTCACCATGTCAAATCTTAGGAAAACATTGTGAACGTCTAGAGGTCACAGTTTTTAGCCCAATCTTTCATTAAATTTGGTCAGGATCTGAAGGCCCATGATATATTAGATGAGTTCGAAATGGGTCATGTGGGGTTAAAAAACTAGGTAAACAGATCAAATTTTTAGAAAAAAACCTTGTGACTCTCTAGAGGCCACAGTTTTGGCCAGTCTTCATAAATTTTGGTCAGAATGTCTGTCTACATAATATCCTGGAAGAGATCGAAATTGGGTCACGTGGGGCAAAACTGGGTCATTTCCCCGTCAAATTAGAAAAAACCTTGTGAACACTCTAACGCCACAGTTTTAGCTAACCTTAATGTAACGTGGTCAGATTTTTTGTTTACATCAAATTCGTATTAATTCAAAACTGGGGCACATTGGGGGGCAAAAAAGTAGGTCACCAGGGCAAAAAAAATTTTAGAAAAATCGTGTGAACACATTAGAGGCCTACATTTTTGTCCTAGTCTTCATTCAACATGATAAAAATGATGACTGCATGAATTCCCCAGTTGAGTGCAAATTCAGGTAGGATCAAAATTAGGTAATTAGTCAAATGTTAGAAAAACACTGAGATGCCAAATTTTTTGTCATCATGCCTAACCCAGCAATCTTATCAGGTGAGCGAGACAGGGCCATCTTTGCCCTCTTGTTTTTAATTTTCAATGACGCAAATGACGTATGATTTGACGTCAACTTCAAAAGCTTGTTTGCGCTCTAGAGCCTTCAATTCGGTTGGTTATCTTAATATTTTCACAGAAGATGTTTTTTTAAAATGTGATGTGCACCGTTGCTTTTAAAATTTTTCCAAATTCGAAAAGAATTTCATGGCAAAACCGAGATTTGAACTTCGGTCCTAAAATTTTATTTAAATGTTACAAAGCCTGATGCGTTAGAAGCTTGAAAATTGGACAGCTATCGGCAAAGAGGTTTACATTCTATTTTCTGAATTATTTATCTTGAGTCACGTGGTCATGACTTTCATTTAAAAGAAAAAAAAAAAAAAAGGCATTTTTACATGTTTTGTCATGCGTCATGCATACTAAAGCAAGAATTATTAAAAAACCTCATATAAAATCGCAAATTGCCCAAATGAGCTTAAAATTTTCAAAATGTCGCATCTGAGTACGTTCGTAAGGTCTTGAAATTTTCAAACTATTACGTCATTACAAATTGGCAGATATTCATTTTTTGATGGAAGCCTACTTGAAAACTTGAAACAAAACATTTCGCATTTCCAAGATATTTTTTTTCTTGATTAAATAGAACTTAGCTGAAAGTGTCCTTTCAAAAATATTTTTTTAGTCACGTGATTTTGACGCCGTTGAAGTATAAAAATCGTTCATTTCAATTTGTATTCGCGCTTCATTTCAATTTGTATTTCGCGATGCCAATCTTAAGCTACCATAAGGAAATTTATGTTGTGTCACTTGTTTATGACAACATTGATATGTAAGCAAAATATATTAAAATAAATCAAAGAGTCCAGAAAATTTCCAGTGATTACGTCATCAAACATGATTATTTATGTTTTAAGTAAAAGGACTAATTCATGAAAAGCTATTAATTTGCAGAAAGAAATGAAAGCGGTTATTGTGTTGGTTGAGTAAGATCCGATTGTTCTTTTGCAGGAAAGAGTGCTCGAGTGAATTGTGATACGTTTTTGAGTAAATGGGTCGCATTTACGATGAATTAGTACATTATACTAGAGCCAGAAAACATATACGGATAACTTATTGCATTTGCTATCACGACTTTCCACAGACCTGAAGACGATGACAAATACTTGTTTATCTACCTATCGATTTTTTTAGCTCACCTGAGCACGTGTGCTCAGGATGAGCTTTTTAGGATCGATGAATATCCGTCGTCCGTCCGTCCGTCGTCCACAATTTGTTCGTTTGCACTCTAGCATCTTCATTTTATGAGCAATTATCTTCAAACTTTAAGACAATGTTTATAACCATAAAATCTCGGCCAAGTTCGATTATGGCTGATATCGGAACATTAGATCAGGAGTTATGCCCCTTTTAAAATTCAAAAAAGCCAGATTTCACATTGTTTGCACTCTAGCATCTTCATTTCATGAACAATTATCTCCAAACTTGATAACAATGTTTATAACCATAAAATCTCGGCCAAGTTCGATTATGGCTGATATCATACCATTAGGTCAGGAGTTATGCCCCTTTTAAAATTCAAAAAAGCCAGATTTCACATTGTTTGCACTCTAGCATCTTCATTTCTTTAGCAATTGCATTCAAACTTAATGACATTGTTTATAACCAAAATATCTCAGCCAAGTTCGATTTTGGCTGATATCGGACCATTAGGTCAGGAGTTACACCCCTTATATTATTTAAAAAAGTCAGATTGCACTTTGTTTGCACTCTAGCATCTTTATTTTTTAGGTCATTGTCTTTAAATTTATAAACAATGTTTATAACCATCAAATTTTGGCTAAGTTTGATTTTGGCTGAAGTTTTAAAATTGAAAAAAGCCAGATTTCACTTTGTTTGCCCTCTAACATCTTTATTTCTTATGC
>CM037779.1:10903052-10953052 GCA_021229015.1 Solen grandis
AAAAACCCATTGAATTTGAAAAAAAAAAAGATGACATTGTCTATGAAAGAAAAGGGGAAACCGCTTTTATTTCCAGCGGTCAATTCACGCACAAATACATTTTTGTATAGACATATCAGGACGTAGGTAATTAACATGCAAAATTACATTAATAAAATAACATGATGACATTATAAGTACAAGTATTTTAATTACAAAAAACTGTATTAACCTCACTACGCTTAGAAAGTGGAGTCCCTGCCAGGTATAGGTGCAACACTTGTGATTGATGATGATAACATCGTTAATTTTCATATTAAGGAATATTTTACCCTGTATTCAGCAACTGCTTTTTTTTTTACCAAAACTGTATTTTAGATATATCAGTATAAGGGACCTTTAAAGAAGATATTTGACAGACGAAAAATCTATTTTCAATAACATTAACCATGACCCTATCCACCTGAAAATCAATCCCAATCTTCCTCTCCCCATAAGGTATCTACCTACCAAACTATGAAAACTATTTCAATCTAACAGGAGATATCTGATGAAAACTAAACGTTTGACGCCTGTCTACCGCTTTCTTATAACCAGGATTTTCGTTATAAACATAGGCTTGTAGCCCTGTTTTTTGTTTGTTTATATACATAATTATGCATGTTTAAAATTTAAAAAGAAAAATAATGTGTATTACCATTTGTGTTAAATGAAATTAAATTCTGGCCATTGGTTTCTTAGAAAAAGAATTTTGGAATTTTCTATACAGAATATATACGGAAACTAGGCTCAAGGGATCAACTTTATTTAAACAATTATGGTAGAGCACTTTGCAGTGACAATTTGTGCCAAATGAAATAAAATTTTGACAATTTGTTTTAAAGGAGATTTTTTGAATTTTTATTAGTAAAATCTTTTGGTTGCCATACCAACCAGAGTTTTGCATGGATCAAGTTTATTTTAGCAACTTTTGTGGAGGACCACCCAAGGATCATCCATGACAAGTTTCATTAAACTCTTAAGTCTATAACTAACAATTTCTGAGGTAGCTTGCATGCAAAACTTCAGCCAAAATTTTTACTGCATGCAAAATTTTATCCAAAATTTCTAGATAACTAGAAATGTGTCAATAGGATACGGATCTTCTTTATTAGAAGATCTTTTTGTCAGTGAAGATGATGAACAACTGGAAATATAAGAGCACTGTGACCCCTACATAAACAATTTGATGTGACCTTGACCTTCAAACTAGCAATTAACCTGTTATTTGTTCACGATACTTTCAGACATCGTGAAAATCGTCAGTCCGATAAAATTTTGAATCTGAGCAAAAACATTTAAAATCTGGCCATTGGGCTTTGCAGCAGAAGTTTTCACTTTATACAGGAAATTGGCCCCGCCCTGGCTGCCATGTTTTTTGCGGATCGGAATAATATGGCAATTTTTGGTAGAGGGTAACCCAAGGAACATCTGTACTAAAACATTTTGAAATCTGGCCAGTAGTTTTGAAGGAGATTTTCATATTTTTTTGTTGCCATGGCAACCAAAATTCTAGATTGATCAAGTACATTTTAACTTTGGTGAAGGTTTACCCAAGGATCATCCCTCCATGTTTAATCAAATTCTGCCCAGCGTTTTCAGAGATGTCGTTTAAAGCAAACTACTGACGACTCACGACGTCGGACGCAGGGTGATCACAAAATCTTACCTTAAGTACATTGTGCTTAGGTGAACAAAACCTTTCACAAATATGTTAAAGCTAGGACACATTTTTAAGTCAAGTGTTGTGGACTTGCTCTTCAAGCTTGTCTTGTCCCCAAGTTATTTTCAAAATACAACAATTCACAATAAGTTACAGCTGGGACAAGATTTAAAGGTCAACTGAGTACTGTGGCCTTGACTGACTGGTTCTTGTTTGCGACACTCTTGTCCTAAGGATCAATTCAAAACATGACCATACAAAACAGTTTTAACTGTGACACGAATTCTTGCACACACTAACACATGGACAGGTGTAACACTATGTCCGTCACCATTTCATGATGAGGGCATATTAGAGGGCCATAAATTGTAATATATTCATCAAGAGTTATCTGTCTTGAGTATGATACCCAAAAACATATGCAAGATGTTTCAAATTAATCCCATGCCTAGATACTGAGATACAAGCATAGAAGTATCTAGCATGCTAAACTTTTAAGCAAAATTGGGTCTTAATTTGTATTAAATTTAGTCAAAGAGTCATCTACCTTCGTTGTCCTATGCCCATACACTTTCAAGTCAATACCATAAATGGTTATTGAGATATGAGGCTGATAATGCAAAACTAACCAAAAGCTGCAACGCCAACGCCAGGGTGATAGCAATAGTTCTCATTCTCGCCATGCTTCTTATGGATCTTTTGGGAATCTAATATTTCTTTGGTATCAATGAATGAGCAAAAATTATGTCAAATTTTATTAACTGTTAAAACAAACCAAATCTTTACAAAATGATAAAAACAATACACCTAATCTCCTGCTGTATGCAAAGTGCATATCATGTATAAACCATCCAGCGGCAAATCTTTTACTTCTCATCAAGTACAAGATAAAATAGCTTAAAGATTAAAATCATTTATTCATTTTGTCTTCTGCTTTATGTCCTTGTTCAAATAATTATAAAATCTAATTTGCAGCAAGCTATGGCCAACGTTAAAGACAATGGTAATGAATAGTTATAAATTGTGTTTTTACATGATGATCTAAAAATAAATCATTAAAAATCTAGAATGTCAGTGTCATTATTTAGTGGCCTCCTCCAAGTATGAAATCAGGTCAAGGCGTTCACCCTTCTTCTTTAGTCCTGCGAAGATCATTTTTGTTCCTGGTATGTACTTCTTGGGGTTTTCCAAATACTCAAATAAAGTCTCACGGCCCCAGATGATTCCTTAAAACAGTAAAAAAATAATCATAGAATTCATGGCAAAAGGTTTTATTTCACATTACATAAATTGAAATAAGAGGGTCAAGATGGCCCTGGATTAATAATCCATAATCCTCATTTTCTTGAGGATTTTAATCATTTGTATAATCTTTAATGAGAGTATGCTTATAAACGTACTAGTAAAAACATTTTAAATTCTGACCAGTAGTATTCGAGAGACTTTACTATGTATTTGTAAAGCAACTTATTCTTACTCCAAATAAACCGAGCTATTTCAACCTAGAGTATATAAGGAAATTAGCCAACGTTCTAGGAGCCTCATTTTCAACTTCATTTTAGCAATTATGGTAGATTACTATAAGGTATCTATTTGCGTCAAAGAAATTTAAATTTTGACCACTATTTTCATATCAGATGAAGTTTGTAAAATTTTGTTCATTTCAATCAATAAGATACAATTTAAAGCAAGTATTGCGAGGTATATATACAGCTGTTTTTCATGTTTTCAGAAAGCCTTTTAAGCAGTTTACGACATAACTTTATAGTCACCTCCCCTAACAATATACCAAAGCAAACCACATCTTATGTGTACCATATCATGACAATGTGCAGTATAAATCCTTTTTTATTTTCAGTTTTAGTGCTCAGGAAAGACTAAAATACAAGGTTTCTTTTACCCATTTTGATGACCGATAATGGGTTGTATTTCCAATCTCAAAAAATATTTTGTTTTTCCCAAATTAAAGGAGAAATTGTCCAATTCAAGGACCAAAAAATTAATGCCATTTTTTCAATGTATTTGAAAATAATAGTTATTTAACTGATTTTCCTTGTTCATTACAGCCAGTTATGGAGAAACTTTGAGAAAACCTAATAAGAGGGCAATGATGGCCATGAATTGGTCACCTGAATTCAACTGGTAGAGGGAAAATGATTAAATAAGGATAAAATTGCACAAACATAGTAGATAAAAAGGAAAGGGTCAAAACTCTGTAATAAATGTGTTGATATGGACCACAACAACAAACAACAACCCAAAAACAGTATTTACCTTTGCTGACATTGGCCTGGGTATAGGAGAATCCAGGTGATGATCCAGTTTTTCTGCCAATTAAACCATGGAGGTTAGGGCCAGTCTTGATTTTTCCACCAGCTTCTACTGTGTGACACTGTGCACATTTCTGGACAAAAATTTTCTTGCCCTTTGCAGGATCACCACCTTCAAGACCCATCTGTAAATTTGGAAATATGGAACTGTCAGACATGTCTACAAATATACCTGTGATTTAAGGCTCTGTGAGGACAGTGCCAACTTAAGACCCATGCAAAACAATTGTGACTGCTTTAACCCTTTCCCTCATAGAGGCAACCATAAAAAGACCTATGCGAACAACATAAAACCAGATCAGCCTGCGAGTGATCAGGTTTTATGCTGTTCGCTGCTCCTCAGTGGTCTGGAAATGAGGACTTTATAATTAAATTTGGTAAGGTTTAACTGTGGTTTAACTGGTTTTCTGCAGATCAGGCTTTATGTGGTACCTATTGAGTGCATCAAAATGAGTCTATATGAGGGAAAGGGTTAAAACAGGAGATTGAACAGTATCGCGAGTTGCCCTCATTGCACGCTTCTGTGACAAATTGTAGACCTCTCAAGATGCCACATACAGATGGAAACAGACTTGTATGTTACAGAGTTGCATCGTCTTTAAAATCACCTTTAACAATTCATTACTTACATAAAATTACTCCTGACTAAACAAAATAATCCTCTTTTATATTTGTAATATTGATTTCTGCTTCTGTCACACCATTAGAACTAATTAACCAAATTAAAATGCAAAAAAAAAGTAATGTGTATTATGCGTAAAAAAAAAAATGCAAAAAAAGTTCAAATTCCTTTTAAAATCATGTGTCAGTTATGCATATTCAAGCAAGCCTCAAACATTATTTTGACTTTATTTCACAGCAATAAAGTCATTGTGCTATTTTCATGTACTTTTACGAAGTCTGGATTACAAACTTTATTATCAACAAATATAAGGGATAGACTGACTATGTTGGTAAACACTCAAGTTATTGTTGATATTCAAGTCCTGAACATTAAACACAAATTTACCAAACATTTAATTTTAATATAACAATGAACGATACCTATTGTTGATTAAAAAGAAAAATTCCAATTATATAACTTTATAAGAAAATCAAAAAGACGTTATAGAAAAGCTTTTTATTCTTCCTCTCTAACACATCTTTCTCTAACTCTGTCTTGCTTTATTTACTTAAATTAATGCCAATGTTAAGGATATTTTATCTACTTTCACTACATTTAATTGTGTTATACACAAGGTTAAGTCTGTAAATACTCAGAATCTTATCTGTAGCTCTGTTTTGTACATTAGAGATAATTTACTATCAATGCGTCGTAGGACAAGGTGGCAAAGATCTAGGGATTTAAGCATTTCTGTGACAGGGCTTTTTATCCTCCTTTAAGGGCTGTTAATAGGTGCCTTTCCATCTGAACAATTCTTTAAATTCATGCAGTTTTCCCCAAGTTTCCATCTTACTCCAGGAATTTTCTATCCCCAATGAAAAAAGGTAATAACATCCCTAATATGAAAATAAGGCCCCTTCCTTAACATCTGAAAAAAAAGAAAAGGCCTGTGTGACCTTAGATGTGCAGTGATAGTCTGATGTTATCCATCGAGCTGCCCTTCTTTGGACGGATGCGATTTGATTTAATAGATTTAAACTATGGGATGACCAGATCACGGAGCTGTATTCAAGAGGTGTCGGGTCAGAAAGGCCCACTACCAGAAAGGCCCATACCGAATCGGCCCGGTCCAGAAAGGCCCACTTTCAAAGTGTACCAGAAAGGCCCGATTTATCGGGTCAAAAAGGCCCAGTGATATTAATGATGTAATTATACCTTATAAAAATTATTAAGTTATTTGTTGGTTTGTTTTATTCCTAAATAAAAAAAATGTTTATGTTTGTAATTTGCCGCTTTATTGAAAACCGCGATAATTAGCCAACAAATTTTTTAATTAGTTTTTTAACTGTTTGTAATAAGCGGCTGATTAGTTACGGGATTCGCGCATTTATTAATTGGTTTTAATCTGCTTTAATTAATGCCGACAAATATATATATAAAAAACCGCGATAATTAGCCAACGAAATTTTTAATTAGTTTTCAAACTGTTTGTAATAAGCGGCTGATTAGTTACGGGATTCGCGCATTTATTAATTGGTTTTAATCTGCTTTAATAATGCCGACAAATATATATATATATATATTCTGTTATTGTTTAACGTTATTGATGAAAGAAACATGAAACGGTTAGTTTATAAGAGGTGTTGGCTGTAATTGCGTATTATATTTTGAGCAATAATCTTATTTGGTATATAAGCTGAGCTAAATTAGAGCGGTTTCATTCCAAAATTATTGTGCTGTGATTAATCCATGTCAATTTTTCTCAAAGGAATATAGATATAGTGGTTGCCGGATTCATTTCAATTGTGAAAATCGGATTATTGTAATCAAAATCAATAAGTTTTATTTGTGCATTTTTTTAAATTTCTGATTGTGATAATCGGAGATATGGAGCACTCGTGTCTGTCTTGTGGTCAGGAGGTCCGTCCTCGCCAGCACGCAGTGGAATGCGACTGGTGTAGTCGCTGGCAGCACTGGCTGGCTTGACTGACACCTACATGCAGCGGACGCCGGTCGGAATCCTGCTGAGGATGTTACTGGCACTACAGTTCCTCCCAGCGGCGCACATACGACGAACTTTCCAGATGTTGGCAGATAGGGCAACTACACCGGCAACGAGGGACGTCGTCAATTACGTCCGGAGACAGTGGCTAGACAGCACCATTTTCAACGTTCAGGACTGGTCTGTCTACCGCCAACAGGCCAACAACGACGTAGAAGGTAATTTTTTTTTTATATATATCTTTGATAAAAAAAAATATATATTGTTCAAACTTTTCCAAAAGCAGTTTGTATTTCTTTCACTTCAAGCAATTTTCATATGACACTTTATTTTTCAGGCTGGCACCACCGACTCAACGTGAAGGCGTGTACCAACGGCTTAGGGTTCTACCGCCTGGTGCCCCTTCTGCGTCGTGAGGCCGAGCTGGTGAGGATCGCGGTGGAGACCGGCGACCTGGACAGAGGAAGTGCCGCCAGATCGTCCACAATGGAGAAGACCCTGGAACTGTACTGGGACAGATATGCCGATGGGGAGATGAGTTGCAGTTCCTTCCTGCAGAAGGTCGGTCAACCCTACGGCTTCCGGCCCAGCCAGACCACCTAGATCGGCATCCAGACCACCTAGATCGGCATCCAGACCACCTAGATCGGCATCCTGTATTTTAATTTTTCTTTTTTTAGTAATATTAAATTTTTGATAATCTTCTTTTTTTGGTCTTAATCTGCAATAATATAATTTTAATTTAATAATTTTTTGGAAATAAATATTTAAATATTGTAATAACTTTTAAACCAAAAAATCCTATAATCTTGTTTATATATATATATATATATATATATACAGGGTTTTCGATGACGCACAAAATTGTGCGTTTTGACGCAAAATAATCTGAAATGACCCCCATGTTGAATGCTAGTGCGCCGTCCGTGACGCATTTTCAAAACCAGGTTCTAAATATAAGACACATTCGATTGATATCAAATAGCGGTCAGTTTAAACCTACTATATGTGTTTCCTTGATTCTATGTGACCTTCCAAGATATTGGACTCTGTTTCTTTGAATAGAACCTGGACTGCCGGCAATACATACAACGATGACCTCACGTCGTTGTCGTCCCGAATATTAGGCTGTCTGTTTACGTGCATGGAAGCATGTTTTTATTTATGAAAACTAGACTTACTTTGATTTTTTCTCACCATATATGGCCCTTTTATATATTTGGATAAATTTTATCACAGAAAAATTCTCCCTTTATAAATTAGTCTGATGTTCCGATACGTTCTGTATAACTTAGTCCCAACCAATGATAGAGAGCTGTTCGGATCATCGCAAATGCTGTAACAATGGTACAAGTTTTTCTTTTCAAAAGAGAACTCGGAAAAGGACAATGCCGATCGTCCTGAACTAAACAGTTATATTACTTTATTTTATTTTCCAATGTTTCCATGTAAACAGGTTTTATATAATTATTATTACCTAGCTGCAAGCTTGTCCCCCTAAAATTTCAAATGACCCCTAAATCAAATATTCGAGGGGACACATGTCCCCAAAATGAAACTGTTTATATTAAACCCTGTATATATATTTTTTTTTCTTTTTTTTTTTCTTCTTTTTATTAAGTATTTTTTTTTTCAAAACATTAACTGCGCCGTCGTCGGGTCCCAAGCCCCGAGTGAGAAAGCAGGAGGGGTGTTTTGATTTTTAAGATTTCCACTTATTTCATCCTGATGAATGTCTTACGTAATCATGTGTATTCTCATTTATTAATAATAATTTTATGTTAATTTGATCTTATTAACAAAAACTCTATAATAATAATTGGGCCTTTTCGGTCCGGGCCTTTCTGGTACTGGGCCTTTTCGGTATAGGGCCTTTCTGGTACTGGGCCTTTTTGACCCTAATTCATTCAAGATGTAGTCTTACTAGTGTCTGTTAAGCAGTGACTTTAAGTGGTTCAGAAAATCAGATTTGACCATTAAATGTTTCCACTTTCATGTAAAATTAATGAGAAACATTATACAAAAATCATTTGTTTTAACACATGTACATACATCATAAAACATGCACATGTTTGTCAAAATTTGATTAAATAACTAGGCCATAGACTTACATAACCTAAGCAGTCTTCACTTGCACCAATATGAAGTATTAATACTGTATAAAAATCATTATTTTATGAATATATATATATATATCATTTTGAGAATCAATGAGAAATACTCAACTTATATGATTATTGGGAAAAAAGAAAAGAATAAAGAACAGAAATGTGGGGGGAGGACAAAAAGAGTCCAATTAAATCATAAAAATCACTATGACCTTGAATTTTAAGTTCAATGAATTTTTTTCATACGATGCTCTAAACTAAAAAACAAGCTGCCTATTTATATCAACCATGTTTTTTCTTTGTTATGATCGAGTTACATTTGAGTTTCGTTGAAAATAACGTCGTTGACAGAAAATTTCATCAGCTTAGGCGTACGTTCCTTCATATTCTAACCTTGATGTGAACATGACCTGTTTCAACTAATTTAATACATCAAGCGGCTATTAAAATTCAATGTAACCTGCAGAAATTGACGTTACGTAAATAACTCGCAAGTTATTTGTTAGGAATTCTAGCAAATTACATAAAAAAACACAACTTACTTCAAAGCTTTCCGGATGCCAACGTGCACAAACCAAAATGACGGTTGAAAAGGGTCAACCGATCTAAAAATGACGTCACAATCACAAACAGATGAGTCCATTCGGTTTGAAAGGAATGGAGTAAAACTTTCCATTTTCATTCATGAACAATATCTTCAACTCAATATAACCTTCCACAAAATATTCTTTAGTTTAAAGCGTGTATCAGCAAAATGATTTATGAACAACTCAAAAATAAATTGATGGCGTTGAAGTTTAGGCATTTTTATGTTGTAACCCCTCCAGTATGATTGGACTTTACTTCCGGGGGGAAGAAAAGAATATCTAAATTCCCAGTTATTATACAATTTCATAATACAAGTTTTGATAATAATATGATGTTTAGATATCCTTATTTTTATTATTATTAGTTTTTTTTAATATCAAATCCTCTTTTCAAGGAATACGGTAAGTTCTTAACCAAACCAATTCGTAACCTACTTTCTTTTTGTTACAAGTCAATTCGTAACCTTTTCGAATTACAGGTCAATTCGTTATCGCGATACGTACATAACCTTATACACTCTGTCTCTTGGTTTTAAAATACATATTTATGAGAGACATTTGTCCAAACTATTGTCTTGTGTCGTCTTTATGGTTAAGATAGACTACATACAGACATATATTCACCACAATAACATCTTCATTTAACCAATTATTTCATTCGATACTAAACCGGTAGAGATCTCTGCACGAGAAAATTATGCACCTGTGCATTTGAATTAAGATTATATGGTGAGAACCACGTTGAAATTGTCAGAGGACATTATTATTTATTGATTTTCTCTATTGGCGCCCATCTTTATAACAACCCGAGGCAGAATCCTTTCTACGACCTAAGACAATGCTAAAAAAAATATAAAAAAATGCATGAAATAGTACAATGCCATTCCATACGCGGTATCATCAAAACTTGTATTTGCAGTCAGCTATTGTGACATACACAATGTCAATCAACAAGTACACCCGACAATGACGTTGTGTAGCACTATTAACAACACAACCGACCTGGAATGTCACAATGCTGATTATGTCAACACTTGCCTAATCACATATACGGATTTGTTTTAATTTCATATAATAATTTCTTCATAAATTAACATCATCACAAGAAATACGTTGTTATATTATAAAAATAAATTCCATTTCACGAATAATGAAATGGAATCCAACTGATATGTGTCGTGATTTACATGTACTCAGTTTCAAGTAAATTGCAAAACATACCTTTTTTCTTTAATCAACTTTTTTTTTATCAACAAGATATTCATGTTTTCTAATAATATGAATATTATATAAAAATTGTTTGTCATACTGTGGAAATAAAACTCAAATTTGCGATCAGGAAATTGAGTCAAGCGGCTTCATAATGTGATCATACTGTGTCATCTAGATCGAATATGTACACCAAACTGAAATATATCTCTGACAACATTATTTTTTTACGATATTTATTATTCAATACCATATTTATTAGTTTCTCAGCATACAATTAAATCCTACCTAATAAAGCATCGGTAATTTGCGGGAGGTTATGAATCGACCTGTAAACATGGTTACAAATTGACCAATGATTTGAACAAGGATCCCCTTGATTTGAAAGTACAATTGACCCGAAAACGGTTACGAATCTACCTAAAAAAAATGGAGGCTACGAATTGACCACTTTTCAAGCATCGGAGTTATATTTATCAGAAAGGGGGAAAAATGACAGAAATAAAATTAACTCTAAACATGGCAGCTCAATTATGTACAAGTTTAAGAAATATAAATCTTATTACACACAACAAGGTAGATAGCGCCAAGTGGGGAATCGTGTGGGAGGGAATCACCCTAGGAAATTCTATGCTGCTTAAACTGAATAAACGCAATATTTTTGCGAATTAATGTGTTATTTTCGCGAATTAACGCGAAAGTTTAACAAGTTTCACACCCAGTTTTGTGATCCTATGGTGTTTTCCTGTTTGTCTATTCATAGTTTGAATGTCAGAATCACAGAACTGGGTGTGAAACTTGTGATAATTTTGTGTTAAAACGCGAAAATAACGCGTTAATTCGCAAAAGTTTCACGTTTAAGCGAAAAAACAACAACAACAAAAAAAAACAAACAACATTTGAATCTATGAGGAAAGCTATTTTAAAATGTATTACCTTCAAGACTGTATTCATGATTTCTGTTACCTGTTTCAGGAGGTGTAGCAACATTCAGTCTCTGTGGCTAGGTGAGGGCTCAGTCAGCGTTCAAAATTCAGGCGTAACATTCTCAAAACATGGGTTGTCTAAACAAGACAGACAGGGTCATTATGGTACAAGCATTTTCATTCTAACCTTTGAAGAGAAAAAAAATGGACCCTGCAAGTTGCCTCTATTATTTGAACAAGAGGGCCAAGATGGCCCTGTGGCGCTCACCTGAGTAAGATGGCTGTGTTAGGCATAATGACAAAAAATCTGGCATCTAAAGTGTTTTTCTAACATTTGACTAAGTGACATACATTTTGATCCTACCTGAATTTGCACTCAACTGGGAATTCATGCAGTCATCATTCATATCAAGTTTAATGACGACTGGGACAAAAATGTAGGCCTGTAAAGTGTTCACAAAGTTTTTCTAAATTTTGACCTGGTGACCTAGTTTTTGACCCCACATGACCCAATTTCAAACTCATCCGAGATATCATGTAGACAAACATCCTGACCAAGTTTCATGAAGATTGGGCCAAAACTGTGGCCTGTAGAGTGTTCACAAGGTTTTTCTAAGATTTGACCTGATGACCTAGTTTTTGACCCCACATGACCCAATTTCAAACTCATCCGAGATATCATGTAGACACACATCCTGACCAAGTTTCATGAAGATTGGGCCAAAACTATGGCCTGTAGAGTGTTCACAAGGTTTTTCTAAGATCTGACCTGGTGACCTAGTTTTTGACCCCACATGACCCAATTTCAAACTCATCCGAGATATCATGTAGACAAACATCCTGACAAAGTTTCATGAAGATTTGGCCAAAGTTGTGGCCTCTAGAGTGTTCACAAGGTTTTTCTAAGATTTGACCTGGTGACCTAGTTTTTGACCCCACATGACCCAATTTCGAACTCATTCGAGATATCATGTAGACAAATATCCTGACCAAGTTTCATGAAGATTGGGCCAAAACTGTGGCCTCTAGAGTGTTCACAAGCAATTGTTGACGACGGACGACGGACAAAAGGCGATCACAAAAGCTCACCCGAACACAAGTGCTCAGGTGAGCTAAAAAGACAGCACCTTTATGGAAATTGCCAGATGAAAAACAAGTTTTCTTAAGTTTGAATGTCATCACAGAATATATCAAACTGGTTAGTGTAAATTTCGCAAATGACACTAAATGACAAAAAGTTAAAGGTCAAAGTACAAGAGCAATTATGCATTGTATCACTGAGTTTCATTTAATCTGCAGCAGACTTGCGTTGAGAGTCCACTTCTGTAAAATCTTATCTCACAGATATTATATGAGTTATTAGAACTAGATAAGTTCTTAAGTCATGTTTTAAACTTTGGCGAGTCGCTATAAAAATCTCAGTTGTGAAGTCACAAGAAGTGATACCTGTGTATAGACTGTAATACAATGTATGAGATAATGGGACAGTTAATGTGTACAGAGTTGATGAAACGCTGTTATATCTTGTCTTGTTCATGATGTTCAGTGAAAGATGTCAAGAGTTTTACTTATTTTACTTTTTTCCCCACCACCACCCCATTTTGTTATTTCTTAGGTGAGAAATGTTTCAACTAAAGTATAGCTGAAGCAATGAGGTTAGATCAAGTGCTATAATCAGACTCATGGAGACACTTGAATGATTTTTAAAGCGTCTTAGTGGGTAAATTTTAGTTATAAAGTTTTTACCTTTAAATTTATCAAAATGTTATTTTCATATTTTACAAAAAATTCAGTCATATAGACTGAAAAAATTCAGTAAGATAGACTGAACATAACCGTTGTTTTGAACATAACTGACCCTAGTTGATAGTATTTGACCCTACATGGCAGTAGTTTTTACAGTAGTTGACTTTAGTGATATGGCAATATGTTTAAACACTAAAGTCAAGAAGGGACAATGGTTAGAGTTTCACTATGTCTGGAGTATGTTCAGGGTACTGTAAAGTATGGTTAAAAGGGGAAAAAGAGGAATTTTGTAGCAGAAATGTTGTCTCATGAAGGTTCAACAGCCGTGCTTACACCTTGGGTAGGTGTACTGCGACAAGCAGCGGCAGCGGCCATTTACTGAAGCCTTACACAGTTGACTCAGATTCACCGTAGCTTGAACAAAATTCACACATAGTTACTCCAAGTTGCCCGTAGTTAGACATAGTGGGATGCTAGTTAACCTAGAAAATTATTTGTAAATCAACGTAGCTGGCTGTGACTTTTGTATATTTTTGTACTTAACTCTACTTAGACTTTCTTCATTTCTCCTCTTTGGTCAATTTTGAACATTTCTTTTACTTAAACTTTCTTCATTTCCCCTCTTTGGCCAGATTTGAACATACCAGTGTATCATAGTGACACTTCAAATGAACTACGTTCACGTACCTGCTTCCCCAGTGGATATGATCGCGGCTTTAAAGCCATGCAATTCAGTGGAGCTTCATTCTATGATAAAAGACAGCAGCTCTCCCAACTCTACACAACATGAAAACAGAGAATCACATGGCATACTACTACAAACAAGGCTTCTGCAGCCGCTGGGTAACATTACCTTCAGCAGCATGAAAGTAGCTGACTTAATCGGGGGCGTCACTATTCAAGGGATCAACTCTATTTTAGCAATTAGAGGGCCATGAGGTGACCAATTATGTCCAATGAAATTGAGGTCTGATTAAGAATTCTTTAATCGTCTATAGAGAGTGTATGAGGTACTAGCTGACTACCTTTGTTCTAGCAATTATGGTAGACAGCCATGATGTGAACATTTGTGTTGATTGAAAAAAAAATCTGACTCTTGGTTTCGGAGAATTATTTAGGATTTTTTTTATAACGAGTATTTAAGGTTTCAAAGAAGAATTTTGAAATATTTTGGGGAAAGTTGACGACCCCTGAGGGCATCTTTTTTTAAATGGATCAACTTCGATTTTGCAATTATGGTAGAGGTCTAGGAGGTAACCATTTGTGCCAGATTAAATTTAATTCAAACTTTTGGTTTCACAGGAGAAAATTTGGATATTTCCTTTAAAGAGTAAAAATTATAAGGAAACTAGAAAACCAACTTGCAGCCCCAGTTTTTAAGGGATCAAGTGAATTTTAGCAATCATTGTTAAGGGTCGTGAGGTGACCTCTAACTAAATTCTGACCATTTTTCAGAGAAGAAGATTTTTTAAGTTTCATAAGTCATGGTAACCAGAGTTCAATATTGATCAAGTTTATTTTATCAACTTTTGTGAAGGGCCATGCATGGCTCATTCATGCCAAGTTTAATCATTTTCTACCAGGTGGTTTCAGAGAAGATCTTTTCCTCATAGAGGATACCATGAAAAGACCTATGCGAACAGCATAAAACCAGATCAGCCTGCAAGTAACTCGCAGGCTGATCAGGTTTTATGCTGTTCGCTGCTCCTCAGTGGTCTGGAAATGAGGACTTTATAATTAAATTTGGTAGGGTTTAACTGTGGTTTTCTGCAGATCAGGCTTTATGTGGTACCTATTGAGTGCGTCAAAATGAGTCTATATGAGGGAAAGGGTTAAAGCAAGTTGTTAACAACTATTGATGGGGGGAAGGTGATCATGACTATATCTCACCTTGAGCATGTTGTGCTCTGGTGAGCTTAAAAAAGACACAAGTTTATAATACCGAGAGGGAAAATTGGATAAAACAAAGACAAACTTGCCATGGAATATTTTGCAATATAATTGAACTACAGATGGTCAAACCTCCCATATTTAACTCTACTGGAAGGCCTAGTCAGAGATCAAGCCATTCCCAGGCAGAATAGGTCTAACAGTAATATCGCCTGGTGTCATGGAGATCAGACTAAACAAGACCACACAGCATGTTTAAAACAAGTTGATCTGATATCATTATATGCATAGGATATTTCACCATATCTAATTACGTGATATTGTTTTAAGTCAAACATGCTGAGGAAAAACAGTCAATCTTCAAAAGGATTTTCAGCAATGGTTTAAATATGTCAAAACAACTTTATTTAGATTTTAATATATTTTCCAAGTTTAATTTCATTTTTTACTTTTGTTGTAACATACATCACTGATGCAGTCACAATGTACTGTGTAAAACTGATATATACATTTTCAAGGTATAAAGTACATAAAGATACTGTAATCACTCTAAGTATTTGGACACCCCTGATTTTTTAGTATTTTTTGTGCCTCTAAATTTTGGGACACTATTTTTACTGACTCTACGTTTTGGGACAAACTTTTCTTCCATAATTACCACCTACCCTTTATTTTATTCTTTATATGGTGTAAATACATAATACCGTGATACACATAATACCAGGAATGTTGTTATAAAAACAATACACCGGACAACCTCCAAACCAAAACTTGAATTTTTCGTCTATGTTTAAATTGCATATCAGCAACAGTCAAAATATTTATAAATTTTATAAGCCTATAACTTTTTATCAGTGTCATAATTTATAGGACTGATGAAGCTTTAGATTCATGGTAATATGTACAGCCAGTATACCATTACATACTTAGAAGTCAGCATGAGATACACTTTGCAGAGATATTTACTTGTAAACAGGTGGACTATCATTGGTTTCGGCAACCAGAGAGTGTCTTCAATTCAAATCCCTATCTGCTCTACCTCCACTCTTGACACATTTTCTGTTGCATGCCTGGAACGGGGTAGGGGAGGGAGGGGTGTGTTCTGTATATACATGGATGTGTCATTAATTGGCAATCATGGATCCGACAATAACCAATGACTTCCTTGTGCTCGTTTTAGACGCCTTTCAATAACATGTCTTCAATTAGCAAATCAGATTGCTAAATAAACCATATGGCTAGATAGTAAGAGCTGAATTTATGTTTTCATAGGTTAATATATAGATAAATATCATAATCAATATGGTATATGTGTATATATAAATTACGTTAGCATAACAATTCTTGTTTGAACTTTAAGTCCCAGAACATACACTATTCCAACTGGCCGGAAAAAAGTGTCATTATAAAAAATTAGGTGTAGTATACATATATGATCAAACAAATAACACTACAGTATGATTTGTTTATTATTAAAGAATTTTTGGTTTGATATCAAATTTTAATTAATTTACAAGAAAAAATAAACATTATCACTTGACCTTATGAAAATTGGTGTGTACCTAAGTACAGGGACACTTATTGAAAAACATATTTTCAAGGACTAAAAGTATTGGGACAAAAAAAATAATTCTTGAGTGATTAAAATATCATTCAAAGTATGTTCCCTCTGTAAAAGTTTAAAAGAGAACAAATCATTCTTTTTATTCACACATCAGTTATGATTTCTTGTACTGTACAACACACCTAAAACATTTTATTTGAGGAAAAGTAACAAAATGAATTGTCTTACATGATTTCAAACATCCATCAACAGTAAAATATTTAAATCGAAAACATACATTTGTTTTATAGTTTTGGTAAAGCAAAATTATATATAATGTACTGTAATTGAAAGTTACCAAGTTTGAAGACTTCTGCAGTACAAAGAAGGCTAATGAGTTCTTAACAAACAGACTTAGACGTGAAATGTGGCAAGGCATCATGTCAGAATTGGGAACATTGGGAGGTTCTCCTGAGCTTTCTTCATTTGGTTTTTGAATCATTATTTCAAAATAGAAGCACCATGTTACTGTCTGATTAAAACCTACTAAAAAGGTCTTCTAAGTTTGTATCTAGTTTTATCATACATATAATTAATTATACATGTATAACTAAAAATATGTACACTGCAGATTATGTACATAAACTCACATCAAAAAACACAATACCAAACAAGATGGCCCTGAAGACGCTCACCTGAGAAATATTGCCTCTAAAGTTACTATATCATAGTTGCACTGAATATATAATCCATGCAGAAATACAGCAAGATTATTTTAAACAAACCAATTTGAAGGCCATAACTTAAAAAATTCAAAAAGTAGATCACTGGGTTATAATCAAGGTCATCCAAGGTCAAAGTTTGATTCTGCACACATAGCTACCTCATATAAGTCTATGTAAAAAACAACTTTTGACCCCTATGATTAGAACAAACTTGCTAAAGAACCACTAGGAAATAACAAAAACCAAATTTTTCTGACAAAGAAATTGTTAAAACTAGAGTGTAAAAAAAACAACAATAACAGCAATAACCCCTGAACTTATTGACCAATATCCACCATAATGAAACTCCACTGAGAGATTATTACTATAAACAATCTTAAAGTGTGAACATAATTTAAGGAATGAATATGCAAGAGTTAAAAAAAAATGGCTATTTTCTTAAAAAAGGGCCACCTATTGGTTGATATCTGCCATAAAATTGGAAACATTGGAATTTTAAAAAAGGATGCTAGAGTGCAAAAAATTGAAATCTGTCATTTTTTTTTAAATATCAAAAGGGCCATTGACCGATATCTGCCTTAATGGAACTTGGATGAGATATTATGGATGCAAACATTGTCAGGATGTTAAGATGATTGCTTTAGAAAAGATGATGTCAGACAACAGATATTTACTTTTGTACATTAAGATTTTTCAAATTTGTACTTTATATATATAAGAAAAACGGGCTCCGCTCCTGGTGGCCATATTTTTTGACAGATCCAAATTTTTTTTCACAATCTTTGTAGAGAGTGACCAAAGGAACATATGTGCAAAAATATTTTGAAATCCAGTCAACCATAAGGATGAGAAGATTTTTGCAGTTTTATTTCCCGTTTTAGTGCCATGTTAACCAGATTTAGGAATGGAATTTAATTCTTTAAGTCAATTTGGAAGAGGTCCACCTAAGGAACATTCCTGTAAAGTTCCTGTAAAAATGAAAATTGGCCTAGTAGTTTAGGAGGAGATATTGTTTTAAGTTAAATGTTGACAACGGACAGCAGATGGAGGAAGATTGATGATGGACAACTGACATTCACCGGTCACAATAGCTCACCTTTGGCAAAGGTGAGCTAAAAATCACATTCACCATTGAGATGGACATTTATACATACATTTCAAAGGTAGGCCATGTATTTTTTCAGAAATGTGACTTTAAATAAAGGAAAACTACTATGCTACATTTCTGTACAAATTGTCTCGAGAAGGGTACACCATGTGTTTCAAAGTTATGAGAAACACATGTTGAAATCATTTACATAAAATAAGCATCAGCTGTATGAACACACACGTATGCACAATCACACACACTAGGTATTTTAACAAATGTACAACACTCAGCCACCAGAGCATGGCTACCAGTATAAAAAATACACTCAACTTGCACAACCCACCAAATCAAAAAAACTTGGGGTATATTCATATTATGGACAAGATTTTGTAATTTCTTTTACCTAAATCATAGAAACTGACATCAAAACCTATCACAATACATCCATGACTATATCACAATATAAGAAGATACTTCATTTCCTGTACAACAGGGCAGGATAACATACACGATTGTTGTCTTCAGTATTTTTTGTTACACCTTACGTATCTATTTTTACTGATCAATCATTTGGCATAACAAGAAACGAGAGGGCTATAGGGGCCATAGCAAGCTAAATTAAAACTAGATTCAAATTTTAGATACAAACAAGAGCTGTCACTGTCACCGTCAAAATCTATTTAGTTTAAAGGTTTATTTTTTTACTCGTATATAGAAAAAGTACTTACAACTTATACAATATCCTACTTCACAGGTTTTCCTGTAAAGGCAGTAATACACATTTTGTCTTCAGAGTAAGCTCGTATTTTATATAATCATTTGGTATACAGAAACGGGGTCTATAGCCAAGCAACTAATTATAAACTAATCAATATTTACCATGACACAGGCGCGCCCTTAAATCATTTACATAAAATAAGCATCAGCTGTATGCACAATCACACACACTAGATATTTTAACAGATTACATAAGAAAACTAGCTGATGCCTTATAGGGGGCTTCCTTTTTCAAGGGATAACTTTATTTTAACTATGGAGAGGGCCATGGTTTCAGAGAAGATTTTTAAGTTTCATAATTAAAATCCTCTTGGTTGCTATGGTAACCAGAATTCTGCATGGATCAAGTTTATATTGGCAACTTTTGTGAAGGGTCATCCAAAGATCATTCATGCTAAGTTTTATCAATTTCTACCCGGTGGTTTAAGAAATGATGTTTTTCAAAGCAAATTATTAATGAAGGATGACAACAAAGGGTTATTATCCCAATAGCACACACTGAACACTTAGTCTCCTTGTGAGCTGCCAGTCAGCTGGAGGTCTAATTTTTCAAGGGATCAACAATAATTAAGCAATTTTGAAAGATGACTGAGGTCATCATTAGTGCAAAACAAAATCTTGCTCTTTTGCCTATATGGATGCATATTGACACATTGGTAATCAGAGCAAGCTTCTAGGGCAGCTATCTGATCTGGATCTCCTCTGTTTTCTCAAACAATCTGCAACTCAGATTCTACAGTCTGCATGACAAAATCAATTTACCTTTTAAAGAGTTTATATTCACCAATTCAAATATTTGTGAGGTAAAGGGGGAATTCTGAACTTTGGTTTCAGAGAATTTTGGAATGATCACATTTATTAAGGAAACTAGCTGACCCTCAACAGCCACAATTTTCAAGGTATCAACTTCACTTTAGCAATTTTGATAGAGGGCCATAAGATGCAATAGTCCTACTGGAAATTAATCTAAGAAGAGCTAGTATGCTTCATGGAATTGCCTGTTTGACATCATCCTATGCTCTTGAACAGATCTTAAAGGTGTTTTGAAGAGTTAATACATAACTTGTGATGAAAACAATCAACAAAGCAGAACAAACTTTTTTCATACACTTTGTAATGATCATGGGATAACATGGCTTGCTACAATGACTCACCCAAATCTTGATCCTCAATTCTGTACTACTACTTCTATGAAAAATTTCATTACAATTACTTTCAATATCGATCATACACAGGTTGCATAGGCCATTTTTGAGTATCAGGGTGATTAAAATTTATTATCTTTCTCATCATCAGTATACACATGAACCAATTTTTGCAAATTTATTATTTTCACACACCTCTAATCATTGAATCTAAATATCTGACCATGGCACTTCTATCCTGATTACATGGGCCAAACCAAGCAATATTACTTTCCTCGACATTGCATTCATACTTTTACTTTTGACACATTCAGCAACACTGTCCATATCTTTAATACAGAACCGGACATAAATCATAGTTCCATGGCTGTTATATATCTAGTTCATACATTTTTACTGATCAATAAGGGGTGCATTAACATTATAAATCAAAGTTTTCATTTAGATCTGTCATCCAGACATACAACATGAAGATAATTATAGTCTAACCTGCCTTACACATGCCCTGGTTTCAGTTATTTCGCTGTTTTTAGCTGTCAGTTTGAGATCCCCCCCCCATGAAAATCGTTTTGTTCTTATTCTAAATTAAGCAGTCAACTGCTGTAAGCAGCCAACGGTTAAACAATGCAATTCCTAAAATATGTTTAGATTGCCCAATATGGCCAGTGCTGACCAGGTGCCCAACACCTCAGGGATGAAGCCATGTATCAGTATTTCAAACATATGTAAATCTGGGAGCCATAATTACTAACAATCAAAATTTAAATTAATATACATTGTATTTGAAACAAGTGTCATATAATGACCCAAAACTAGGTTTTCAATCTCCTAACACGCCTGTTTCCTAAGTTTAACACAAGAGCCATATAGCCCTAGATCTCCTCTTGCAGCAACTGAATTCAAGTTTCAGATACAAAGAATTCTGAAGTTAGTCAATCGTCTGGAGGCCTCATTTTTTCATGGAATCAATTTCATTTTAGCAACAATGGTAGACCGCCATAAGGTGACCATTTGTGCTAAATGAAATAAAATTCTGAAAATTGTTTTTTTAGAATAATTTTAAAATTTTCTCTATATAGAGTATGTATACAAGGGAACTAGCCAATCCTCCAGGGGCTTTATTTTTCAAAGGATCAGCTTTATTCTAGAAATTATGGTTGACAGTCATGAGGTGACCAAACATGCCAAAAAAATTTTTGAAATCTTCTATATGGAGAATATAAGGAAACAAGCCGACCCAACAGGGGCCTCATTTTTTAATAGGATCAAACTTGACTATTTAATTTTACCATCACTTCAACAGTATTTCAGTCATATAGCGATGTCCAGCTAATTACAGGTGGAGGAAGACCCCGAATGCACGGAGGCATCTGGGTAGAACCACCGACCTACCACAAGCCAGCTGGAAGACTTCCTCATATATAAATCCGAATGAGCTTGCCGGGATTCAAACCCACGCGGTGAGGGGCTGAGTGAGTGTTAAAGTCAGCGACTTTACCCTCTCAGCCACAGAGGCCCCTTGATAGGATCAACTTAATTTTAGCAATTATTGTAGACTGCCATGCGGTGATCATTTGTGCTAAATGAAATTAAAACAGAATTTTGAAATATATAATGTTTTGCATGTGTGTCATGGACTTCAATACAAAATTATTTTGTATGACTGTGTGTTTCCTTTTATTTTGAAATAACTGACATTTTAGGGCAAGATATACATTTGAATTAACAAATAGTCTTTCACAACACTATATATTGTATATTAATCCCCTTTGAAGACAAGATATATATCACTATGTTCTATCAATGAGGTTTACTGATTCTGATTATCTCCAGATGTAGATGGTTGCCTGCTTTAAACAGCCACATTGGTTACTATCCTTGGCTGTTTATCAGGGTTGACTGTATTCTTTTTACTTTTTTTTCAACAGATGGAATCATGTAAAGTGAATTTTTAAGATTGAATCAATGAATTTATCAGAATATATATCCTAAAAAATTAGTTCATTGATTTGAATATTTCAATGCAAAAAAAACAACAAAAACAATATGATATTACACCCCTCAAATATCTAATTCAGTTTCTCTCTGCTAACAATGTCCTGGGAGAGGCAGCAGTGAGTGGTTACAGGCATGAGAAGTGGTTGGTCCATGAAGCTGGGTGGATGAGTCCCCATCAGATGACGCAGTAGCCTCCACATGCTCCACCCCCTGCCCCACCCCCACCCCCTGAGGTCACACTGAAACCAGACTTGTCTGTCTCCCATAATCCTGGTGTCTGGATTATCTGAAATGCACAGTATCCTTTTTATGGTATAGAATGTAAAACAAGCCATGGCAAAACCACAGCTTACATTCATTTATTACATCTGTTCTCCCAATCTGACTTTGACGTTGGAGTTAACAATGGATTTTAACACTATACATCACCAAGGCAAACTTTTGATCAAGTAATATGAAGTCTGCTGTTAAAAAAAGGTAAAACTAGAACTATCACTGAAGGTGATAAAAGCCCCTGCAAAACGATTTGATACAAGAGTTGCCAGACTCCAGGTGGAGCACAGATATGAACCTGTATACATTGTATACTGGCTATGATAGTAAGTAAGTAAATAAGTAATTCAAGTCTTTATATAAATCAGATAGGTAGACTTATGGTTGTTTGACACAGAAGTTAAAAAGTGTAAAAAGCACCGACTGAAACATGAAATGTAGACAGACAGTAAGTATACAAGTGCAGTGTTTTCTCTAGAGCGTGTTTCCTGCGAAATTGGCAATGTGCGTCATTTAGGACGCAACTTAAATCTTAATATTCATTTGGCCGTAAGCATTTAAACAGTGTAGTGAAGCAACTCATTGTCAATCCAGGAGATACAAAGGTCCTGGTGGATGCTTGAAAAGCATAACGTGATCGTCGAGAGGCTTGGAAATATTCAGTTCAATTTAAAGTGAATCTAAGATTGTGACTAGATATCCAATGTCATCTGCTATAATTCAGATTTTTTCAAGAAGGAAGACAAAATTGCGACCAGAGGTGTCCATCATTGGACAAAGGGATGGTTTTCTTTCCTTTTTCCTCCAGAAAATATGATATGGCCACATGGCTTTATTATTATTTTTTTTCATGAAATGTGTGATTTGTACCAAATAGAAACCATATTATACTGAATACTTCAGTTAAAGCTTGCATAATCATCAAAAAAAAGGTTAAAGCTAAGAATTGATTGCTAATGTTTACACAAGTATGAATGTACTTCACTGGATTAAGTTTTAAGAGACAAAATAATGTTTTCAAAATGGCTTGCAGTGTTATTGGTTAGATAAAATTGAAATTCAGACAAATTTATATTGTCTTACAAGGATGTTTTGATGTGGTGTAACATAGTGAGGAAGAATAGTGTTTGCAATTGACCTATTCAGTTTAACCCTTTCCCTCATAGAGGAAACCATAAAAAGACCTATGCGAACAGCATAAAACCAGATCAGCCTGCGAGTAACTTGCAGGCTGATCAGGTTTTATGCTGTTCGCTGCTCCTCAGTGGTCTGGAAATGAGGACTTTATAATTAAATTTGGTAAGGTTTAACTGTGGTTTTCTGCAGATCAGGCTTTATGTGGTACCTATTGAGTGCGCCAAAATGAGTCTATATGATTCAGTTAGAGAACTATTGCTATACAGCACATGTGTTCAGGTGAGCTAGTACCTGTTACTGTCGGAAATACCTTTAAGAATGCTAGAATGTAAACAGGTGAGCTTAATAGTGAGGTGGTACTTCAACTTATTTGAAACAGTGCCGGCACTGATGCTCAGGTGAGTAGAATAGCCCCCTTTTTTTTAATAATTGAGGTAAAATGGGACCAAGTAGAGTTATGGTTTTTGGTCACAGCATAGCCTCTATCTGACCCTTATCCATATATGTGGTAATAGAGTTACAGCCTAGACAAGAAATAAGTCAACACAGAGGCACAAGCTGAAAAATAGGTGACCACAATGCCTCAGACTATTCTATGTCAAGCTAATAAAGGAGGAGTTGCCAACACAAAAATTTTCTTATGGACGGACAACGTGTGCCATACCATAATATGACTCTTCCAGAGAATAAAAGGTGATACATAGGTGTCTGCCATGTTGTAATTTCAACACAAAATTCAATATGACAGGATCTGTCCCATGGTGCAAAATTCCCATTCTCTGTACAGTTATTAACCTGAGTATCCATAGAACAATTTTCACCACTCCCTTTGAAAGCAGTACAAACCTTCTCCACAAGTTCCTCAAAGGCACACTGTACTCCCTCCTTAGTTTTGGCACTTGCTTCTATAAACAACATCTGATGTTTCCTTGCAAACTTCAGTCCATCCTCTTTACTGACTTCTCTACCAGACTGAAAAAAGAGGCAACTAGAACTATCACTATTGGTAATAAATATCCCTGCATCCCACCTGGACGTGATGTGACAAGTTTGGTTCTTATATAGCCTTTATCTATGAAGTAGGAACTAGTAAGTTTAGCTTGTACATGATAAGTATTTCATAAAACAATTTATGGAAGTATTGATAAAGAAGGTTTGAAGAGATTTTGGAACAAGTTAATGGTACTGTATAGTATTTTTAATTAGGTTTTCGCCTCTGCAGGGCGAAAACCTATTGTTCTTCTTCTGTTGATTTGTTTTTTTTTTTATTTTTATTATTTTTCCAATTCCACCCATTTTTGTGTCCAGCCTAGCGGCCAGATGAAAAAAGCTACAGCTATGAAATTTTGGGCATGGAGTCATCTTTATCTGAACATGTGCCTAAATGGTCAAACTTTTCACTTTTGTTTCTGATTTAGCCACTAGGGGGCGCAATGCATGTAATCACTGTTTTGCTAATAACTCAAAAATTTGAAACCTGATTTAGATGCGGCTTTTTACATAATGTTCCTTGTTGACAGCCCAATCAAATATGATGGAAATCTCATCATCGAGTACGGGAAAAAAATTGTTCTAGGAGAGGTTGAATGTTCGAACCTTGGAAAAAAGTGAAATAATGAGGGTAGGTCTACGAAAAACCTTCCCACTTTTGTTAGAGATCAGATAGAAGAATTCTGTTTGCTGCATACGATTTGCAAGACATATACGCACAAAATATATGGGGTGGCGAATTTAGGAAATGCGTGGTTTGTCCTCTAGAAAAGGTCAAACTTCACTAAATTTTAGGAAAAATTAAAATTTCAAAAACATGTTTTTGTCGCTCCTGACTTTATTTTCTGTTCATTCTTCATGATATTTTCACACAATATGTATTGTTATGTTTGAAAGGGCCTCACATAAAAAAAATTAAAAGAATTTGAAAAGGTCAAGGTCATATTACGATTATTGTGTTTTTATTCGGCCACAAATAGCTCCAAAACAAAAAATATTTAATTGAGAGTATATGAACAAAAGTTTTAGTTCTTAAAGAGCTCTTTCCAGTGATGTTTAGTTTTTGAAGATCGGACTTGATTTGGTCATTATACGTCAGTCCAAAGTTTGATCCTTTTTTGGAATAATTGTAAATCAGGTTTTATGCTTCAAATTCTGATACACAAGAATAAAAAGTTTGACTTGTGCGACTAGTATACTTGATTGAACTATTTTCTGCTTTGCTAGGTACCAAACAGTAAAATTTTAATCAATTTTCTATCTCATTTTGCCGCTAGGGGGCGCTTTTCTTGAAATCATTCTTTTGCTTATAACTCAAAAAGTTGAAGCCTGATCCAAATGCGGTTAATTGAATTATGTTCCTTGTTGATAGCCTAATAAAATATGATAGTTTCTAGGTATGAGTGGCTGAAACTTTTTGAGCTAGTAACGGAAGGTTGAAAGTTCGAAATCTCGTAAAAAAACTGCAAATGAGGGTAGGTCTACGAAAAACCTATCCATTTTTGTTAGAAATCAGATAGAAGAATTCTGTTTGCTGCAAATGATTTGCAAGACATATACGCACAAAATATATGGGGTGGCGAATTTAAGAAATGCATGGTTTGTCCTCTAGAAAAAGGTCAAACTTCACTAAATTTTAGGAAAAATTAAAATTTCAAAAACATGTTTTTTTATCACTCCTGACTTTATTTTCTGTTCAGTCTTCATGAAATTTTCACATGTTATGTATTGTTATGTTTGAAAGGGCCTCACAATTAAAAAGTTAAAAAACATTGAAAAGGTCAAGGTCATATTACGATAATTGTGTTTTTATTCGGCCCCAAAGTGCTCCAAATCTAAAAATATTTCATTGAGAGTATATGAACAAAAGTTTTAGTTCTAAATAGTTCTTTCGTATAATGTTTAGTTTTTGAAGATCGAACTTGATCTTTTCATTTTACGGCAATCCAAAGTTTGATCCTTTTTTGGAATAATTGTTATTCAGTTTTTATGCTTAAAATTGTGATATATAAGAAAAAGAATGTTCGATTAGTGCGACTTATATACCTGTTTGAACTATTTGCTGCATTTCTAGGTACCTAATTGTAAAATTTTTATCATTTTTTTTCCTCATTTTGCTGCTAGAGGGCGCTTTGCTTAAAATCACTCTTTTGCCTATAACTCAAAACGTTAAAGTCTAATTGAAATGCGGTTTTCAGCATTTTGTTCCTTGTTGACAGCACCACAGAATGTGATGTGATGTGATGATAGGGTATGGGGAAATATTTGCGCTAGAGGAGTTTGAATGTTCTAACATTCCAAAAAAAAACTGTGCAAATGAGAGTAGGTCTTCAAAAAACCTTTGTGTTCTGTTTCATATTAAAAATTGTGGCTGAGTTGAAATAAAGTGTTCAAGTTGATTAGGTTAAAAGCGAAAACCAAGATACCGCTTGCGGTTCTAGTTTTTGTTTATTTACTTTTGAAAAATAAGACAGTGGTTTTGTCATAAAACCAAGATAATTTAATCAAGAAAGAATTTAAGAAATCTTCCTTTTCAGAAATGGAAAATAGTTTTTACATAATTATTGTAATGTAATTGGACTATAGCTAGACGCTATTGTTACATTTTCATTGGTACTAACCTATTATAGATACAATTAGAGAGGACCGTTGCATTAGTTTTGCAACGTCTGTCTCAGTTGTGACTGTCGTTAACACAAATATTTGACATTATTATTTGACATTATGTAATACACATGTTTACTGTCTGTCTGGCTGGTAACCAGCCAATATATAAGCTGACCGGTCAAGGGTCTTGCAGATAGATCTGGTTAGATACCTAGAGATAGATCTGGTTAGATACCTAGAGAGAGATCTGGTTAGATACCTAGAGAGAGATCTGGTTAGATACCTAGGAGATCTTGTGGGATACCTAGATAGATCTTGTTAGAGCCTCGAGACCCGACCATGGGCTAGGTACATTACATGACAGCGCTCAGTCTGAGTGGGCCATGACCTGTCATGCTAAATAAAGTGTATAAAGACCAAGAAGGCTACTTTCTGTGAATACGGCCATTATACGACATTATATAAATATGATTATATTGTGTATACAGATTTTTATGAAATTTTTCAGTTAAGTCATTCAAAATAAAAGTTGTGTACAATATTCCAACAAATTTTAGCATTTTCAATGAGTCAAATCAGATTTAAAAACCTTACTTTCATATTGCTTGCCATAGGCACACATGATTTTCAGTGAAAATTTCAGCATATTGTACCACTAAGTAAGAGTTCAAAAGTGACAACTTCAGTGTGAATTGTATAACCCCCACCCATGGTATTTTATATGACAATATGTTTATATTATTGTTTTGAATAGGGGTGACAGGTTTTGAAATAAAAAAAAAAAACATGCCTAAACAGAGATGCACTGAAGAGCAAATATAAAATTTTAGACAATTTTTAGAAACAACCATGGTATATTGTGGTATGATAGCCACCTCATGATTAAAAAAAAATCGCAGAGCAGACCACTTTCCCTGCGAGCTAAAATGTCCCTGAAATAAAAATAGCTAATACCCCTTTCAGTTTCTTCTTTTCCTAGAGTGAAAAAGATAATTTTCCAACTGAACTATTTCGTCTTGACTGTCAAAACATTCGGAATGTTGGACAGCTTGTGTGTGCATGAATGTGCATGTATACAAACATGCACTTTATATTTTACAAAACTGTCCAAACCATAAATTTTCAATCATATATTTTATTTTCACATCAAAAATGATCCAAAGTCACAAGGTGAAAAATTTGAATTTTCCAAAAGTTAGCACAATCAAAGTGTTTTTTTGGAAATTCTAAGGGGCCATAACTGTGTCAAAAATTAATGGATTTTGCTAAAAATTGAATGTTACCTTCATTTTATTATGATAAACATGTAGACCAAACACTTTTCAAATATGTCAATCCATTCAGGAGTTATCGATCAGACAAGGTGTTTTTTTGTTTTTGCAAATTTTAAGTCAAAAAGGGGACATAATTATCTTTGTCAAAAAAATTAAGGATTTTGCCCAATGTCACCTCATATTTTTCTTTTCTTTTTTTTCTTTTTTTGATAAACATGTGTACAAAATATTATTTAAATCTGTCAACCTGCTTGGGATTTTTTTCACAAACAAATTTTTTTACAAATTCTTTGTCAAAAACGGACCATAACTGTGTCAAAAATTTACGGATTTTACCCATTATCTAACTTGACCTTCATTTTACTTTGATAAAAGTGTACTAAAAGTTATGTAAATCAGTCCACCCTTTTAGGATTGATTACACAGACAAGGTTTTTTTTTTACAAATTCTAAGTCAAAAAGGGACCATAACTGTGCTGAAAATTTATGGATTATGCCAAAAAACAAACTTAATCTTCATTTAATTGGGATTCACATGTGTATACAAAATATCTGTCAACCCATTCAGAGTTATTGTGTGGTCAAGATGTTTTTTTGCAAATTCTTAGTCCAAAAATGGCCATAACTGTGTCAAACTTGACCTTCATTTTATTGAGATAAACATGTGTACCAAAAATGATTTAAGTCTGTAGA
Organism: Solen grandis; assembly: GCA_021229015.1. NCBI lineage: Eukaryota > Metazoa > Mollusca > Bivalvia > Adapedonta > Solenidae > Solen > Solen grandis. The sequence continues at coordinate 10,932,388 of CM037779.1, forward strand.
ACCACTCCTGAGTTATCATGTAGAAACTTAAGTTTGACGCCACCTACCAAACGACCATACCCAAATCAGGTTCCAGATGGAAAAAGGTCAGTATTTTTTTTATATTTTTATACCAGATATGAATTATCACGGCTGAGTTTACTGGTGATCACAGCAGATATTTATTATTACTTAATAATTATACAGTGAAGTGTAGCGGAGTGCTAACGTGACTTGTAAGAAAGGGGTAAATGACACTGGGCGACCAGACACAGGAAATGGCAACAGGCTCTTAACTTAAAAGAGATGGTAGCCCGCCTAATAAACTTGGTAGCCCCTGGGCTCTAGGCAAAGATTTGTCAGACACTACTCATATTTGATTAGATCTGAGGTATTACCTGGTCGATTTTGTTGCCCACCAGCATTTTTACAAGGTCATGTTTTGTTGAAAAGGTTTCTAACTCATTGAGCCATGCTTCAAGTTTGCTGAATGAACTTTTACTGCATACATCATACACTGAAATATAGACAATAACAACATCTTATTAGAATGAATAGAACACTATCAGTCAAAATTAAATTTATCAAGAGATTATGGCTATAAACAATGTCATAAGTTTGAAGGACTTAAGAAATTACAATGCTTGTGTACACAAATTGAAATCTGGCATTTCTTTTATCCTTCAAGGGCCATAACTCCAGACCAAATGGGCAGATATCAGCAATAATCAAAACTTGGCTGAGAGATTATTGCTATTAGCAGTCATAAAGTTTGATAAAGATTACAGCAGAATTGAAAAGCTAGAGTGTACACGAGAAAACTTTGAACAGAAGATGGACATTGACTGACCACAATAGCTCACCTTGAGCATGTCATGCTCAGGCGAATTACAAGTGGACCATGTTAGCCCTATATCGCACATCTGATATCAAGTGCTAGAGAGAAAATTCTAAAGTAAGGAAAAAATTGCACATGATATATAGTAATTAAGAAGCAAAGGGTCAAAACTCTGTCATAAATATGTTGATATGCACAGCTGGATTTGATACTGTGTAATCATGTTCAATTCAAAATATCAAACTCTGTTATGTTACTAATGTTTAAATTTTTTTTCTATGTTTATAATTAATATCTATATTCTAAAGTTATTATCTCTTTTTTGTCATAATATTTAAGTATTAAGTATTTAAATTGTTATGCTAGTTAATTATATAAAACTTTTTATAGTTAATTTTTATAGTTAATTACATAAAAGTTATATCTTTTGTCCGTGAGGGAATTGTCCGTGTTTCTAAAACCTCATCATTAGATTTTTTCTGACTAATTCTGGTCAACCATATTATTTTTTGGTGAACAAACTTAAGGGCTTACCCAGTATAACTCCCTGTGCTCCCCTGTAATAGCTTGGGGTCAAAGTCCGGAACCTTTCCTGACCAGCAGTGTCCTGGGTTCAAAAGTAAGAGCAGAAATATATTCCTTGTATACATATACTTTGCTATAAGTCATAGAATTTGTTGACTTGAAACAAAAAACCATTCCTCTTGGTCTTGTTTCATGGACATTCTATGTAAACATAGGATTTTATTACAGATCTTTACTTTCTCAAATACAGAATCTTACACCTTATTATATTCAAATAAAGAAAAGCATGCATCATAATAATTAATGATTCTCAAATTTATTATAGCATTCAAGTACAGAAATCAAGATTTTTATCTTCAATTTTGAAATATATACAGTGGAACCTCTGTTAATTGCGCAGTACCCAGACCAGCTGAAATGTCCGGTTTTTCAGGTGTGCAGATTACAAAGCGTTTTGAGTGTTTTTTGTTGAGTGTATGGTATGTAGGTATATGACTATGCACTTAGCCTAGTTTTGCTCTCACCCCTTGATATGACATTGACTGTAGAATAAATTACAATCCATATTTACACCAACATTGCTCTTTCATCATAAATTTCTAAATATATTTATGTGACAAATAAACAAGAGGGCCAAGATTGCCCTGAATCGCTCACCTGAGAAATACTGCTTTTATTGTCTTTTTCAACATAGACATACTGGATACGAAATCCATGATATAATCGTAATTCCACACAAAAACTGTACCTGTGGTCCAAAAGTTACCCATAGGGTGTAACCAATTTTGAACCCAGGGCCATGATTTGAAAAGTTAGGTCAGGTCCACAAGGCCATGTTACATACCAAATATCTAAACCCATGATCTTGTGGTTTCTGACAAGAAGATCTTTCAAAGTCTCTCCGATATAAATCTATGTAAAATCAAGTGACACAAGGGGTGGGACCAATTTTTACCCCAGGGCCATGACTTGAACAAACTTGGTGTAAGTCCATAAGGCCATGTTACACACCAAATATCTAAACTACAGACCTTGTGGTTTCTGACAAGAATATTTTTCTAGTTTTCCTATATATGTCTTTGTAAAATCAAGTGAACCCTTGAGCAGCAAATTTTGACCTAAGGGTCATGATTTAAACAAACTTAGTAGAGGTCCACTAGACAATGCCACACACCAAATATATATGCTCTATGCTCTGCAGCTTTGCAGAAGAAGATATTTTAAAATCAATTCTAGCTCCTGTGACCTTTCTTTTTTAAACCAATCAAAACAATTTGAACTATTTCGATAGAGGGCCTCATAAGTCCTGTCAAGTTTGGTCAAAATCCATTCAATGGTTTAAGAAGAGATGTTGTTTAAAGGAAATTGCTGACAATGGATGCACAGACAGACAATGGACACAGGCCCACCCTAATAGCTCACCATGAGCATGTTGTGCTCAGGTGAGCTCAAAAATGCTTGTTATTCTCATAATTTAACTAACTTGAAACGAAAAAGAATGATATCCAGTTATGGTTGGCAGTAGTGGGCACTAACAGGTAGTTTTGTCCTGTTAAGATACCTAAGAGGATAACACAAAAGTTTTCTACTTGCCAGATACTAACTGAATATGTGGTAATTTTTTAGAAAAGTTTAGACATAGCTAAGGTAGAAATATACCACCTAAGACATAACCTGTTGTAAAAGAATTTTTCAATCTTACAACTACTACATTATGACATGATTGGTAATCTTTTTTCATGAGTAGAAATACTGATCCATATCCAACTTCACATCTTGTATCTTCAAGACTTTAAGCTGAGGTGGACTTATTATGATGTGTAGATATGACAAGATAATGTTTAAAGCAGCTCATTCATAGATGGTTATTGACTAAAAAATTGAATTTTAACTATATGTGGTATTACGTCTCTCAATATACACATCTACAGATGCATGGTCAAAATCCCCCTGCTTCAAAATCCCCTTAGTCCAAAAGTGGTAGGATATTCAAAATCTCCTAGCCAAATATAACAAGGGTGTCAAAATCCCCTAGATGAGAGAAAAGGGGTTGTCAAAATCCCCTAGACACAGAATCCCCTAGGTAGCACCCATGCTTAAGGTAGGTAGGTAAGTTGTAGGGGGAGGCACTCCAAATACATGTATCCTGATTTATTGAGTAGTCAAAAGTCGCCTAACTATTGTGTACACATCATTGAGTAACTGGGAAAAATTACGAGCGGACAATGATGAAAACTGCTAATTGTCAGTTATAATGTTATAATGTGCTAAATATTTTAGTGTGCAAGTTTAACTATTAAACACACACACATATAAAAAAAAATTCAACAGATGAAAATCAAAAGTTGTATGTCGATATTTGTATGTCCTAAACTTATTTTGGAATATCAATTGTGAATTTCAATGTGCACTTATATTGAAAGCAAGTTATTTAAAATGGGAATAGGTAGAGTTACAGTTCTTGGACACTGCACTTCTCCTAGTTGCCATCTGTCTACATTTTAAGTTTCAAGTTAATACCTTGAATGTACCAGACAAGAAAATTCCAACAGACCGACGGCCCGACCAACTGCCAGACTGACCACAAGGTGACTCCTTTATACCCCCTCCAAACTTTGTTTGGCAGGGGATATGACCAGATGGTTAAGTTTCACGATCAGTCTATCATTATAATTCATAAGATTACAACATAACTGTAGAAATCAACAAACCCATATCGCCAGTTTGGTTCTGTTCCCATCAACTGTGAGTGTTTTCACCTTGAAGTCTACACCTGCAAAATAAAATTAAAGGCAATACCTTAAAGACTCAGTGAAAAAGATGAGGTGGTAGAAAAACTCATCAGATGCGATGTCAAAAAAGGGGCATAATTTCGTAAACTAGAAATGTGTCCACAGGACACAGAGGTTCCTACCTTTCACTTTGTTAGTTACAAGGGTAAAAATTTGGCAAATACTTGCCATTGGCCACTAACAAATTTATGTACAGAATAATGTTACAATTACAAATAAAAGATATAGTAAGATTATTCTTATAATTTTTTTTACTACCTTTTTTTGGCAGATGCAATTTTTTTGTTTTGCATATTAAATGTGTGTGCATTTTTGATATGAAGTGTTTTAATTGCAGAATCTCATAACTTCTACTTATAAAACAAATGGTAACAGTGTTTAGATGACAATACCCAGGTGCACAGATTCATACCCTGAATAATATATCCATGAAGTTTCAAGTCTGTAGTTATGTGTGTCACAAACTTAAAATTCCATATTTTCACAAATACAAGGCCCGTAATTCCATGGCAATGGTGATTCGATGAAAATACCCATGTGCACAGGTTATAATATATAATAATATATCCATGAAGGACAGACATATGCAAGGACAGATGGACAAAGGCAAATCTATATGCCCTCCCTCCCCCTCTTTTTTTTTGGTGGGGGGGGGGGGGGGGGGGGGGGCATAAAAATGTACTCCTGCCTTCAGGTAGAAGTGATGGTCATGAACAAGAATTTTAAGTTTAAAAGAAAGGGTTCAATGAAAAAAGATAGGAAGTACAAAAAATTTAACGGTGAGGGCGACACTCGGGTGAGTAAATAACATGTAGCCTTTCATATTCTTTGAATATTTAAGATAACGAGAGGGCCATGAAGGCCCTGAAGTCGCTCACCATGACTGTCTGTACAAGTTACTTTATTGAAGCATAGTCTTACTGAATACACTATCCATACAGTAATATAGCAAGATCATTTCAATTCCAGATATCAAACAGTACCTTTGGGCTAAATTTGAAGGATGCGTTATAAAAATACAAAATTAGGTCACTGGATTATGGTCAAGGTCATCCAAGGTCAAAATTAAAAAAAAAAAAAATAGTACCTGTGCTGCAAAATTGAAGATTAAAGCTTCCTATATAAGCCTATGTAAAAAACAAGTGAACATTGGGCATGGCCAATTTTGACATCAGGCCCCGTGTTCCTCGAAAACTCAAATTTGAGTAGCATACTCAAATCCCTATTGAAACTAACGGGATAGTTTGAGTTTAAGTATGAAAATCATACTCAAGTACCATTTTTATTTTTGAGAACACGGGGCCAGGACAAATGATTTGAACAAACTTGGTAAAGGACCACTAGACAATGACACATACAAAATATCTAAGCTCTAGGCCTTGTTGTTTCAAGAAGTTCCTATATAAGTCTATATTAAAAAGCAATTCTTTAGGCAGGGCTTATTTGACCCATGGGCCATAATTTTAACAAACTTGGAAGAAGTCCACTGGGCCATGTTACACACCAAAGTCCAAATATCCTTTGTGTACTGGGCCAGGGTAATGCCTGTAGCATACTGAAACGGGTAAAAAAAACTGTTGCCTTAGGAAATGGCCGATCTGTAAATGAATTCCCTGTAACGTTATGAGACGGGTGCCTTTTTTGCAGATTTAAAAGTGGATGCAAGACTTGGCATATTGTTAGGAAAAAAGTATGTTGGACAACGTTGAAATTAACCAAAATACGATTTTTTGGTCGTTGTTTCTCAGCACTGTACATTGTTCAACCTTCATTAGTGGACACAGTTGAACTACTGAAGTGTATAAAAACATATGTAAAGCCTATAATGCACCAAACAGGATGCTTATGAATGTTAAATATTTCAGTATAACATAAAATAAGTTTAACGCTGAAAACGGTTAAAAATATGTTTTTCAATGTTACAGGTGTGTAGTGCAGTAAAGCATTTAATCGCTGTTATTCAATATCGAAAACACCTGTAGCATAAAAATGTGTTAAATGATACAAAATAATACAATATAAATAAAATAAATTAATAAGCTTTTAAACTCGCTAAAATTAATGTCTCAAAATGAAAATTCTAGGTAATATGAATTTTATTATTAAATATAAAAATTAACATTTTATCAATTTTTATCTGATTAAATTCAATATATCCTATACCTCCAGAAAATAGAAATCTAAATAAACAAATGGAAATGCTTATAATATACAGTGGGGCCATACCACGATGTATTTGACATCATTATAAGCTAATGCAAGAAGCATATTTTGCATTAATGCAGAGGGAGAAAACTGCTGTCTTTTATTTCATTATAAATTTTAACTGTATATAGCGCATGCAATGCGGAAAATTTTGTCTTCCACATAGTCACAATGATCTTTTGTCAGATGTACAGATTTTTTTAACATTTGAGAAAACCTTTCGAGTTTGTGAAATTTTGTTTGCTAACACGTAAAGCACACCGCTAATAATGTTTTCCTGAATGTTAGGTAAAACTGTTCTTCTGACAAAAGAATCATTAGGGTTTTTGTCTAGTGCACAATTTTCCACTTTAAATGCTTTATATCCCATTAAAATTGGTGAAAAAATAAATTACTAACGGCATTTTTTTTCTTTCGAATTGAGGCGAACAATGCTGCTTGTGATAGCTTAAAATGACGTTATATATCACGTGGTATGGCCACACTGTATATAATCCGGATATCAAATTACATTTTAAGTCAATTTAATAAAACTATTTAAATGAAATTCATCAATTGGCCATTTTTTTCTTCTAAATTTAAATATATTCAAGGTTCTTAACACTAAAAAGGAGTTAGGTTTTGAGGAGAGAAAACTTTTGCCTCTTTAAATACGTTACAGGCACTCACTGTAAAGATTGGCCCGTTTCTGAGGCAATGTATTTTTTTACCCGTTTCAATATGTTACAGGTGTGCAAAGTATCTTAACTCCAGGCCTTGTGTTTTCTGATGAGAAAATTGTTCTAGTATGTTTCTGTGTAAGTCTGTACATGTGCCATAACTGACTAAATTGGCCAAAATCAGCCATTATCTAACTTACTTGAGAACTTATGGCAATTAATACTGTCATGAAGTTTGAAGATGGCTTAACCCTTTCCCTCATATAGACTCATTTTGACGCACTCAATAGGTACCACATAAAGCCTGATCTGCAGAAAACCACAGTTAAACCTGACCAAATTTAATTACAAAATCCTAAATTCCAGACCACTCAGGAGCAGCGAACAGCATAAAACCTGATCAGCCTGCGAGTTACTCGCAGGCTGATCTGGTTTTATGCTGTTAGCATAGGTCTTTTCATGGTGTCCTCTATGAGGGAAAGGGTTAAGAAATGAAGATGCGAGAGTGTACACAAAGTGTAATCTGGCTTTTAATTTTTAACGTTCAAGGGCTCAAGACCTTATGGGTAGATGTCAACCATAATCAAACTTGGCTGAGAAATTATGTTTATAAACATTGTCATACAGTTTGAAGAAGATTCATTAAGAAATGAAGATGCTAGAGTGCACACAAAGTGAAATCTGACATTTTTTTATTGTTCAAGGGCCATAACTCCAGACCTTATGGGCTGCTATCAGCCAAAATAAAAGTTGGCTGAGAAATTATGGCTATAAACATTGTCATAAAGTTTGAAAAAGATTGCTGAAGAAATGAAGATGCTAGAGCATACACAAGAAATTGTTGACGGATATCCAGACGGACGATGGACAATGACTGACCACAATAGCTAATCTTGAGTACTTCCTGCTCAGGTGAATTAAAATGGAACAATGTAAATTTTGTGTCACAAGATACATGTATTACCAACATAATACTGACAGCCTGAGCTATTCAAAACAAACCATTTTGAGGTTAGACATCTAAACTGAACAGTGTTTGATAAGTTTCACAACAAAATCATTTTAATATTACCTATTGTGGCAGCTTGCTCTGGATCAAATGTATCATCTGTGAATCTGAGCAACAAACTGAAACACACAGCATTGTATTTAGTTAGATATAGTCTAGATCATTAATCTTAGCACAATGAGAATTAACTTGACACCAAAATAGGTATATCCCCGCCCTTGAAGGTAACTATTGAAAGCAAGATTCACGTGCATCTGTTTGTCAGAGGTTTGTACAGCTTTTCACTGGTTAAACCGATATGCATATTCATTTCGGGGCGTTTTAGCGTCAAGTTAATTCCACCACTCTGCAATTTCCCAACTTGATGAAATAAATATGAAATGGTAATGGAGATGTAATGTATATATAACAATACACTTAACTTGCTTTTGTCTGGATCAGGGACGTAGTTAGTGGTATGTTAGAATACATGGGATGATGGGAGTAACTTAAATTTTGAATTTTTGATATTACAAAGAGATATCTTGATTAAAACTACAAGCTGATTTCATAGAAAACTTATGTCTCCCTCCACCTGTAAAAGAATAATCAGGATGACAGGCAACAGGTAAACCCTGTGTGGCTTGTGTACAAAATGTTTGCAGATGTTTGCGGTAACTGAAAACATGGTTGATTAAACTTCATGGCAAAAATCCCATTGTTGAAATTCATGTTGTTTAATATCCATTGAAAATTGAATAACGTCATCAGTATTCATAGAGTATATACTTGTAGTTAAAGAGCTGACAATATTAATCAAGCTCCGCAAAGAGTTGTGCACCTTGTCTTTGACACTTCCACTCATCAAATTCTTTCCATAAACAAATTTTGTTTCAATAGCTTACATAAGTAGAAAGTAGAACAGGACTTATCTTGCAGTCAAGAAATTGTGAAAATGGGAAATAACTCCAAAAATATTGAGACCAGACTTATGGACCTTGTGCATGACACGAAATTAGAGTTTGATAGCATGAGTAGAACAGGAATTACCTTAAGGACATTTAAATGTGCACAAGAGCACTGGTTATCGCAAAGTACGCCCTTCCTGCCATTTCATCAAGTCAAGGGTCATAACTCTAAATTGGGATATTCTGACTGGTTTTCAAATTTGTTTGAGATAATGTGAAAATTTACATTGTGACAGAGTTGGTAAAGATTTGATTCATCATTTCATGAAATTCATGTGTATTTAGTTTTAAAAAGATGTGAAGTTATCTTCAAAGACAAAAAGATTAAATGCAAAGTAAACCTGAGGCAGGACAACCAATTTTACAAAGTTCATCCAATCATGGATTCAGGAATATAGACCACAGACATAAATTTGCATAAATATTAAATAGATCATATCATGATGAACATTTGTACCTATTTTCATCAAGATGTGAAGTCAATTCATAGAAAAAAACTTAAACACAAAGATAAACCTGAGGCAGAACAATCATTTTTTTACCATGTTCATCCAACCGTGAAATATAAGTCACAGCCATAAATCTTATAAATATTTAATAATTCATGCCATGATGTTCATGTGTACCTAGTTTCATAACAATATGAAGTAATATTTTTAGAAAAAAGCTTAAACACAAAGATAACCTTGAAGTGAGACAGACAGACAGACAAATGGACAGACCCAACAGGGATGATCCCCCCCCCCCCCCCCCAAATGGTAATTTTATTATTGGCCAAATTTCCTTGCACCCCCCCCCCCCCCCCCCCCGGGACAAATTGCTGGATCATCGCATGACACATGCTCTGCAACATTAATACATTCTGAGACTTTATATTCACCTCAAATACATCTTATTTTGACAAATGATGTGAAGAAAAAATCCTATTTATTATGAAGCAAGTATATACTCTCCTTTTTTGATTAAAGGGCTCGCTAACAAGGCCTCATACACCCAAAATGCGTCGAGGCAACAAGGCATATTGCCAATGACAATGTACCGTATCTTTTTATTTTTTAATTCTAGATTTAGATTTACAACATTCAAACATCAGACTGATAGATAGCCTATTCGAAAAAAAAAAATACTTGCTCTGTAAAACTTACAATACGTGGAACTTCTAAATATGACAGTTGGCCTACTTTCTTTTTCTGTTGAAATGGTCAAAACGGTAATTATTTTACTTCCTCCTTTAATTACCTCGACTTCCCGACACCACTCTCGCCTATGATCAATATTTTCAAAGTCGTGATCACATCTGTCTCACCCATTCTGTTATTTCAGTGATGTTAATTTAAATTACGCAGATATCGTTCTGTTACTCTCGTTCATTCATCATTGATTAAAAATGGCGGATGTTGTTGATGAAATAACGTCATTTTGGGATTTCCCGTGTAAGGAGCAATGATTGGTTGATTTAAAGAGAGGCTTTCTAAGAGAGAATCGCTCTTAGCGGGAGAAACGAAAAATATTTTAAATTTTGATTCTAACAAACGAGATAATAGATAGACAACATATGGTAAGAAAACAGAGACATAATTTTGTATATTTAGTGATGGTTTTACCGGTGGTCTCTATATGAACGGGGTAATTAGAATTTGCAAGGACACTTGTGTGTTATGGGTCTGTTCGGCCTCAATACCATTCGCTCAAAACCAATTTGCACTGATTGGTAATTCTAACTCAAAGGGGATTTGGGAATACCGGAATCTAATTTTTTTACCGGAATTGAGATGTTGTTATTTCATGTTTTTATTTTTTCTGGTATAAAAGTAGATTCCGGTACAGTATTCCCAAATAATACCCGAAATCTTACAGGATTATTTTATTTATCTATTAAAGCCATTATCAGTAGATAGTTAAAAATATTCTTTATTTGCTAAGTAATTTTGTGATGTTGCTTTTATTTCATGTTTTCATTTTTTATCTATTTATTTGTTTTTATTTTGAGTGCGATTCCAGTAAGTACATGTGCTACGAATCGATAGGTAGACTAGTGACCATATATTTTCAACTTACACACATAATTATTATGAAATGAGCACAAAAACAATACAAATTACTTTTTAAATTTATCATATTCATCAATATCTCTAAAATATTTACTATAAATGACTATATTATGAAAATATAAGTCGATTCCGGTACTGCGAGCCGATTCAGGTAGATTCCGGTAAAAAAGTAGATTCCGGTATTCCCAAATACCGAACGCAAAGGTCTAAGAAAAAATCGTGGTCTTTTTTATTTAGCGTACGTATCCTCAAGTATTGAGTTCTCGCCATATTAGTATTCTCAGGCTATTTACACTACAGTAGTGCAATATTTGACGCCAAGTGTGACGTAATTTTACAGAGAATCTATCGATAATAAACAAAATTGATTGATCTTGTTTCAAAATCTTCTTTTATTGAAAATGTTTGGGAAAGAAGGTAAAAATATTCATTTAATTTTCTACCATTTTTAAAATGCTTCTTTTTATGATTTTTAAACCACTTGTTAAATCTACCAATAATAGTCAGCAAGCGATCACTGATTTATGTAAACCAACATCAGTCTGTTCTTAAAATAGTGTAGGTTTGATTATGAATACACTTCTCAACAATACCTGCCAGTAATACCCGAAAGGGGAGTTTGTGCAGTATATATAGATAGATAGATAGATAGATACTATGTACAGAAGTCATTTCGAGTCATAGTTGTTATAAATATAATAGTAAATTTTATACTTAAAAATTGTAATACAGCATGCCCATTTAATCTTTGTATATGGTTTTTACCCCCAAAATTCGCCATATACCTCCAAAATTGTAGGGACTCTCTGGTTGAAAGGACACAAAGTTAAGGAAAATTGCTGTTGTACCCTCAGTTCAAAACTCGGAGGGCACCCTATAATAACCTGAACACTTTCAGTGATAGACACTAACTTTTTCGACAGGTGTCCCTTGGGCATATTTTAGCAAAATTAGGGACACCTCACTATTTAAAATACTGAATCCCAGGAGTCCCTTTTAAAATTGTGTTGTCCCCGGGACACTGTTAGTGTCGACCCCTGACTTTCAGTTTCAGTGTGATAGTGTTTCTTGTTCTCATTTGGACCATCTTTTATTTTACAAATTAACCAATCTGTTCTGTGATTAAGAACGTAGAAATTCAATGCAACTGTTGTTTATAGGTTTTGTCTGTATATGTGCCCCATACTCATAGCAGACTCATTTTCAGTTCATTGTCGAGAACTCCAGACACCATTTTGGAAATAATTCTTTTGACTGTTGTTGGATTTTGACAGTTACTTTGTAAATTTGTTTTTAATTACCATTGAAAATTTATTACATTTGAAGGGAAGATATTGATGCATTCAATAATATATTTAATATGAAAGTGAGGGATCATTTTGTTCATTTTTCTTGCAATAACTTCTTATGCTGTCGAGAACTGGATACTCCAGGATATGTGTGTGTGAAAATAAAAATTGTATTTTTGTGTCAGATGTACAAGTGAATGTTTGTTGCATAGTCCACATATAATTTTCCAGTGTATGGTAAAACTATGTTATTTATTCATGGTTTACATTGTTCTCAAGTGGCTGACATCTTTTTTTTCAAACGAAAAAAATCAATTATTGTGCATGTCTGATTAATGCAGTGAAGCTGACTTGAGAGTACAATGAAACAACGCATTTGATTGGTTTTATATTTAATCATTGTAGCATGTAAATAAAAATTGTATTTTTGTGTCAGAAATAATGTACAAGGGAATGTTTGTTGCATAGTCCACATTTGTGTACCAGTAATTTGTGATATTCTACTTCCGGTTTGGCAATATCCACTACAACCAGTACCAAAAATAGCATGTTGTGCCGAGCGTCTGGCTCATTGATGGCACTAGTTGCTTGCACAGCTTTTTTTTTATTCATTGCTTCACTGAAAACATGCCAGATGAGAAAAAGTACTTATTGAAAATGAGGTATGCAGTGTGTTGTATAAAGTATATTTTGGCTTTCTACTGTACTTGCATTTGAAGATTTGCAATTGGTTCAATATGTGATATGTGAATAAATTGAAAAATGTGAATTTACTTTATCCTTGGCTTCCAAAGTTTTCTCTGGGCTACCTTGATTCAGTGGTTAGTAGCCCAGGTGGCTACCAAGCTGAAAATGTTAAGTCTTTGTGCCTGTTTATCTCAATAGAATGAAGGTCAAGTTTGACATTGGGCATAATCCGTAAATTTTTGACACAGTTATGTCCCTTTTTAGCTTGACTATTCGAAGAATATGAGAGCTATTGTAGTCACCATTGTGTCAGCGTTGGCATTGCAGCTTTTGGTTAAAGTTTTGCATGCAAGTTACTATCAACCTTATATCTCAATAACAAATTATGGTATTAACTTGAAAGTTTATAAATAAGTTCAGGGGCATCAGACAACCAAGGTAACTAACTATTGACTGAATATAATATAAATTATGGCCCCTTTTTAACTTAGAAATTTTGGTAAAAGTTTTGCATGCAAGATACTCTCATGCTTATATCTCAGTATCCAGGCATGCAATTGATTTGAAACATCTTTAATACATTTAGGGGTATCATACTTTCAAGGTAGATAACTCTTGATGGAATATATTGGAAGTTATGGCCCTTTTTTAACTTAAAAATTTTCGGTTAAAGTTTTGCATGCAAGGTACTTTAATGCTGTCTCAGAGTCTAGACATGGGATTGATTTGAAACATCTTCAGTATGTTTAGGGGTATCATACTATCAAGGTATGGTATTGACTAGAAAGATAAAAAGGAGTGTATTCAGGGGCATCAGAAAACCAAGGAGGATAACTTTTGGACTGAATTTTATACAAATTATGGCCCTTTTCTAACTTGGATATATGGTTTAAGTTTTGTATGCACAGTGTTATAATGCTTATGTCTGAGTAACTAGGCATGGAATTAATTTTAGACTTCATAAACCTATTTAGGGGTATCAGACTATGAAGGTTTATCATTTTTGACTGTTATTATACACAGGGTATGTGTAGGGCAAGAATTGAAACAGATTTCATTTGATTTACCAACAAGCATTTTGAATAGTGGAGTGTGCTGTTCTCTGACAGCTCTTGTTTAACTTAGAATTTGCATAAAAACACTTTGTCCGCATGATAATTCCTGAACAGGTTGACATATTTGAATAGTGTTTGGTCCACATATTTATCATAATCACATTTCATTTTTAGCAAAACCCATTAATTTTTTACACTGTTATGGCCCCTTTTTCATCTTAGAGTTGCAGAAAACACCTTGTTTGCCCTAGCTTGTGGAAATTATATTTTCCAAATTATTTACCTTGTAGCTTAATCAATGGATTATTTTATTGTAGATGTGAAAATAAAATATAATGATTTAATATTTAGATAATTAAAGATTGAAAATTTATGGTTCGGGCAATTTCTTTAATTTTATAGTGTGTGTGTATACATGCTTATCCAAATACACACAAGCTGTCCAACATTCAGAATGACGAAATAATTCAGTTGGAAAATCAACTTTTAAAGTCTAGGAAAAGAAGAAACTGAAAGGGGTATTAACTGTTTTTATTTCAGCAACTTTTTAGTTTGCCGGAAAAGTGGTCTGCTATTAGTATTGAAAGGGTATACTTTTTTGACCGGTAAAGCTTATCTGTTTATTTGATGTGCTAAAAGAATGTATGTGTAGAAAGCATGGTTTTCCAAGTAGTTCCATTATTAAATAAATATATTTTATCTTGCAGAGACTAAGATGATGGAAGAAAATAAGCACTTGAAAAATGAGCTAGACACACTGCAGTCCCGGTTGAAGCAAAGCCAGGACAAGATCACATTTTGGATGACAGAAGAAATGAACAAAAATTCAGTCATACTATATAAGAAACATGAAAAGTTCATGAAGGAAGGAGAAGGTAATGCATTTATAAATAAACTTTGTTTTTTAGCTCACCATTTCCAAAGGTGAGCTATTGTTACTGATGTAAAAAAGATTGTAAAAATTAATTGGATCCATTAAAAAAACATGGCCACTAGAGGGCGGAGCCTGTTTTCCTAATTTTAAGTATATAGAACAAATTTGAAAAATATTTTTTTCCGAAAGTACTGGCTGGATTTAAAATATTTTTGACACAGCTGTTTCTTTGGTCACGCTTTATCATGTTTGTAAAACCTATTTTGATTGGTCAAAAAACATGGCCACCAGGAGGTGGAGCCTTTTTTCCTTATATGTGTACAGTACAAATTTGAAAACTCTTCTTGTCCAAAAGTACATATTTGATTTCAAAGTTTTTTGGCACAGAGGTTTCTTGGGTGAAAAATGAGGCCTCTACGGGGCCAGTTAGTTTCCTTATATACATGTACTTCATATAGAAAAATGTATAAATCTTCCCCTCTGAAACCAGTGGTCAAAATTTAATTTTCTTCAGCTCATATAGTTACCTTATAACTCTCTACCATAATTGCTAAAATAAAGTTGATCCCTTGGAAAAAAAATGAGGCCCCTAGGGGTTGGCTAATTTCCTCATTTACTCTATATAGACAATTTAAAAATTCTTTTTCTATGAAGCCAATGGCCAGAATATAATTTCATTAACCACAAATGGTCACCCCATAACTGTCTACCATAATTGCTAAAATTTAAAGTTGATCCCTTGAAGAATGAGGCCCATTGGGGGTCAGTTAGTTTCCTTATATATTCTATATAAAAAAAATCAAAATCTTCTTCTATGAATATAATGGTTAGAATTTAATGTCTTTTGGCATGTATGGTCACCTCAAGGCTGTCAACCATAATTGCTAAGATAAAGATGACATTGAAAAATGAGGCCCATAAGGGATTGCATAGTTTCCTAAAATAGCTTTTTATAGAAAATTTAAAATTCTTCTTCTGTGATGCCAATATTTAAAATTTAATTCCTTTTGGCATGTATTTTCACCTCATTGCTGTCTACCATAATTGCTAAAATAAAAAATGAGGCACCTTGGGGGTCGTCTAATTTTCTTATAATTATTCTCTATAGAGAAAATTCAAAATTCTTCTTCTATGAAGCCAAAAGTTAGAATTTAATTTCTTTATGCGCAAATGGTCACCTCATGCCTGTCTACCAATATTCCTAAAATAAATTTGATCCCATGAAAAAATGGCCTCCAGATGATTGCCTGACATAGGAATTCTTTTTATCTGAAACTTGAATCTGGTTGCTGCTGGAAGTAGTAATTTAAAGTGATTTGAATGGCTTTAAACAAGCTTATGTACTCTGTGAGTGATCTAGGGCCATCATGGCCCTCTTGTTTTGTTAATATCTGTTGAAATATGTTAGTGTAGTTTGTGTGAAATCGGCAATTAAAAGTTGCAAATATGACACAGGCAAGAAAAGATTGATGGATTCCTTTCCCGCTATTAAAATGTCATTGATAAAGCAAGTAATGCCAGCCCTATAATTTTAAACTCATCTGATATTTAGCTCACAAGTGCACAACATGCTCATAGTGAGCTATTGTGATCACCCTGCATCTGTCATGTCATCCTCAATCTGCTTAAATCTCCTCTGAAACTACTGGGTGGAAATTGATAAAACATGGCATGAATGATCCTTGGATGGACCTTCTCAAAAGTTGCTAACAGTATGCCTATTTCCTTCCCCCTGAAGAGGGTTTTTTACCCCCCAAAATTGGCCATGTACACCCGAAATTGTAGGGATTCTCTATATGAAAGTGTACATATATGAAAATGTACAAAGTTCAGGAAAAACATCAATTGTATACACAGAACTTTACAAAACCTATTGGCCACCCTGCTGCTAAAATAAACTTGATCCATGCAGAACTCTGGTTGCCATAACCAACACCATTTTATTTCAAAAACTTTAAACATAAGGGCTATGCATTGCCTTTTTTTCTGTCACTGTATGATTTGTTTATTCATACAATTTTTTGGCAAGAGGAGTAATTACTCTTAAAAATTTTGATGAATAACGTCGAAAGTATCATGAGTATTTTAATAAAGAATTTACTGTTAGTGACAAATGTAACATGTAAATCAACAGTTCACTTACTGATACAGTTACTGTCATCAATTTCTGTACATTTGTTGTGCCCTGAGAAATCCTTACAGACTTGATATTATATTTTACAGGTGCAAATGTTGCACCTTAACCTCAATGCACCACTGTCATTGTCGAAAGTTGACAACCACGGAAAATTTGATTTCCAAGTTTTTAATGTTTTATCACTCAGTTTTGTACCATCATGCTTTTTTAGGTCACCTGAGCAAAGCTCAGGGTGAGCTATTGTGATCCCGTGAGCATCCGTCGTGCGGCGTCAACAATTTTTAGTGTTTACACTCTATCACCTTTATTTCTTAAGCAATCATCTTCAATCTTTAAGACAGTGTTTATGACCATAATGTCTCGATTGAGTTCGATTATGGCCGAGATCTGTCAATTAGGTCAGGAGTTATGCCCCTTTTAATATTCAAAAAATGCCATATTTCACGTTGTTTACACTCTAGCATCTTCATCTTTTGAGCAATCATCTTCAAACTTTATGGCAATGCTTATGACCATAAGGTCTCGATAGAGTTCCATTATGGCTGAGATCGGTCACTTAGGTCAGAAGTTGTGCCCCTTTTAATATTCAAAAAATGTCATATTTCTCATTGTTTACACTCTAGCATCTTCATCTTTTGAGCAATCATCTTCAAACTTTATGGCAATGCTTATGACCATAAGGTCTCGATTGAGTTCGACTATGGCTGAGATCCGTCAATTAGGTCAGAAGTTTTGCCCCTTTTAATATTCAAAAAATGCCAGATTTCACGTTGTTTACACTCTAGCATCTTCATCTTTTGAGCAATCCTCTTCAAACTTTATAGCAATGCTTATGACCATAAGGTCTCGATTGAGATCGATTATGGCAGAGATTCATCAATTAGGTCAGGAGTTATGCCCCTTTTAATATTAAAAAAATGCCATATTTCACTTTGTTTACACTCTAGCATTTTCATCTTTTGAGAAATCATCTTCAAACTTTATTTCAATGCTTATGACCATAAGGTCTCGATTGATTTCGATTATGGCTGAGATCCCTCAATTAGGTCAGGAGTTATGCCCCTTTTAATATAAAAAAATGCCATATTTCACGTTTACACTCTAGCATCTTCCTTTTTTTAGCAATGATCATCTTCAAACTTTATGACATTATTAATGACCAAAATGTCTCGATTTAAGTTCAATTGTGGCTGAGATGGGCCATTTAGGTCAGGAGTTATGCCCCTTTTTGATACAAAAATTGCAAGATTTCACTTTGTTTATTCTCTACCAACTTCATTTTTTTAACAATCTTTTTTAAACTTTAAGACAATGTTTATGCCCATAATCTCACTATCGGTTTCAATTATAACTGATATTGACTTGTAAATTTAGGAGTTATGCCCATTTCACCATAAAAAAAAGCCAGATTTCACTTTTACACTCAAGCATCTTTATTTCTTAAGCAATCATCTTTCTCAGGTGAGCGACCAAGGGCCATCTTGGCCCTCTTGTTTATTCTCCCACCAAACAAAGTTGGGGGGGGGGGGGGGGGGGTGAATATAGGAGTCACCTTGTGGTCATTCTGTTGGTCCATTGGAATTTTCTTGTTCGGAACATAAATTGGAAACTGTTCAAGGTATTGATTTGAAACTTAAAATATAGACAGATGGTGACTAGGAAAAGTGCAGTGTCCAAAAACTGTAACTCTACACATACAGGTTCTTATCTATGCTCCGCCTGGGGTCTGGCTTCTCCTATATTGTGGGGGTATTAATCACATTCAGTGATAGCTCTAGTTTTCGTTATTGGCCTCAGCAGAGGCCAATAGGAAAAAAATAACAAGAGCGGATCTCAGTAGAGATTACTTCTGCATGTATTATGTATTTTGTATGATTATGTTATTATAAGCAATGAAAGCAATATTTCTCAGGTGAGCAATATCAGGGTCATCTTTGACCTCTTGTTTTTTTTTTAGAGGGTAATGAGATGATCACTTGCGTCTATTGAAATAGAGTTCTGGCCACTTCTTTCAGTAAAAACTTCACTTGGCAACCAAATTACTGCATTTCTTTAAATCTATTTAAAGAATTTTAGTGAAGGCTTGATCATCCATAACAATTTTCAGCAATTTCTGTCCATTGGTTGGAAAGATGTCATTTAAAGCAAATTGTCACGTTAGATTACGGGCATCACACATAGAGTAATGCCAATTTTCCATCATAATTATGTAAGGGTGTCAATGAATGCCAACTGAGTTGTATGGTAGGTAGAGATTTCTCAGAACTATTATTAGTATTTATTACCCAGTTAACATCAGTTTATATTTTGTATTTTGATTTACAGTTGAAAAAGAAAGGATGAAGAATGCAATTACAAGCAAGGGAAAAGAAGTTGAAGCAAATTATCAAAGTTTGTATAATTTCATTTTAACAATGTGAGTAAAGGTATATACATATCAATTCAATAGAAAGTGGACCTGATGCACCTGGTATCACATATACTTGATACAATATAACCTTATTTAAATTCATGATTATTACTGTAGAGCTCAAAAACAGCTTCTTGGAGTCATTTTTGCGGGCACATAGGTAGCATGTCACTTATATTTGAATACTAATTTTAGGCCTCCCAAACGAAGTTTGAAGACTAACTGTTTTATATATTTATATTCTTCTTTCTTGCACCGGCAACTGTGTATGGGCCATATCTCGGAGGCCGCTTGACCTATCTATAGAAAACATCACACACTTATAGTCCTCACTGAGTAGTGGTGCCTCCCTAATTTTTGTAAATGGAGGGTCCCTGGGGTCAGGCTCTACCCCCTCAAAGATGGATTTTTGCATAAAAAATGTATTTGGGTAAAATATTTAAAATTTCCAACCCTGAATCGTATTTTTTGTTCCTCATAATGAGATGAATTGAATAGTACTACTTTGGTGTCCCCCAGGTCACTCAGGGGTCAGGCCCCACACCCTCAATTTTACTTATTACCTTATATCTTAAAAATTGTTCAGATCCCCACCCTAAACCATATATATTCTTGTTCCTCATGATGAGACAGATTGAATGGTACTTCTTTAGTGTCCCCAGGGGTCACAAAGGGGTCTGGCCCCACCCTTTAAATTTTACTTATGACCTTTATTTCAAAAACCATTGAGATCCCCACCCATAAACCACATATAAACCACATGTATTCTTGTTCCTCATGATCATATGGAATGAATGGTACTTGATGTTCACATGGGTCACCAAGGGGTCAGGCCCCACTCCCTCAATTTTACTCATGACCTTATTTCTAAAAAAAACATTTGTGTATGATTGTTTAAAGAGAAAATTTGTTTGGAAGACTTAGTAACAGTTCACAGTTACTATTATTACTTGTTAAAAATAGCTTGATAATTCCATTGAACACTTTTCTTCCTTTAAAAAAGGGTGCAAAACCAATAAGTATCCAGCATGTTGGTGTGAAAAAAAATCCACATTTTTAACAAAAATGGAACATTTCTGTTCATTTTCAGTGAAATGCTAATTTAAGTATAAGTAAATCTGATTTTGCTGTATTAATGATCAAGGAAGCAGTTGTGCTTTACCAGTTTAATCCTTAAACACATACATGTATTTTCCCAACAGAGCTGG
>CM037779.1:10953152-11003152 GCA_021229015.1 Solen grandis
ATGAGAGATGTGGACAGTTGGAGCAGTTGAAGGCAGAACTGGAGAAATTGTGTGCCATCACACAGCAATTACACTCTGAGAAGGCAAATAGCGAGACCCTAATATCAGACATCAAGCAGGATGTACAGCAAGTACAGAAAGGTATTAAGTGTGTGTTTCGCTGAAGACTGTACCGCATGACATATATTGTAGTAACTGGCTATACTTATTGATTTAACCCTTTCCCTCATAGAGGACACCATGAAAAGACTTATGCGAACAGCATAAAACCAGATTAGCCTGCGAGTAACTCGCAGGCTGATCAGGTTTTATGCTGTTCGCTGCTTCTCAGTGGTCTGGAAATGAGGATTTTGTAATTAAATTTGGTAAGGTTTAACTGTGGTTTTCTGCAGATCAGGCTTTATGTGATACCTATTGAGGGTGTCAAAATGAGTATATATGAGGGAAAGGGTTAATACTTCAGGAGACTTCAAGAGCATTAAACAAACAAGTAAGATAACTCTTGGCCAAATTTAATGCAAATAATGTTCGTATTTGGACTTTTAAGCTCACCTGAGCACAACATGCTCATAGTCAGCTTTAAGGGATGGCCAGCGTCTGTGTGTCCACCTGTCATCAACAGTTTCCTTTATAAAGGAAAAACTAGAAAAATCTTGTTAAAACCACAAAGACTGGAATAGTGAGCTATTAGGATGGGAAGGCGTTGGTCATCTGTGCGTCTGTCTGTCGTCAACAATTTCCTTTGAACAATATCTCCTGAACCGCTGAATGGATATTGACAAACTTAACAGGATTGATTCTTATGATTTTTATCAAAATTGCTCAAAATTGATTTGATTGGTTGTAGATCACAGGAGCTAAAAATAGATTTTAAAGATGCAAACTTTGAAAATTTTCATCTGCAAAACTACAGGGCCTAGAGCTAAGATATTTAGTGTGCAGCATTGTCTAGTGGACATCTACCAAGTTTGTTCAAATCATGACCCTAAAGTCAAATTTAACCTCTCCCAGCGGTCACTAAGTCTTGATTTTACAAAGACTTATATATATAGAAATATCTTCTTGTCAGAAACTACAAGGCCTGGAGTTAAGATATTTAGTATGTAACATCACCTAGTGGACATCTACCAAGTTTCTTAAATTCTGGGGTCGAAATTGGCCCAACCAAAAAGGTTACATGATTATACCCCCACTACCCTTGTGTAGGAGAAGGGGGGGGGGGTAGGAATCACTTTTTCTGTTAGTTTGCTCTCCATCAGATGATGCTCTGAAGTGATATTGCAATACAAAGCATGTCTGTGTTATTTATGCCCCCACCAAAAATGGGGTGAGGTAGGGATATAGATTTGCCTTTGCCTGTGTATACATACATCCATCCATCCATCCCAAAACATTGTGACATGCATAACTCCAAAAGTATTTGTACTACAAACTTGAAACTTCATAGATATATTATTCAGGACATGAACTGCCATTGAAGTTGACAGAGTTATTGGCATTTGGTTTTGAAAAATATGGAATTTTATGCTTTATGAGCATAGGTATTTGACTTGTATGTTCAAAACCCATTTCCTATGTAATACATATATATATCCCTATATTTATTATATAGGAAATGGGTTTTGGACATATGAGTCAAATACCTATGCTTGTGACTGTAAACCATAATTGCTAAAATAAAGTTGATCCCATAAAAAAACACGGCCTCCAGATGATTGACTACCAGTAGCTTATTTTATTTTATTTTTATCTGAAACATGAATCTGGTTGCTAATGCAAGTAGTAATATAAGTGATTTAACCCTTTCCCTCATATAGACTCATTTAACCCTTTCCCTCATATAGACTCATTTAACCCTTTCCCTCATATAGACTCATTTAACCCTTTTCCTCATTTAGACTCATTTAACTCTTTCCCTTATATAGACTCATTTTGACGCACTCAGTAGGTACCACATAAAGCCTGATCTGCTGAAAACCACAGTAAAACCTTACCAAATTTAATTATAAAGTCCTCATTTCCAGACCACTGAGGAGCAGCGAACAGCATAAAACCTGATCAGCCTGCGAGTTACTTGCAAGCTGATCTGGTTTTATGTTGTACGCATAGGTCTTTTCATGGTTTCCTCTATGAGGGAAAGGGTTAATATGTGGTAGTATAAGTCACCTGTTTGGCAGTTCTAGTTTCCTATGTGAATATTAGTGTCATTCAATTGTAGACATTGATGCTCCAACCCAAGCTAAACAGAAGCTAGAGTACTTATCGAAGGCCAGTGGTGTGTTTGGAAATGCATTGGGTCTCTCCTTCAGAAAAACACGGGGTAAGTGCATGTTTTTGCTTGACTTTTCAAAGAATGAGGAGAGGTATTCTACTCACATGAGTGTTGGTGTTGCCAAAATAATTTTTCGTACCACCTCATTTTTTTCCCAGAACCTTTTAAGGCATTGCTTTAAAATACTTGTTTATGACCAATACCATCTCCTGTAAGCAAGAGTACAAAACTCTGTTTTGGATTTGGCCAAATTATTCCACTTTTTCAACTAAGAATCACGGTTAAGGTTTTCGTAGCGACTCACTTTTACACTGAACTCTTGAGGTACCGAACTCTTGCTTTGAAATTTGGAATACATGTTTATTGCCTGTTATGTCTCCCCCATATTTATATAGGGGGAGACATATTGTTCTTGTCAGAGTTGTCTGTTTGTCTGTCTGTCACACATTTTTTCTGGAAGGTAACTCCTCTTCTACTTATGCTATTGAAGTGAAACTTCATTTATGGAAAGAACTTAATGAGACAAAGTGTCATGCACAAGGTCCATAACCTTGCAGTAGGTCAGTGGTTCTACCCGGATGCCTCCGTGCATTCGGGGTCTTCCTCCACCTGTAATTAGCTGGACGTTGCTATATGACTGAAATACTGTCGAAACGACGGTAAACTCAAATAGTCAAGTCAAGGTCCATAACTCTGGTCTCAGTATTTTGGAGTTATTCCCCCTTTTCACATTTTCTTCTCTGGAGGATAACCCCTCTTCTACTGATACTTCATCTGTGTAATGACTAATGCTACTGAAATGATATTCATTTGGAACACCAGATTTCATGTTTCACTTCATCTACATGTTGCAAGAGTTTTGCATCCCAAGATTTTGGGGAGGAGACATTAGTTTTCTATGAAAACAGACCACTAGTTCACATTTTAATGTTACAGATATTCTTATTTTGCATTTAAATGCAATATTTAGCTCACCAGTGCTTAAGGTGAGCTATTGCGATTGCCCTGCTTCCATCGTGCATCGTCTGTCATTAACAAGTTTAAATGATACGAAGGAGAGTCAATAAATAACCAGCCTATGACATCTCCGATAAACTGAGACATCCACGATTTTCACGCATTGTTTCAGTACATGTACTATACCTGTGTACAAAACTACACATGAATACGGTCATTTGTTTGTCAGATATTGAATGTCAAACATAGGTAGTGATGTAAAAGCAAGCTTTTCATCAGAAGTGGAGTACCGTGCTGTAATTCGGTACTTGCATTTAAAAGGTAAAACTGGTAAGGACATACATGCTGAGTTAGTTGATGTGTATGGGTCTTCTGCACCATCTTATTCTCAAGTTAAATTCTGCGTTGGGGAGTTTAAACGCGGTAGAACGTCTTTAGAAGATGAAGCCAGGTCTGGACGCCCAGTTGATGCCACTGACGAAGAAATGTGTAACAAAGTCAGAGGTCTGGTATACTCAGATAGGCGAAGTCAGGTTGAAGAAATAGCACAGGCATTAGGCATTTCACATGGTACCGTTTCAACAATCTTGCATGATAGTTTAGGGATGCGCAAGCTTACAGCCCGTTGGGTCCCAAAATCCCTTAGCAATGAGCAAATGGCAATGAGAGCATCAGTATGCAGTGCATTGTTGAAGCGTTTGAGGTAAAAAGATGAATTCCTTTTGCGTCTAGTTACTGTGGATGAGACTTGGGTTCATTATTATGAACCAGAAAATAAAGTCCAGTGTCGTCAGTGTGTAGGGCCGGGATCCCCAAGGCCAAAGAAGTTCAAGACTCAACCCTCTTCTGGCAAAGTGATGGCCGCAGTATTTTGGGACACAAAGGGCATTATTTTGTTGGACATTTTACCCAAGAGAAGTACAATAACCGGAGCATACTATGCGAACTTGCTAGACCAGCTGAGAAACGCCATCCGTGAGAAACGCCGTGGTAAACTCTCCAAAGGTGTTTTGCTGCAACAGGACAATGCAAGAGTCCACACTTGTAAAGTTGCAATGGATGCTATGGAGCGAAATGGGTATGAATTAATATTGCACCCAGCCTACTCACCAGACCTGGCTCCTAGTGACTTCTTCCTTTTTCCAAATTTGGAAAAGGTTATACGTAGACGTCATTTCCAGTCTGACGAAGAAGTCGTGGCGGCAGTTGAGGAGTGGTTCCATGGAAAGGACCCTGACTTCTTCCTTTCTGGGCTGATGGCACTTGAACACCGTTGGTCCAAGTGCATATACCTGGAGGGAAATTATATTGAAAAAGAAGAGGTAGATCTCAACCCGAAATAGGTTAGGCTGGTTATTTATTGACTCGCCCTCGTATCGCTGAAACCACAGGGTAGAAATTGATAAAACTTGGCATGAATCATCCTTGGATGGCCCTTCACAAACTTCCAAAAATAAACTATCTTTGCAGATCTCTGGATGCCATGGAAACCAACAGAATTCCATTTTACTTTCATTTCATATGGTCAGCCTCTACCATGATTGCATAGAAAATATGGTTAAAGTTTTTCATGAAAGCTACTTAACTATCGAGGTTATATCTTTTTATCATATGACATTGTGCTCAAACAGCTGTTTCCGGTGTGGTATACCCATCACATATTTTCTTATATTTAACATGTTACATATAACTTTTAGGCTGAGTTACATCACTCAGCGTCACGAGAGTGTATTCTATATGTATGTATAGTGTGTTGAATTCGAATAGCTGGATTAAATGTGTTTGATTCATATGATGTTGAAAATATTTGAGAGATACACACGATAAATCGTTATTTTAAATTATTATTTGAAACTATTTTCATGGTGTTAGATTTACAAAAGTAATTTGTGCACAGTACGTTCCTTCATTTGTTTGTTATAAAAGCATTTTACTGTCATTATAGGTCATATGATAAAAAGAATCTGACATGAATTGTCATTTCATATTAAACTTTACTAAACTCATTCATGAAAATGTTATTAAGCTCTCCCGAGGCTCGCTGAATAACATTTTCATGAACTTGTTTAGTAAAATTTGATATGAAATAACAATTCATGTCAGATCCTATATATATTTAAATTAGTCTATATGAGGGAAAGGGTTAAATGAGTCTATATGAGGGAAAGGGTTAAGAAATCGTGTATGGCACTGGCTTGAAAGTATGAGTCTGTAAGGGCATCAGAAAACAAACGAGAATAACTGGTGCAAAATTTAATACAAATGATGGCGCTTTCCTAACTTAGATAATTATTTTGGTTAAAGGTTTGCATGCACAGTGTTATGCATATGTGTCAGTAACTAGGCATGGGATTGATTTTTTACTTCATAAACATATTCAGAGGTATCAGACCATCAAGGTATATCTTTTAATACATCTGAAGGGTCGTATTATGTTATACCCTCAGTCGTCCGTCTGTCCGTTAGCAGAACTTCATGAATGCAACTCCTCCTAACAACTGGTGGGATTTGGTTCAAACTTAACAACAATACTTGCCCTTATATGTAGATTTGCATGAAGCCTGGATTTCACTCTCACATGCAACTTTCAAGAGTTATGGTCCTTTCTCAATTTTTCCTATATGCAGTTTTACAAGCAGAACCATTGTGAACTCAACTCCTCCTCCCCTACTGGAGGGATTTGGTTCAAACTTACCAACAACACTTGCCTTTATTTTCGACCATTTGGATGCCGCTATATATCTAAAATGCTGTCACAGCAGTGGTAAACTCCAACACAACAACAAAAGTCTAGAGTTAAAAGTACATAATTAAATTTTTGTTGTATTTGTATATTCAGGAAATAAGATGCAAGTGATTTTCACAAATGTTGACGAAAAAGATCCATTGATGGCATTTTACTTCTTTCTTCAAATACAAGGTGCTGCAAGGAAATATGTTGGTATGTATTACATAGTTGACTGAAACTGCAATGTGTATGTCTCCTCTATGAGAAACCATATCTAGGTATTCAATTCTTGGCATGCTGTACATGTTTGCACTTCTTATTCATCATCCCCTGCAGAATTGCACAAGGGGATGTTGATTTAGTATTCCTGTCCAACTGTCACACTTTTTTAGACATGAAGCAAAGGGTTCTAGCACAAAAAGTAGGTCATTTATCATTATATATAGTACTTGATTCACAGAATGGCTAAATTAAAGATGGACAGGAACACTAAATCTGGACAGGATCACCAAATCAGTATCCCCTTGTTAAATTCTGCAGGGTATGAATCTTTGTCAATCTGGAGTAGTATGCCTTGTATTATATATAGAGTGATATATGACCCAACTTTCTTGCCAGACACCTTTGGCATGAAGTGCTGAAGGTGAGCTATTGGGATCACCTTTGTTCATCATCAACAATTTGCTTTAAAAAACATCTACTCTAAAACCTTTGCATAAAAATTGATCAAAATGATCCCTGGGTAGCTCTCCACAAAAATGACTAAAATAAAGATGATCCATGTGCAGAGATCTGGTTACCATAGCCACCAAAAGGGATTTTGATTGTAAAACTTAAAAAAGCTTCTACTCTGAAACCAAGAGTCAGTATTTGATTTCATTTGAAACAAACTATAATGGGTAGATGTGCATGAAGTGGTGATTTTCAGGTTCATTGATATTTAGTTCACCTGAGTACAACATGCTCAAGGTGAGCTATTAGAATTACCCTGCATTTGGCGTCGTGTGTAGTCTGTCGTCAACACCAACATCTCTTCTGAGACTGCTGGATAGAATTTGATTAAACTTGGCAGGTATGATCCTTGGGTGAACCTTCACAAAAGTTGCTAGAATAAACTTGATCCTTGCAGAAATCTGGTCACCATGGCAACGGAAAGAAAAAAAATATGAAAATTTTAAAATCATCTACTTCAAAACTACTAGCTAGATTTCAAAATGTTTTAGTACAGATGTTCCTTGGGTAGCCCTCTACCAAGATTGCTAAAACTATTCCGATCCGTAAAAAAACATGGCCGCAAAGGGCGGGCCTAATTTGCCTTATATGTATATAGTGAAAACTTTAAACAACATCTGAAACCACTGGACGGAATTTGATTAAACTCTGCAGGGATAGTCCCTTGGTGAACCATCGCAAATGTTTAAACTTTAAAAATCATCTTCAAAACTACTGTCCAGATTTCAAAATGTTGTAACTCTGCCAAGATTGTTAAAATTATTCCGATCATTAAAAAAACATGGCGGCCATGGGCGGGGCTAATTTGCCTTGTATGTATATAGTGAAAACTATAGAGACCTGTTCTCCAAAACTTCAGGTCAAATGTTAGATTCTTTGGTAACTTCCTACAAATGATGCTTAAATAAACTTGATCCTTGTAAAAGTTTGGTTGCCATTGCAACCAAATGGATATTACCATTTTTAAGAATTTAATTTCATTTAACAAAAATGATCACATCATAACCCTCTACCAAAACTGCTCAAACAAAGCTGATCTCTTGAAAATTCAGCTTCCTAGGGATTATTTAGAAAGTAAACTTACACAAACCTGATTGTATGTTAATGACTATTATCTTGCGATCAAGGCTGACTTGGTATTGGACCACTATCTCCAATTATGGCCCTTGAAGTATAAAAAATGTCATATTTAACTTTGTTCACATTCTAGCATCTGCATTTATTAAGCAATCTTGATATATACATAATGTTAATAAACCAAGGATTATTATGCCTTGTATGGAAGTTATGGTCCATAATACTTAAGGTTGCCTTTACAGCTGTGGTCCTCAGGTGAGCGATATAGGGCCATCATGGCCTTCTTGTTGCAAAAGTTCCGTCCCTTGAAGCTTAGTCTCTGTAGCTGAATGATATTGCAGCCTTGTGAATGCAACTCCTACGTTTCTGACTGAGTTGCTTTAAATTAAGTTGATGGTACTGATGGCCCTCTTATTTTACCCCCAGATATGAATATATGGGGCTATATTGGAGTCAACTATGTTGGTCTGTCTGTAGACTAGATTTGTCCACCCTTTTTCTTGGCTACCTTTGGTCAGATTTTGATGAAACTTTACAAGACTGACTAGTACCAAGATTAGTTGTGCATATTGTTGGCATGTCATGATTCACTTGATTTTTAATGAGTTATGGCCCTTTGTTATATTTTTCAAGACTGTCTGACATGGTAACAGTAACTGTGACAAAGCAGTAACTGGGGGTATTCTTCAATGATAATTCTTGTTTGTCCAAATGAGAAAATTTTGCTGTTACTAGAAAGTGTCCATATTATAGGTTGACTGCATGTTGACATGTGTTCCAGTGACAGACCCGGAGCCGCCTATTGAAGGTGTGGAAGAGTTGGTTGCACAAGTGAATGAGACCAACAACTTTCGGCAGTTCATCATCCGCATGAGGAACAAGTTTAAAGAAACAGTGAAATAGTGATGGATTTATAATATTTAGAACTTGATTATATTAATTTTGCACTTCATGGTTTGTCTACTTCAAGAATAAGGAGTTTTCAACTTGGTTGGCATAGATGAAAGTTTTCTTAGCAACCATTGTTTTCTAAACAGAACACTAGACAGTCCAGTATAATAGAAATTGAAAACAAAGATAGTAAACTTTATGGGGAAATCCATCATATGCATAAGGCTGAACTTTCTGTTTCCAAGGTCACCAGGAGTATTATGGTTAAATGAACAAATGGATTTTGTTTTCTGAATACAGTTGAATCTCCTTTCATTTAAATACCTGGCATGATGTGAAATATTGGATCCTGATCCCTTCCTTCTTATTTTAACCCTTTCCCTCATAGAGGACACCATGAAAAGACCTTTGCGAACAGCATAAATCCAGAACAGCCTGCGAGTAACTCGCAGGTTGATCAGGTTTTATGCTGTTCGCTGCTCCTCAGTGGTCTGGAAATGAGGATTTTTTAATTAAATTTGGTAAGGTTTAAATGTGGTTTTCTGCAGATCAGGCTTTATGTGATACCTATTGAGTGCGTCAAAATGAGTCTATATGAGGGAAAGGGTTAACTATTCTAATGGGTATATTCAAATTTGTTTCATACAATAACATGGCCTTATCCCAAATGATGTCTTAAGCATGTGCCATTAAATTTTCAAGATTTTCATTAAACATAATAAGCAGTGCCTTTTTGAAAACAAACAGTGGAAAAGTGCATCTAAACATCTTTTGATTAACAAAATGTTTTTACTAGACTGGAAACTTTTACTTACAGTTTATGTTTGTTGTTAAATTATGATAAAAATTTGTCATTTTACATTCTTAAGGTGATAATTAAAGGTGAACCACAAAGATTTTTTTTTTCTTTCTAAAACCCTTCCTATTTCATCCATTTTGAGAAGATAAATCATGAATATGCTTCAGTGTCGGTATGTTGTCGACAGACGGACCTTACAGCTAGTATAACCAAGGTTGTGTTGAACCTTTTTAGCTCACCTGAGCACAACGTGCCCATGGTGAGCTATTGTGATCCCCTTTTGTCCGTGTGTGCGTGCGTCTAGCGTCAACAATTTTCTTTAAACGACATCTCTTAAACCACTTGGCCAAATTGGATGAAAATTGCCTGTGGTGTTCCTTGCATGGAGCTCTACCAAAGTTTTTCAAATGGTTTTTTTCTTTTTCTCTGAAACCGAAGGGCCTAAGGCTTAGATATTTGGTGTGTGGCATTGTCTTATGGACCTTTACCAAGTTTATTCAAATTATGGCCCTGGGGTCAAAATTGGCCTAGCCCCAAGGGTCACTTGATTTTACATAGACTTATATATGAAATACTTGAAAAATCTTCTTGTCAGAAACCTCAAGGCCTGCCCGAGTTTAGATATTTGGTGTATAACATGGCCAACATCTACCAAGTTTGTTCACATCATGACGTTGGGGTCAAAATTGGCCCTAACCCAGGGGTCTCTTGATTTTACATAGACTTATATAGGAAAAACTAGAAAAATCTTCTTGTTGGAAACTTAAAAGGCCTGGAGTTTAGATATTTGGTATGTAACATGGCCCAATGGACATTTACCAAGTTTGTTCACACCATGGCCCTGAGCTCAAAATTGGCTCGCCCCAGGGGTCACTTGATTTGTCACATAGACTTTTTACTGGAGAGTCTTTAAAAAAATCTTGTCAGAAAGCAACAAGATCATTTGTGTAGCTATTTGGTATATAACATGGCTTTGTGGACCTGAACCAAGTTTTCAGATCATGGCTCTTGGGTCAAAATTTGTCCCACCCTAGGGGTCACTTGATTTGATAGCTATGGCCATCAAAATTTGGACCACAGGTAAAGTTTTTGTGTGGAATTACGATTATTTTGCTTTACTTCTGCTTGGATTTTGCATTCAGTAGGACTCTGTTATAAAAGGCAATTAAGGCAATATTTCTCAGGTGAGTGATTCAGGGCCATTCTGGCCCTCTTGTTTAATTTTTAAATTGTGCACGGCCCTTTGAAAACTTCATGAAGACTGAACAAAAAATAAAGTCTGGAGCGACAATAAACAAAACATGTTTTTGAAATTTTGATTTCCAAATTTTTAGTGAAGTTTGACTGCTAGAGGACAAACCATGCATTCACTAAATTTGCCAACCAATGACCAAATCAAGCCCAATCTTCAAAAACTAAACATCACTGGAAGGAGCTATTCAAGAACTTACACTTTTGTCCACATACTTTCAATAAAATATTATTAGTTTTGGAACTATTTGGGGCTGAAGAAAAAAAATAATCGTAATATGACCGTGACGGTTGCAGTTTTTCAAAATTTAATTTTGTCATTCACTTAATAACATCAAACTACACGATCTGTAAATATTCTATGAATTTTGAAGAAAAAATAAAAACGGCACATTTCCTACAAATTAAATTGCAAAATGTATGATTTTTTTGGTTAAGTTTGATTGCTTCTACAAGAAGAACCATGCATAACCTGAAATTCTCATACATGTACTATATATTTTGTGAGGAATTCTCTTGCAAATCATATGCAGCAAATAAAATTTTTCTTTCGAATCTCAAACAAAAATTGGCAGGTTTTTTCGTAGGTCTACCCTAAGTTGCATATGGATTGGACCTCAAATTACTTTCCAAAGTTGAAGACTTTGTAGAGAAGAGCTCATGTGTTCTTCACAGACTCTCAATCTGTTACACAAGCCCTGACCAACATCAAAGCTAGCCAGGGAACTGTACCTGTTGAGTATAACATGCAGTGTTGGATATCTGCACATTGTGGCATTCCTGGAAATGAAAAGGCACACAAACCAGCAAAACTTGGAGCACATTCTGAACAACCCAACACCAGCGTAAGTTACCATAAGAAAGTAGCCACAATGACCCTTCTGAGCAGTTCAGATGTCAAATAATTGATGTCAATTGAAAGCTGTTCATGAGTGGAGTATGTCAAATATATAGACTTTAATCCATATAGTAATGGAGCAATGCTCAAGACAAAAAAAAATCAAAATAAAGGGAGTTAATTTTAAACAAGATGGCCGTGAAAAGCTCATCTGAGAAGGATGATTGCATTTTAACAAAGTGAAATCTGGCATTTCTTAATATTCAAAGGGGCATAACTCTTGACCTTATAGGCTGATATCAGCTATAATTGAACTTGGTCGTGAGATTATGTTAATAAACATTGTCATAATGTTTGAAGATGATTGCTAAAGAAATGAAGATGCTAGAATGCAAACTGAAAATTGGATTTTTTTAATATTAAAAGGGGCATATAACTCTTGACCTTATAGGCCGATATCAGCCATAATCAAACTTGGCCTTGAGATTATTGTAATAAAACATTATCATAAAGTATGAAGATGATTGCTTAAGGAATGAAGATGCTAGAGTGCATACAAACTGAAAATTGGCATTTTTTAATATTTAAAGGGGCAGAATTTCTGACCTAATGGGCCAATATCAGCCATAATGGAACTTGGTCGTGAGATTATGGTAATAAACATTGTCATATTGTTTGAAAATGTTTGCCTGAGAAATGAAGATGCTAGACTGCAAACAAACTGAAAAGTGGAATATTTTAATATTAAAAGGGGCATAACTCTTGACCTAATGGGCCAATATCAGCCATAATCGAACTTGGCCGTGAGATTATGGTAAGAGACATTGTCATAATGTTTGAAGATGATTGCTTAAGAAATGAAGATGCTAAAGTGCAAACAAAGTGAAATCTGGCTCATTTTCATGACTCCTGTCTTTATAGGCCTATATTAGCCAAAATCGAACTTGGCCAAGATATTACGGTAATAAACATTGTCATAAAGTTTGAAGATGATTGCTTAAGAAATGAAGATGCTAGGGTGCAAACAAACTAATTGTAGACGACTGACGGACGAATGGACATTCATTGATCCTAATAGCTCATCCTGAGCACATATGCTCAGATGAGCTAAAAACTGGTCTATGTAGAGTTACGGTTCTTGGTTACTGCATTTGCCAATCTCACTATTTATATTTTACCCTATACGTTTACTGGGTTTGATGTCCCATCAACATTTTGAGTTAATGTCTACTTGAGACAGATATAGTGCTGTCAAACTGTAGTGTCATGCTGTAGACATGTGGCAGGATACCACACCCAGTCACATTATCCTGACACCAAGCCAACCAGTTCTTGAACTACCCTTACAGTATATGCTGAGCGCTAAGCAATGAAGCTATACCAGTACCATTTTTTTTTTTGGTATGTTGCGGCTGGGGATCGAACCTAAGAAGAAAATGGAGTAAAAACAATAAGTCTCCAATATCGTTTGGGAGACTTAAATATGACTTGCTTGATTAAAATGTTTTAATAGGATTTTTGATTATACATATCTATATGAAATTAAGAAAGCAAATGACATTTGCTTTATCAATGACATTATAGGGGTCGCATGACCCTAAAATGCCCAGCAGCTTACAAAATTAGCTTAACATACTTTTAAGTGTTTCGATTTGAAAATTTCAGTTTATTTATGATTTATCTTATTAGAATGGACGAAACAGGAAGGGGTTAAGAAGAAATAAAACTTTCACCTTCAAGAGCAGCATGTCCTCATTGATGTTAACATTCAAGCTAAGTGCTAAGTTTCTTTAAAATCTAAACAAGTTCAAAGATGTGGCTCTGGACTGATACACAGACAATGCCATTTCAATACCCCCTTCATATTTCATATGCAGGGATTGATATGGTCCAACTCATCTGCCATGCTAACACTTGTGAATCAGAATTAATGTCAACAAATCCCAAAGTAGATAGTGAAAAGTGATTGGCTTTAAATAAATAATTTAAAAAAAACACCAACAACTCAATTTGATCTATCTTTATTAATTACAATGACTTTTAGACAATATCTGAACTTTTAGACAATATCTGAAAAAAGAAAAAAAAGGTAAGATTAAATTTTGCTTTTCATTAGGTTTTGTTCTTTCAAAATTAGCAGGTATGCTTCAAAGTTAGCAGGTATGCTTCAGATATTATGGTTCAGAGAATATATTGGCTCACCAATGATAAATGATGTGATTATTCTAGACACATACTCGCCTTCTACCCCAAAGTGTACAGTTTCTGCATCAATTTGCAATCATTTACAGACTATATGATTTATATGGGCCTGTTCAGTTCTGTTCTAAAATCACTATGTTTTGCAAAAATATGTGAACTTTCATAATACTAGTGAATGATATGGGGTACATTTCCTTTCACTTGCTGTTTTTATTTGAAAAAATGCCTTATTCCAACAAAATTCTTGTATGTTCAGAATGAAAGAAAATGAGTGAATTTTTAAGTAATTCTGACTTGCCAACTTTGATTTGCACATTTGTTACGAGATCCCAAACCCTATGAAAGTCATCAATGTGAGTTCTATACTTATAGATATATAAATATAATAGCATCCATATACTAAATACAATGATATTCATGAACAAAATCATATAAAAGCAGTCTGTTGCCTGTAATAAGACTTCTCTATCTATCTGATGTAATGATTCAATACGTCCTGACAGATACTGGTGAAATTATGCACCTTTTGAGAGTAACTGAACCTTTAATTAAGTTTCTGTGTAATAAGAAGTATCATATATTACAAAAAGTTTTCAAAAATAAACATATTAAAAATTATCTGTAGACCCTAGATCTTTATCATCTTCCCTAACACATAGACTTTCAAATCCAGTCCATATTTACTGCTTATGATAAACTAATGCTGGCAGCTGAGGGCATAACTTCAGTTTTAAGTTTAATGTGCTGAAAAGTTATTTTACTGGGTATTTTGACGAGGCCTTGATATTCATTTTAAGTCATACTTCGCATACAACCAACAACTAGGTAAACACAAATATTGTGTCATATGAAAGTATAACATGCCTCATAAACTAAATCAACACAATACAAACATTAGCCTACACTTCCATTTTATTTTAAATGATAGTAGAGTTGTATTGACTGCATGAATGTCTACAGAACTTTTGGCAATACTGTTGTGAAATCAATGAATAGATGTGACATTAACTGAACTGGATTTCTGCTGCTGACCTTTCATTACAAGTCAAAAGGAAATATGCAAGCTTTTATATGAAACCACCTGAATGACGCAAATGATACACAAATTTGCATTTATATGGCAAAAGCAACATAATAACCTGTTCAATCCTTTTTAGTGACAATACTTTGATAAAAATAAGTAGAAAAAGTTATTTATGAGATGATATATTTCTAAGTACTGCATCTATTTGAACAAAGTTAAACATCTACTGTAAAATAAAAGAAATGGTACATATACCTATCTCTATCAATAAATATAAATGTGTTGGTAGGTTACTTATAGTGGTGGGTAAAGTACAAAGATACAAAGAATGTTCTCTTTTCCATCTGTAATACATATTTATTGAAGTCCAGTCCAGTCTTCACAAAAATGACACATGCAATTAGGCCTTGTGTATTTGTGCCTTCCACCTCAAAGAACTTCTTTCCTTCTTTCAATACACTCTGATAGAAATTCAATAACTGATCATAAAAATATTTTTTTCCTTTTAAAAATATGGTCCATTGAAACCAATGAACCATAATGATACCACATAATAAACTTAAAATGACAATTAATAACAATACAACTAAACATTTTTCTATTGGCAGTATAATTATACTTACATATCACGAACAACACCAGTAAAAAATGCCATACTTTGTACCTCAATCTAACATTTTATTCCAGTAACATAGTAAAGAAATTCAGATAAACAGAAACTTCCATTCAGAAAATATGGAGGAACGCATTTGTAGAAAGTTTTTTAAAATAGCCGACCTTTACTCCTCAGACTACTCTCCTTATGTCTACTTTGCAATGTAAGTATAAATGCAGCACCTTCATATCATGTGAATTTTGCTTTCCTTTAAAGTTAAAAACATTCTAAAAGTAACTGTGTGCATTGCCCTTGCAGGGTTTTGAAACTGTCTTACTATATAAATGGTATACAGTGGAACCTCTCTAAACCACAGTTCCTGGACCAGCTGAGGTGTCCAGTTTACAGAGGTGAGCAGTTTACAGAGGAATTTGCTCTGGAGTTGTTGTTTTTTTGTTGTTATGTGTATGGTATGCTGGAATATATGACATTAACCATTAAATCAGACACATTTTACCCAGTATAAACTACAATTGATTTTTAAACTAACATTTGTTTTTCATCATAAAATTACATTTCTGAATGTGTTTGTGACAAATACAATAATTATTTCGCATTTTTTTTTTACAGTTTGTTTATTCTATTCAAAAAGTTAGGTTACTGGATTAGTGAGCTATACACATGGACATTACCTTTTGTGTAAGATTTTTTTTTTTTTTTTTTACAACTGCTACATTATGACAGTGAACTTTTTTTCATGAGAAGAAATATTGATCATATCTTGGCTAGTAGACCCTGCTTATAAAATGATTCCCACATTTTAAAACTCTGATCTGAGGGAAAGAAACTTGTCTTGTGTAAATGAGATATACCAATTACGAAATATACACTATTCAGAAATAAAAACATTTGTATTTTTCGGACATGAAACACATGTTCATTTCTTTTGTTGTATTGGGGTTTACCGTCGCTGCGATTGTATTTCAATCATATATCAACGTCCAGCTAATTACAGGTGGAGGAAGACCGTGAGAACACAGAGGTACCCGGGTAGAACCACCGACCTACCGCAAGCCAGCTGGAAGGCTTCCTCATCATTTCTTTTATGTGTGTGTGTGGTATGAAGAGGTGAAAATAAGAACAACTTATCTGAATATCAAGAAGTTTTCATTTGTTATTCAGAATTCAGAGGTTCCAGTTTAGAGAGTATTTTTCAATATGAAATATATCTATGAAAAGAATTGGGACTTTTGAAATTGTGCAGTTTAGAGAGTATTCTGGTTTATAGAGGGTGCAGTTTTGAGAGGTTCCACTGTAAATCTGGCGAAACAAGTACATATTAATACCTGTGATATATGATCTACCTCCCAATTTGTAGAAGAATGATATAAAACTGTCTCATTAACTATACAAGTGACAACTGCTCCTCTAATCTTCCTGGTCTTGTTCATCATTAGCCTGATTATCAGATGTCCAAAGTGTTAAATTGTCGCGCAGGAGTTGCATGATCAGCGTGCTATCTTTGTAAGAATCTTCCTTCAAATTGTCCAATTCTGCAATTGCGTCATCAAATCCCTGCTTGGCCAGGCCACAAGCCTTGTCTGGCTGATTTTTAATCTCATAGTAGAAGACGGAGAAGTTGAGAGCTAGGCCCAGTCGTATTGGGTGTGTAGTCTCCATTGCCGCAGCACTCGACATTGCATCCTGATATGCCTCCTCAGATTGTTTGATGACATTCTCTCTCTCCTCTCCTTTGCTCACTTCAGCCAGATATCGGTAATAATCCCCCTTCATTTTTAGATAAAATACTTTGCTCTCTGCATCTTCAGGTCCCCCCTTTAATAGATTGCCATCCAGAAGATCAAGAACATCATTGCAAATATCTTTTAATTCCTTCTCAATTGTTTCTCGGTATTCTTTTGCCATTGCCTGCTTCTTCTCTGACATGTCTGCTTTCTGTTCCACACTGGAAATGACCCTCCATGATGATCGCCTGGCACCAACCTGAAAATATGAAACAACATACTTAATATATTCTTCCAAGAGCAAGAAAACTCATGTTGAATGTGTTCTCAATTATGTTCCTGTTGTGTACCTATCTATTTAAAATTAGAACAAGAGCTATCCATAAGACTATTCCTCAACTTTTTAGTTTAACCAAATTTAGGTTCACATAAAGCTTAACCAACAGTTCTATGTTTAAAAGGGGCCATGTCTGATGCCTCTGAACACACTTGTAATCTTTTAACCCTTTCCCTCATAGTGGACACCATGAAAAGACCTATGCGAACAGCATAAAACCAGATCAGCCTGTGAGTAACTCGCAGGCTGATCAGGTTTTATGCTGTTCGCTGCTCCTCAGTGGTCTGGAAATGAGGATTTTGTAATTAAATTTGGTAAGGTTTAATTGTTGTTTTCTGCAGATCAGGCTTTATGTGATTCCTATTGAGTGCGTCAAAATGAGATCTATATGAGGGAAAGGGTTAAATCAACTCAATGAATCGTTAAGGAGATATATTCTAGATAGTAGCTTGCATACAAAAGTAACCAAATTTTATTTTGCAAGCAAAACTTAAACTTGCATCAAATTCAATTAAGCCCTAAGACAGCTCTGTCCTTCAATGAAAAACCATTTCAACAGTATGAGTAGAGCAGAGTGTGAAAATGAGAAAAAGGGGGAAAAACTTGATGCCAGAGCTATGGACCATATGCATGACAATTCCCCATGTTAAGCTCTGTGCATAAATGATATTTCATTTCAAAAGCATGAAAAGAGCAGGAGTTACTGCAGAATAAAGACGTGTGATGGTGCAAAAGAAAGAAGTGTGAATGAAAAGGCGAATAACTCACAAAAAATGAT
Organism: Solen grandis; assembly: GCA_021229015.1. NCBI lineage: Eukaryota > Metazoa > Mollusca > Bivalvia > Adapedonta > Solenidae > Solen > Solen grandis. The sequence goes on from CM037779.1 coordinate 10,971,379, forward strand.
ATCAGAGTTCAGTTATTTTCCTTGTGCATGACAATTCCCCATGTCAAGGTCATTCCATAATTGAATTTTTTTCTTTCTATGCCGTTTCCTATATTTAAGTGTATGTGAATTTTCAGTCAAAAATGTAAAATTCCAAGCAGTTTTATCCTAATATAAACTTTTCATAACTGCCTATTTAACTCAATTAGATTGTTGTAGGGCATCAAAGAAGACGACAATTAACAGTCTGGTACTCGACCCATCACTCAGCAAATGTCTGTCAATCAGTGAAAGTTTACAAGTCAGGACTTAATTAGTTGCCTGTCAAAGCAATACCATCGGCTTTTGCTTACAAAAATCGGGTTCTAACCAGATTTGATTTGAGATTATGAAAATATCTGGTACCATAAGAAGATGCATACAAAGCTATTTTCAGGAACTTTCAAAATGCCCGGGGTCAAATTTGTATTTTGGGATTTGCAAGATGTATAATACATCTACGTCTGCTTATTGAAATCCCTGGGTACCCCCCTCCCACACCTTCCCCCTACTCGTCGCTTCGCTACTCAGATGCCCCTTTGGGCCACTAGCACCCTGCCCTTTTCAAATCCTGGCTGGAGCACTGTGTCTGGTAACCTGACCTTCCTGTATTTGGCGAATGTCTGTCAATCAGTGAAAGTGGGCATTTTAAATGTCATTCAGTTCCAGGCACATACTTCTTACACAGCCATGGACTACAAATTAGCACCACATGACGTCCAGTATAATCACTGTTGGCGTACAATAGGAATATCAAAGGATAAATGTGATTTGTATGTTTTGCAGACGAATATGCCCAACAGACACAATTTGATATTAAAGCCCCCCCTCCCTTCTAATTCAGATTTTGAAAAACAGCCAGTCCCAGGGCACTTAAATGGCTAATCTGCATATGGGTTATTCTGGAACATTGAGGGTTTGACACTGTGACAGGTACCTGTATAGTTCAGGCCTAAAATACAGTGTTAAACATTAATGATAGCACTATGATGTAAATAGAGTTTGTGGAGAAAAGAATTACCTTTCTAATGATACCCTTTTCACCCCATTAGGAATGAGATAAATAATTATTATTCAAGTTAATATCTGGATGGATGTAATTTTTTCAGGTTGAAATTAGTTACAAAAGAGAACCCACCCCACCCACAGGTGCCTGACGAGTCACCCAGTACACTATATAACTTATATTATATAGGTTATATAGTGTACTGGGCGACTCGTCAGGCACCCATGACCCCACCCAATACAAAAAGTAAATAAAAAAAAAATACCAACTTACAAATAAATGTTATATATCTTTTCAATTTTATTCATTCAAGAAAACAGGGAGTAATAATCAATAAATTATTTAACCTTAAGTGGAAATGTGAGATCATTCATTCTCTTGGATTTGGAAGATGATAATGACCGTGAATCACTAGAATCTAGAAAACATCACTTGGGGATTCACACGGTGTAGTAGGATTCATATCAGCTTGCGCTTTCAGGACATTAAATGTTTTTCAAATAAAGAAACATACCACATTTTTGTAGGCGACGGATAGTAAATTTCTCTCCTCATTTGTGAGTGCACCACCAGATTTCACCACCTTCTTCATTTGACATGCCATGTCGTCATATCGTTCAGCTTCTTCGCAAAACTTTGCACGTGCAACTAAGGAATTTCTTTCATCCATTCTGCTGAGACTTTGGTTTAGTTGGATGATGGAATGATGGGAGGAAACCGAAAATTCGGCTTTCTTGATAATCTTGACTTTCTGCCAAAACGAGTAAGAACCTGCTTGAACGGTTTCAGGAAAAAGGAATGTCACTAAGATATGGTATAAAAAATTCACGAATTCAATGTATAGAAATCCATATCGTCTATGAGGAAAAGGTGTTATCTTGAACTGTTGAACACGATAATCGCTTTTGGAACTGAGCCTTCAAAGATGTACACTAAAAATTGTTGGCTTTAAGTCCCTTTCGCAATCGTCGCACGATTAATTTCGTATTACTATACACAAAGGAAAAAGAAACGCAGGGTAAACCTTTGTGTCAGTTTTAACAAATAGGAAGTGTTCGACGGTATCACAGTTTCAAGAAATTATTTTGATACAGATTTTATTTCCAAACAAAATAAATGCTTTAGAATGAGACGGTGTCTATCTTATGAGGTTTATTGCAAGTTTAGGAGGTAGAATCTTGTGTCTGGCTACTATAAATTCTAGTTACTCTGCGGTTCTTTTTCCTTTGAGTATATTTTAGCATAGTCTATTACTATTTAGATGGTAATTGCACAATGATGTAAGTCGTCGCACTCTGATTTCATGAGAGATTTCTACTAAATCCACTCTTGAATTATTGAGGCGACATTATAGAATTATTTTTCTTCACTTACAATAGATAGTCCTTGAATTTGGAATTCTAAACGAATGTTTTTCTGTCACTTTCGCCGTGTATGTATTTTGTTATTGAAATGAATACAGGGACATGAAAGGAGGCTATCACATTAGATATGTCTTACTATGCAAGACCCAACGAGATGCAATTCAGACAAAAGTCTTTGACATTCGTTTTATTTAGCCCTCAAACTGTGTGGTTTGTGCATTAGTATCTCATATTCATTAACTTTCAGTAAATTGGTAAATCACCGATTATACCTGGCTTTGATTAATCTACTCCTACAATTTTCCAAAATATGACGAATTTAAATTTCTAAATTCTTTTATATCTTATTCATTTTTCTATGAATTTAAAATACACATAGATTATGATATCCATAGAAATTAATTTAAAAAAATGAATAAAATTGATATCAAATAGGCATTTTTTTTTTTATTTCTTCAAAAGTAAATTTCTTTCAGGAAAAAATATTTAGAGGAGCAAGTTGTGGAAATTTTTATTGTTTCATAAAAATAATTTATAGTAACCTTATTTTCTCGATTCCATAAATAGAAACTGATCACAATAATAATCATATTCATAATTTACACATTATAAACATTTCTGATTTATTTTGATTTCCATGCCTAAAAACTTTCATATGTGACATGTGTGCATCTATACTCTGCAGAATTCAGAAAACAAGATTGTTTTTATTTTTTAATCCCCTCCCGAAAGACACACACACACACGCGCGCGCCAAAAAATGTATTTTTTTTAAGTACCTGTATTTTTTTTCCAGAAAAAAATTACGAGATGAAAGCCTACGTAAATCAACGAGCATATCTTTAAATTTTTAAAATCCTATTCAGCGCCTACACATAATCCTCAAAGTTATGGGGGAATGTAAATAACCTAATGAAGAGAAGAAGAAGAAGAAGAGCATCAACACATTGTTCAAGGGGAAATAAATTTTCCATAATCACTAATTGGTAGGTTTAAATAAACATACCATTTATACCGGTTATTGCCGATCGCCTGGCTTAATTGTCCACAGACTGAGAGAAAGGCAAAACAAAACTTTCGTATAGGTAGTTTTTTCCCTTTCATTCCATTGTTTCGATGCCAATTACATTTTAAATAATGTCCAACCAAGGACCTATTAATAATGTCCAACCTAGGACCTATTAATAATGTCCAACCTAGGACTTATAAATAATGTCCAACCTAGGACCTATTAAACAGCAGATTATTATGTCGTTGGTCTAGCTTAGAATTTTTCTTTTCTTTTATTGAAGATAAATGTGAGTGTTTGATAATTTCTATAATATTATATATCATGAGATGTATCGACAACAGTAGGCATTATATTAATTCATGTGGGAGAGACATGATGACAACGAAACTTTTTTTCTTCTTTCAAGCAGCCAACTATCTACAGCTGTAAGGGAAGGTAACTCCTGCATAGAGATTGAAAGCATGAAGTCACCTCTTTATGGGTTAATGAAGGCAAATGAAAGAGAAGTATTGTCATACAATAAAATCACCATGTTCAAAATACTTTTTTTTTGTAATTAGACACAATGACATCTCAATCATTTTTCACTTTTTCCTGTTGTAAATTCTTTGTGCCCGAATGTTGACGGGATTTTAATAAATATTTTGAAGATAAGTGTGAGTGTTTGATAATTGCTGTAATATCATATATCATGAGATGTATCGACAACAGTAGGCAGTATATTAATTCATGTTGGAGAAAATGATGACAACGAAACTGTTCTAAATTTTATTCTGAATTTAATTACCAAACTTAAGTGTATACCAGTCAAATTATTTCCCAAAATGCAACGTTCTTCATAGCAACGCTTTCCAATATGGCGGATGTTTTCATTTTTGGATTTGGATAATATGTGTAAAATAAATAAAACTGAATATTTAATCCAAAACAGAATCAAGTTAACATTTGAATAATCAGTTTTGTTAAATATATTTTTTCCTTTTTATCATCTGGACATTTTATCGTGTGTTGTTGCAAATAATAAATATGGCAGCATCACAAATAATGCAAACAGAAAAGTTCGCGTTGTCGACAGGAATGACAGAACGAAAGGCTTCAGTCCCAGTTGTAACACATGTGATTACAGATGAAGACATAGGGGCGCTTCAGGTAATGATTAATGGAATCTTTTTAATGTATCATACTTGATGGTAGGATACGTACCGAATATGAATGCCAGTCAATTCGTAACCTAACCAATTCGTAACCTGTTTTTTTTTCTCTTTTTTTTTTCTGGTCAATTCGTTACCGATTTCAAAATGCTGGTCAATTCATAACCTCTTTTCATGGTCAATTCGTAACCTCCCATATATCATCTTATACAACATTAGTTACGTCTTGATTAGAGTTGGGTTGGGTATTATCGGTGGTCGTATAACAAGATTATAGGTCTCATGAAATTCGTCTCAGTATCATTTGTATACTGCAAGTAAACACATACTTTGTGCTATCTTTCAAAACTTTAAACCTTAGGTATGAGCCATTTCCAAGTGAGATTTTTCATTTCTTCTAAAATGATAAAGTGTGTTGAATATAATATTTGAATAATAGCAATAATCTTGTTAAACAGTTTACTAGTCACCTCCCATTGATGTCACCAATCTTTTACACATCTTTTAACTTAATGAGTCACTTTTATTTTCTGTTGAACTGTTAATAAAGGTAATTATTATTGCTGGTATTCTCACATATGTAATGTGCTGGTAATTTTCACTGTTCAGCTGAGAGTTAAGTACAAATTTTCAAGTTTATAGACTCAATTAGATTATTTGGTACCAAAAGTGAGAATGCTTTAGTAAATATTTGTACCCAAAAAAAGTTTTTTGGAATAAACACCACTTAATGAAACGGTTGTCATTAGCATTTAAAAAAAAAAATTTATACTTACCAATCATCCTTGCACTTATTATAAGCATTAATGGCAATTAATAATTACACACATGATACCAGTTTACACCTACTTAATGGAACACTGGCAAGGTATGGGATGTTACAAATCGCGGTTACGATTTGTCGAATAATTTGAAAGGTCACAAATTGACTATTAAAAACAGGTTACGAATTGGTAAGGTTACAAATTGACTGGATACCCCTAATATTAACTAAGGTGCAGCTTTAGATTCAGAATGGGTGATAAGCATGATCGGCTTATTCAGAAGCATTTTCAGGACCCTGATATTCAGTCAAAAAAAAAAAAAAAAATGACCTCTCTTTCTATATATTTTGCGTATGTAATCAACCAGTGCTGTAACCACTTTTCCTCTTTACCAATGAGCATTATTTTCATTTAAAACTTCAGGGTACGAAGCTCATCCCAATGAATATGAACAGAGTTGTCAAGCTGTTGACTGATCCTCATTCTGTGAGTATATTATATTATCATTACTTTTCCTAAAATGTTATGCAACAAGTGTTGTTTTTGTTGTTGTTGATTTTCTTAGCATATGAAAGTTAGATATTTTATTGACCCACTATATGTGCAAAATAAAAGAGAGAAAAAAAAGAACAAATTCTCAGTAACTTCAAACCATTTTTGCAATGACAGTCATAAAAAAAATGATAATGCTGATAGTATTTGCAATTCTAAGGCTTCCTACTCATTCTCCTTTCAATGGCTCTGTCAGACACGTGTACATCTAAGCCACTCATAATACATTACAATGATATATTTAACCAAAAAGCTTCAAGTTCAACTTATAAATTTGTGCTCCATACTCTTCACTAGCCAGGGGGCTAGGCACGGGTAATTTGCCACTATTTATTAAAAAAAAAAACTCTGTATTTTACTAAACATCTTCATTCCTAATGCTGTCTTCGAAGCATTTGATCATTTTATCATGAATGAAAATATTGGACAAGTAGAATCCTATCTATAAAGACAATCAATATATTGGTCATTGTAAGTAAATATATGTATCATTATTGGAAATGTTAGATCAGTAGATTGATCCTTGACAATTTACTATTTTCAGTATTTATGTCTGCCCCCCATAATTATGGGGAGACATATTGTTTTTGTCAGAGTTGTCTGTCTGTCTGTCTGTCTGTCACACATTTTGTCCAGAAGATAACTCCTTTTCTAATTATGCTATTCAAGTGAAATTTCATGTATGGATAGAAATTATTAGAGGAAGTGACAAGCACAAGGTCCGTAATTCTGGTGCCACATTTTTAAAGTTATCCCCCTTTTTCACATTTTCTTGTTGCATTTTGTCCAGAAGATTACTCCTGTTCTACTTAATTCTTATGCTATTGAAGTGAAATTTCATTTGTGGAAAGAACTTGATGAGAGGAAGTGTCATGCATAGTTGAATCAGCCATGTATGCAATTACTGCAAAAATCTGCAGATATTTTGTACACTTGTCACACAGGGCTAACCTGTTGCCTGTCATCCTAATTATTCTTTTACATGTGAAAAATAACAATGTATACCTATATCAAGTCAATGTTTGCAAAAGTGACCTAATATTTTGGTAACTGAAATTATGGTAGATCTATTACTTTTTCAAAGCAAATAAAGCAGACCCTGATGATAGGGGTTTAGTGTAAATATGTCACTGTGTGCCTCAATGTATTATGTGTGTGTGTGTGTGTGTGAAAGGAGGGGGATGGGGAGAAACATCAGTTTTCTATGAAAACAATTCTCCAGTTTGTCATGGACTTCTATCTGGAATTAAGTTTAGTGTTATGTACTATAAAATTCCAAATGACATTTTCATATACTCAGATGAGCCACATGTATGACAATCATTTCCCTCTTGTATATATGCTTCTTTTATTTATGTTACAGTCTATGCTGTATGATCGACATGTGAATGCTTTGCAAAGACTAATCAGACACTACAGCAAAGGATTTGTATCCTTTTTAAAGTGGTATACCATTACAAAACATGTATACACGAAATGACAGTACAGAAACGATTATATAATCACTAAGTATAATGTAAAAGAAACATTTCTATATATTTTATGTGATAGTTTCTATTTTCTAGATGTTCAAAAGTTTCTATTTTCTAGATGTTCAAAATTGTTATGAAATATTGATTACCCTCGACACATAACATGACCAACACCTCTACTTGTACATTGCAAGAGTACATAACTCTGCCTTGGATTTTGACATAATTACGCTCCTTTTCCAACTTGATTAATCTATTTGTACTAACTCACTTTTGATATATTGCTTTAAAACTTGGATTATATGTTTATTGCTCTTGTGTACATTTTTATAAATTAAATGCTTCTGGTGGGCAAGCTATATGTACATCTACTTACACATACCATTGTTATACAATAGATAAATATGCTTGCATGACACGTTCCTGTTTAGGTATGTAATATTTTATACATATCTTACATTAATAAAATGCTCAACAATCTTCTTTATATGATTAATTTATCATTTAATTACTGGTATTACTAAGAACGTTAATTACAATTAGAGCGGTAATCAAAATATAATCAAAAGGAATATTGTTCCCACTATTAACACTATAAGATGTGTCAGAAAACATCCGCCTTGTCAAAAGTGGGTGGGTAAACAAATAGGGAGAAGGAATTGGTAGGAAAACTGGAGGGGAATTGTCTGCCTTGTAAAAATCACGGGAGGGTAAATGTCTTCCTTGTAAAAAAATCATGGGAGGGGAAATGTCTGCCTTGTCAAAATTAGCAGGAGAGGAAATGTCCGGGAGGGGAATTGTCTGGATAAGCAGAATACTATGAGTTAAATTGTGTGACGTATAAACCAGTGGCACGCTACACATGAAGTGCAGCAGTTCACACACCTGGCATGTAACATGTTCTTGATTAATCAGTATTAGAAAAAGTCCTTCAAAATCATGAGAATCTTATATACTGTTGGGATTCTTCTGAATAGATATGAGTTATATCATATCCCAGTGTCCATCCACAAGATGAGGGCCATGGATTTCACATTAATAAACTGTCCTTGTTGGCGCTTGGCTGTGAAGCTAAGGGTTATGGGTTTCGATCCCCACTGGGTTCGGGCAGTCTCCGTGATGAATGACCTACAATTTCTTTCTGATGGTTTGTCTTCCACCTAGCTACAATTTTCAAAGTGATTATGTCACTGTGATACTTCAATTGTTATCTGTACTGATCAGGGGAAGTAACTGCTGATGTGAGCTAAAGTACTTGTTTATCTTTCAGTACTGTCTGAATCACTGGAAAGAATTGTTAGGTTAACTTTATATTTTCCCAAACTTTACCCCAACCACCAGAGAAGCCATATCGGTAAAGTCTAAGGGTATATTTCATACATTAAATTGATATTAAAGCTTGATTGTATATACTTACCTGTAAATTGTTGTCTTTTTGTGATTTCTATCATGTTTTTGTGCAATAAATGCTTACGAAATCATTGTTCTCACATTCTTTTTGGTGTTTATATTTTGTTACGGTTCAACCGGAAGTCCTGTACTGTGCTTTACATAATAATTAATTGACAACATACAGACAAATGTGATGTTTGCATCATCATTACTGTTACTACCAATAAATAAACAGTTAGTTTATTGTTGTCACTACAATGAGACAATATTTTGACAAGTTAGTTTCGTTTTGGACAGAGCTGTTTGGTTCATTATAATTGTGTACTTCAAATACCTTTTGGTAAGAGACTTGCGAAAAACAAACTAGAAGGTTGTTTAAGATTATTACTCAAACTATCAGCTTTAATAAGCATCAAGGTAACAATGCAAATGCATGTGGATTTTAAAGGTGCAAAACAACTGCAGATAACAAGATGGCTGTCTCCTTGTCATACGAAAAAGAGATGCACATTTTAGAGAAGAAATAAAATTTTTCTAAGGTTTTGAGCCTCAAAGACAGGATGCAAGCTATACATGAATGCACACAATACATGGCACTTTACGTTAATTGAAAATGTTCAGCCCACAATAAAACCATAATTATATTAGCTATAAGATCCTTTTGAAATTGAAAATCAATAAAACAGTTCCAAATCACAAGCCAGTTGACTTTCTCCTTTACTGCTCCAGTTTATACTTAACAAAACATTAGGACTTTCAGTACTTTGATTGTTGTTTACCATTGCCGTTACATTTTCCTTGACCCTCTGCAGCCTATGAAAGATTTAGTGCAGGTATTCAAGCTGTTGAACGTGTGCTCAGACAGAGTGAATGAGCAGCCAAGGTATGAACAGTTCATTGTGGACATCCTGAAAATTTGCAGCCTGCCATTCCTGAAGGAGAAGTCTTCAGATGAGCTAGTGTATGAACAGATAGTCATAGAATCCATTGATCAGCTAGGTAAGGTTTTTGTGATACAAGTGGCTTTTGAACGCAAGACATGGAACTACATGTATAATGATGTTGTTGTTGCTGATGAAGTTTCATTTTAATTGTAAAGTAAAGAGGCCATGTAAGTTAATGAGATCTTCCTCTATATGTAGTGCATCATGAGGGGAACTTTCCAGGGCCTTTGTGGCCCTCCTGTTTCTTTATTTAGCTATAATCATGAATAATTAAAGAACAGGCATTGTATTTGTCATTATAACTGATCTGTTGCTGCAACAGACTCTGCCATGTGTGGTAAGGTTTCTGTTTACTCATTGTCAGGATTTCTGATGCGAGTGCCGAGCACTGAAGTGAGGCTGCAGATTTGTAGCACATTGTTGTCCTTCTACAGTGAGACACCACAGTCCCAGGATGTTCAGTGTAGGTATCCAGGACCTGATAGTATCTAGGGCTGAAACAAGTACTCATGCAAATGAAGTCATTGCATTAAAAAAGATTTTACATGTATTTTGATAATTGATTTTAACACATTGCACTAAGTACTGACTTTGTACATCCTATATATAATTTTTTGACGTATGACTGAAATACTGTCGAAGCGATGGTAAACTCAAATAGTCTAGTCTAATTTTTTGACAGAATGTAGAATTATATTGAAAAGTATCATTATTGACATGTATATATATGTTACTAAGAAAAGAAGTACATGAGGTATCATGGTAGAAAAGGCCGACATTGGGTAACAGGTAATAATTTTGTGCCCAAAATTTTAGTATCAATACTCATATACAGTTTCACACTCAATACCAAATAAATTAGTCATTGAAATTTTGAGCCCTAGAAATGATATTTGGAACCATCTCCAAGGTCAGGATTAAGATGAAAAATTAAAAGATTCAATATTTTCAATAATATTTTGAAATTTGAGAATATGTTTGTTATTGAAAATGTTTCTTGATTTTCATATGAATTTTAAATATGTGATTATGGTACAGATAAGTCACCAAGTAGCTTACAGACAAACCTAGATGACTTTGTGTTTTGCTCATTATTACAGTGTACTTTTGTATTTAAAAAGGGAGTAAAAAAGGGGTAATAAGATGACATTCAGATAAGTTTAGGTTTAACTGTGTATCTGCTGATGAGAAAACGCCTATAGAAGAAAGACATAGATAAAGCATGTTATGTGTATGTTATACCAGATCATAAGGGCACAACTCTTGCATACAATCAGAAGGTTGTGGAGAACAGTGACATCGCAGAGACACTCGTCAAGTCCCTTGCTCTTCTGGAAAATGAACTGCCAGTCAAGATTGCTGTCCTAAATGTGCTGCAGAAATACTCTAAAACCTCAGGTAATGTCTTGATATAAACGTTGATATACCCCCTCTCCTCAGATGCGGGGTGGGGGCTCTATAGGAATCAAGCCTGTTGCGTCTTGTTTTGTCTTGTCCTACCCTACATTCACATTATATAAAGATAAGGTGCATTAAAGGATGCCAGGGTATAAATCACCTTTATTAGCTTGACTATTCAAAGAATATGATGAGCTATTGCTATGACTCGGGGGCGGGGAATGCCAGATGTCTCAGTGCATTCTGGGTCTTCCTCTGCCTGTAATTAGCTGGACATCGCTATTTGACTGAAATACTGCCACAGGTACTCGATGTTGAACTAAAATAAACAGTCAATCAACATTGTCACACAGTGTTGGCATCTGCGTCCCCATAAATGTTAAGTTTTTGTTATTACTCAGTGGATGTCCCTCAATCTTCACACATGTTTATCATCATCAGACCAACCACTAGAATAACTCTTCCAAATATTTTTGCATATTCATGGCCCTTTTTGGACTTGGAAAAAATGTTAAAGTTTTGTTTAACGTTGCTGTAATTTCCACTTTTACTCCGTAGATGTCCCTCAAATTTCACACGTGCATTTTTGTTTTCTCCTCAGAAACAATTGGTCACAATTTTAATATCATTTGGCACAAATGGTCCTCTCATAACCCTCTACCATAATTGCTAAAATAAGGTTGATCCCTTGGAAATTGAGGCCCACCTGGGGGTTCAGCTAGTTTTTAGTATGACTACTCAAAGAATATGGAAGCTATTGCAGTCATCCTTGCTTAGGCACTGACATTGCAATTTTTTTGTTTTGTTAAAGTTTTGCATGCAAGTTACTACCAAGTGTTTATCTCAATAACAATTCATGATATTGACTTTAAACCAACCAAGATAAATAACTCTTGACTGAATTTAATACAAAATATGGCCCTTTTTAACTTAGAAATTTTGGTTAAAGGTTTACATGCAAGGTACTTTCATGCTTAGTATCTAAGCATTGGATTGATTTGAAACATCTTTAATCATACCATAAAGACAGATAGTGACTGAATATAATGCAGATCATGGCCACTTATTAACTCAGACATTTTGGTTTAAGTTTTGCTTGGAGCCTACTGTCAGCCTTCTTGGTTAATGATAATGGTCAGAAGTCCAAGAGTGTTCACAAGATAATGCAGGTTAGAAAAAAAAATACTGTGAATTCTTGATAAACACAGTAAGACCAAAATGTTTTGTATTAAGGGAAGTCCTATTTTATTCCTGTTTTTGCATAAGGTCACTTGACAGTCTGTACATGGCAAGAGTATATAACTCTGTCTTTGATTTTGACATATTTATGCCCCTTTCTGACTTATCTTTTTGTATGAACACACTCTTTCACTGAACCCTGAAGAGATTGCTTTAAAACTTAGAATACATGTTTATTGCTCTTGTGTAGACTTTGGAGATACAGAGATTCTTATTTTGCCCTTAATTACAGTATTTATTGTTATTGACAAGCACCAGAATAGTGGAGCGTGCTATCTTACAGACAGCTCTTGTTGATAGTTCTATTAGCACTAATTGATGCCATTGAATTGCACAGTTCAAATGAAAAAAAAGTGTTACTTGCATCATTATTACGATTATGTTCCATATATCTAGAACATGTTTGTTTACATAATATCTTCACCTTTTACTATTTAAGTTATTGAACTGCAGTTTTCATTCTTTATTTTTATTAATTATCTTTTTAAATTTTTTAATTTATTCTGATAATTAACCTTTTTTTCCTCATATAATAATTTTCTTCAATATTTTCAGCAAAGATATGTTCAGCAATGTTGAGGGCAGATGCAGCACATCGTATATGTTCTCGATTAATGGATGCAGACCCATCAGGGCAGCTGCTGTTTCGGTCATCAGAGACACTATGGAACCTGTTGGAGAAGGGAGACAGTGCTGTCCTAGCTTCACAATTGAATAACCTCACTTGTCTCAGGTTTGTGGGGTACAGTGGTAGTGTGAATAGTTTGATGATAATCTCTTGCTCAAGTTTGATTACGGCTGATATCAGCTAATTAGGTCAGGAGTTATGCCACTTTAAATATAAAAAAAAGCAAGATTTCAAATTGTTTACACTCTAGCATCTTCATTTCCTATGCAATCATCTTTAAACTTCATAACAATGTTTATGACCATAATCTCTTGGTCAAAGTCCATTACAGCTTATATTGGCCTATTAGGTCAGGAGTTATGCCCCTTTTGATATAGAAAGAAGGCCAGATTTCACATTGTTTACACTCTAGCAGTCATCATCTCAAGGCTGATTGTCTGTGAATATACAATCCTTATTTGGGAGAAAAAAGATATAACATGGGATAGGGATATCTCACCCAATGGTCAGAAATTTCAGGCAGGGAGGAGGCTGTACTGACCACTTAATAGAGTGGAGACATGATACTTATTTTCTGAGTACATGTGTTCACCCGAGTACATGTGTTCATTGATGAATGTTCTAGGGCAATGATGGCTCTCTTGTTGTACGGGTTTCTTCTTCATTGTTTCTGTAATCCTTTAAAACGCTGAAGATTATGTGCAGGCGCTGATATAATAGCAAAAGTATTTAAGGTGTTTTTATATTTATTTATGATACAATTTTGAAGCAAATATCAAAGAAAGGGTGAGCATCATCTTTCAATAATTGTGTGCGTGAAGAATGACTTTCTTTTAAGATAGGCTGATGATATTTGCGACATATATCATTGACTTGAAAACAATGTGTCACAAACAAAAAATTTAAGGAACAGCCCTTTTCTTATTAATGCCTTTTGTTAAAGTATGTTGTTCTCTTGAAATATTTTTGTGTCATGAGCATAACTCTCTTTATATCTAAGATGGGCCAATGATATCTGGTAGATGTATCATTGACAAAAAGATGTGTTGTGAACAAAAATTAATTTTAAATGAATTATGGCCCTTTGTTATATAAATGGAATATATTTTGTCTTCACTATTTCTCGGCTACCATTGGTCTGAGTTTCATTTAACTTCATCATTGGCACATCATGACTGGCTTGATTTTATATGAGTTACAGCCTTTTGTCATATTTATTGAAGATATTTTGTCAACATGATTTCTTAGCTTCTTTTTATTTAACTTCACAAATCAAAAATCCCAAACCTACATACTCATATTGTAGGAATGTCATGCTTGCTTCATTTTTCCTTGAGTTGTGCCAGCCCCCCAACCCCTTTGCCATTTTTCTTGAATGTATTTAATTAATTGCTCTATTTCTCAGCTACGATTGATCAGATTTTGATAAAACTTTACAGCATTTAGGAGTATCAGCACTAGTTGTACATATCCCTTGCATGTTATGATCAGCTTAATTTTTTCACATTTATTGAATATTTTTTTGTGAACGATACATGTATAAGTGTATCAGAGCTCTACCTGGTTTTGATGTGTTTTTATTTTTATCCTTCAACTTTATCAAGAGTGTTTTACATAATATAAAATAACAGTAACTGTTACAAAGCTGTATTTGGGGGTATTCATCATCTTCAATGACAGTTTTTGTTTGTGTTGCAGCCAACTACGGGATGCATTTATCTACCAGTTGACCCAGGGTTACAGTCATTATGATCGCCAGCTTAGGAATGACCTGCTTGTCTTAACCTCCCTTATAGCCTCCAAATCACCAGATGCTCCATTTGTAGAGACAGGATTTGCTAAACAGCTCACTTTGTTTGCTACCTTCCAGGAAGGTAAGAATTAAATGATAATGATCGATAAATGGTAATGATCGAATGACTTGTTCAGTCAAAAAAAGGGAAAGGTATAAACAATCCTTGCCCCCAACAGAGGTTGAACTTTATAAACTTCAGATCTGCAGTCATGTTTGTAACTTCTTGTCCATGGCGCCCTTGTTAAAATGACACATTTAATCTGTAGTTTACGGAGGACACAAGGGGTGTTTAAAAAGTATCCAGAAAAGTTTCATAACTTATTCATTTATATGGTTATTAGAATGATCATTTCTAATACTTTGATATATTTTGAACTAAGTCTAAAAGAAAAAAATATTCAAATTGCACTCATGCAAAGTCCACAGTCTCTATGGCAACATCGGGTATTGTTGAGCTGGACAAATTTCGCAAATTGTCATATATTTACTTAGAGAACATTTGTTCTGTGAATATAACAGTAGCATAGTACTATTCTGTGAAGTTTTGTGTATTAATGTGTAAAATGCAGTCAGAGATGCTCCCCACAATCATGGACACGTATGACAAAAGGTACATGAATTAACTCAACATATATGAGTGGCTCAATATTTTCAAAAACGATCCTTCAATTTGACTGCCATAGATCTTGATGCAACATCAGGATAAAGTAGACTAAATCAAGGAGTTCTCCAGTAAACAGAGCTTAAAATTCCACAGGAGCATTTCAGGTCATGCTTTTGGGAGAAGGTGTATTGTACAAAGCAAAATATTTTGAAAAGTTATAAGTTTAGAAGTGTCAGAAAAACTTTGCAGATGCCATATTCCTGTCATGAGTAAGTTGCTCCAATCAACGGCAGCAGACATTGCCATAGTGATTGTCAAATTTGCATCAGTACAATTTGTATATTTTTTTCTTTCAGATTAAATTCAAAATATATTAAAATATCACTTTTGAAAATTTTATTCTAATAACCATATCAATTAATAAGTTATAAAACTTTTCCAGACACTTTTCTAACACACTATTCCCTCTATACAGAAGAAAGTGTCCACTCTAGTTGTCAAAATATGGTTAAACAAATAACAATAATACAAATATTTTATTTATTCATTTATCTTAAAAGTCATAATGGTTTAATGTTTCAAAAGGTGTGCCAATAATCATTTAAGACTTTGATCTCTGTTTATCAACACATGTGAAAAGTTCACAAAACCACTTGACCTAATAAAGGAGAAATTTGGCATGTTCCTATGTTTTGGGACACTTTTAAAAAAAAAAACCCATTTTTTCATGACTTTCAAATTTTTGGACAAAAAAAAGAAGCAAAATAATGTCTTTTAAGTGTCTCCAAAACTTTGGGTGAACAAATCATCGAGATTGTTTTTGTAAAATAAAGAGCATAAGTACAAGTAGTTGAAAAAAGGACTACCATATTAAAAAGTCAGCAATAGATAGACATTAGTTTATATTAACAGTAAATCAGAACAGAATAAAAACATGTGTAGTTTCAGGTCAAATCATCATTGACAGATTTAACATAGTACATAAAAGTTGCTTTGCAGTTTGTGCTAAACCTTTTCTATACTGCATTTGCAGGCAATAGTATGGGTATTAATTTTGGTTAAGTTTAATCATTTGTTTACTGATTTGATTAAAATCATTGTAACAATTATATATAGTGGTAGCAATTGTCAAAGCTTTGTTAGATGGATTATCAGTTAACCTGTGGTTATCTTAACCAAGGTTTATACAGTTAGCTCTCAGGGGAAATGTTTAACCCTTTCCCTCATACAGACTCATTTTGACGCACTCAATGGGTACCACATAAAGCCTGATCTGCAGAAAGCCAAACTCAACCTTACCAAATTTAATTGTAAAATCCTCATTACCAGACCACTGAGGAGCAGCAAACAGCATAAAACCTGATCAGCCTGCGAGTTACTCGCAGGCTGATCTGGTTTTATGCTGTTCGCATAGGTCTTTTCATGGTATCCTCTATGAGGGAAAAGGTTAACAGGTTATGTAGTGTTGTGGCCTCATGTGGCGACCAATTCTATAGATTGTACTGGTGTATTAAAATGTTTTAGTGAAGAGCCACAATGCCCTGGTGAAACATCTGAAGCTGATGCAAAACCATGAGGACTTTGAACTGAAGAAACTTCTCTTCAACATTGTGGTGACACTGGCCAAGGACCAAGCTGCACTACCAGTATGTAGTTTTAAAAACTAAAATAAGGTTTTGATTGCTTGTAACAGGAAAAAGCTGTTTATTAGCGTATTCTAAAAGCATAATATATAACTTGTGATATTGTTATGCTCTGCCCTTGGTCTGCTCTGGTCTTGCTGGTCTGGTGCTTGATTGGTAGTGTTCATGTTGGGCTCCAAAATATGAGATATTAGTAAGAATAGAATAGTTTTTAAATGGATAGATCCATTTGTTTGTTTTATAAAGATCATGAAAGCATCTTGGCTTGATAATGAGCTCCAGCCCTCAATATTTATAACCATAATTCAGTGCAGTATGGAACTACAACCTTTTAAAAAAAGTTAAAGACTTAATAAAATGTCAGCTGTTGAATTTTAGCTCACCAGAGATCAAAATTGGCAGAGATTAGGATCACCATCAGTCCGTTGTCTGTTGTCGCCCATCCTCAACAATTTTCTTAAAACAATATCTCCTGAAACAACTGGGTAGAAATTGATGGAAACTTGGCATGAATGATCTTTAAGTGGATCTTCACAAAAGCTGCTAAAATAAACTTTATCCATGAAGAACTCCGGTTGCCATGGCAACCAACACCATTTTATTTTAAAAAACTTTTAAAATTGTCTCCTCATGCACTGATGGCCAGAATTTAATTTATTTTGGCACAAATAGTCATCTCATAGTGCTCTACCATAATTGCTAAACTGAATTTGACACTTTGAAAATTGAGGCCCCCATGGGGTTGCCAAGTTTCCTTTATGTACTCTTTAGAGAAAATTTCAAAAATCTTCTTCTCTGAAACCAATGGGCAGAATTTAATTTCATTTGGCACAAATGTTCACTTGATTTTTCTCTACCATATTTGCTAAAATAAATTGATCTCTTGAAAAATGAGGCCCCCATGGGGTTGGTCAGTTTCCTTATATACTCCTTATAGAAAATTTCAAAATCATCTTCTCTGAAACCAGTGGTCAGAATTTAATTTAATTTTCACAAATAGTCACAGAACTTTTCTCTTTAATATTTGAAGTTGATCCCCTGAAAAATGAGCCCCCAGAGCATTGGTTTTAGTTTCCTGAGAAAGATAATCAGATATAAAAAGATATTTTAATAAATATAGAATATTGATCAACTCCCTTTATTAAATTCATTTTTGTATAGTTGTCGTAAATATGATAGGATTTGATTCAAGGTGTTTAATATATGGTAAAATTTTCTATGAATATACATTGTAAATAACAGGAAAAACCAGCAGTGATGTTTTCAATATATTTTGGTTACTTCAAACCTGGTCTTAAGATTCAAATATTTTAAATATAATATATATTAAATAGACTTCTCTGTTGAGTTCTGGATGTGCCTTTTTATTTCGGCAGTAAGGGATTTCTTCATTTATTTTTATGTCATTCCAAAAGTAAATAACTTCACGTGGAATTCAAAATTAAGGCCACAAGTAATTAATTAATTTAAAAAAAATCTGGATGTGCCATGCCACATTTTGAAGTAATTAGTGCAATAATTGACATAAGAGCCCATGGCCCTATACTGTCATTACATGGTTTTGATCCCCTAAAAAATAAGTGCTGCTGATAGTTAGCTAGTTCTTAATTAATCTGTATAGAAAATTTGAAATTGTATTTTATTTATCTGAAATTTTAATCAAGGTGAATTTGAATTATTTAATTAAGCTGATGGTTCTGTGGTGAGCGTGCTAGGGCCATGACGGTCCTCTTGTTTAAAGGAGCAGTATATAAACATTCTATAAGTCAGTTATCAAGTAAAGTCTGTTTTTTATCTCACTATTACAGATTTTATCTGAGGGTCACCTGATGCTAGCATTGTTCTCCTATGTACGGGCAAACGAGAGCCAATCAGGCCCACGGGAGTGGACCCCAGCCCAGTTTGAGGAACTCCAGCTGCAGGCCATGTCCTGCCTTTGTGCTCTGTGTCCCAGCATGTTGGATGATTATATGACTGTGCAGGGTTCCACTCGCATATTGCTACTCCTGGAGTGGTGTGTTGGGCCAGGTATGTCCCTATGTTGTAACGTGTGTACATTCAACATTGTATTAAGAGACCGCTCAAGGGACTGCCAAAAGGTGGTCACTTAATGAAATGGTTTCTTAATAAATATTTTTGGAAATCCAGACATACAAGTCAAACATGTACAAACTGTAATCTAAATTATATCATAACATTATGTTATATTACAACATGAATACAGTATAAACTTCACAATGTTTTTTTCTTATACCAATGACCATCAACTTGATTATTTTTCATTATTTCTTTCGATTTTTTAGCTATAATGTTAGAATAATAACTTAATCCATTTGGTGAGGCATGAAAATGGTGTTCGGTAGAAAAACAAAACATTTGACATCAAATTTATTAATGCATTGGGACATTTTCAAGAAACTATTATTTAGCAATGATCTGTCCTTATGACTCTGTCTAACATAAATCCCCCTCTCCCCTGATAATTTTATTTCCATCGTGAGCCCTGGTTGTGTACCATAAGAAGCAATGTTTTCTTCCAGAAGTATTAAGTTACCTTATTTCCAAACATTGTTTTTGCCAAAATCCAAAGCATTCAGCATTTGGAGATTTGGAGAGATGGTTTCACATTTGTTATGCTTAGTAACTGTTGAAACGGGAACCAGGGACTGTATTGGCCAATCGCAATTTAGAATTTAGTTGCACATGATGCAGTCATGGTTGTCAAAACAAATTAGTTTCAGTTGAGCACTTATGACCAGGATAATTGTTTGTTTGTGCAGATGTGTTAAAGATTAGGAATAATACGCATGTTCCAACACACTCAATAATAAGCAACATGCAAAACTTTCATAAGGGAATCAAACATGGTCGCTCAAAAAAGTTGATTTTGTGCATAATCATAGGTTCTGGGACTTGGTGTATGTGATTGCTGGTTGCTGATTCCAGCAGTTACTAAAAGACAACTATCTGACTGTATTTCATGTCATTGAAAAAGAAAAGGTACAAAATTATGTTTTGGTAAATGGAAATACTTTGGAGAGTTGCAATGAAAATTTTTTTTTTTAATAAAATGTTGCACATCAGAAATTCAACCAGTTGCAAATTTTTTGCAGGGCTCTGATATTATCAGTTTTACAACAGCCTTAGTGAACTCCTGGATTTCTTTTTCTTCTTCTTATTATTATTATTATACTTACTTTCTTCATTTGAAACAAAATGTAATATATACATGAAAATTGTTCTCTGTTGCAAGATAAACACAACATTGTCATGGGACATGCAGGGACTTACATGATTATGCTTGTATTTACAGCCAATTTCCGGAGCTATAGCTCTGTGTTTTCATTACATAGCCTTGATGATGGAGAAAAGGGTATACCAGTATATTGTAGCATTTTATTTGATTTATCATTCCCACTGATTTGGTGCATGATATTAATATAATATCTTGGTTGTCCAGTCTTCTCTTATTTTGAAGAATATTGTGAAATTAAAGGTAATGGCAGTATGAGATATAATAGTTTCATTAAAGTTTACCTTTATGTTAATCTATTGGTGATGGGAAATCAGGGCAAATTGATCAATTACACTGTGTTTCTTATCTGTAACCTTTTGCTGCTTTGTCTTCGTCTTTTAGCAGAAAAGTGGAGATCAGTTTTTTGTTTGTTTTCTGTTTCATACACACACCCTAAAAAATTTGGAGGTTTTTAGGGGTGAGCTTGTTGGCCAGTTGATCAGTCTGTTGGCTTTGTTCAATCTCATCTGTCATTTAGATCTCTTAAATTCTAGTCTAAACATGCTTACATATTAACCATTTACTTCATGTAGACTCATTTTGACACATAGGCAAACAGAGCAGACCCAGATCAGACAGCTCCTATAGGGTTTCCTCTGTTTGCTCATATAATATTGTAGCTCAGTTTCTACACAGTCTGTGTGGCAAAGAAAAATCAATTATTTTATATACCATTTTAAGTTCAGTAAAATCAGTATTCATCAATTCATAACATAAGGATAAATAGGTCAGTGAGCCTGGTTAGCATTTATTTTTACTATTATTTTCTTTTCACTTTTCATACTTTTTGAATCATTGTTATGAAATTTACTTCAGCACCAAATCTGTACTTTTTTCATCACATTGTATTCAGTTTCTAAATCTTTAAAGTTGGATACATCTCGTCAAAATATTATACATCTACTGAAATAAAATTATTTTATACAGATTTATAAATTGGATTCAGAATTATCAGATATATTTTGTTTGTTCATCACATATGGCATGTATTTTTAGGTCATATTCTGTGCAAAATTTTATTTTGAAAAATGCTTTTTTTTTCAGTTTTCTTTCCATTACATATCATTCATTTAGCACATACAGTGTAAAAAAAAAACACTTTTGCAATGATAGGACAGAAAGTAATATCACTTATGAAAATCATCTTGATGACATCCATGTTGTTGTTGATGTGGGAGGAAACCAGAGTACCCTGAGATAATCCAGCTGTCTGAATGGGAGACAAATAACCCTTCCACTCCTTTCACTTACAACATTGTACCAATCTAAGAACAAACTGGATTGAAATGATGAAAATTCAGTATACTCCCACAAAAAATTTGGAGGGGGTGTGGGTATATAGAAGTGAGCTTGTCGTCGGACATGAACATGCTAACAGATTGTAAATAACATTTGGTACACATGTTATAGCCCCTTTTCAATTCAAAATTTGCAAAAAAATACCATGTCCAATTGATAACTCATCAAAGGCTTAACAGATTTAAAACATTTTAGTACACATGTTTATCTCAATAAAATGAAGGCTTAAAGTTTGGGCAAATATGTAAATATTTGACACAGTTACCGCCCTTTTTCAACTTAGAATTTGCAAAATATTACCTTGTCCAAAAAAATTGATAGGCTCAATGGATTTAGATAATTTTTATTAAACATGTATATATCTCAATAAATGGAAGGCCAAGTTAAACTTTGGGCAAAATTCTTAATATCTGAAACAGTTGTTGCCCCTTTTTGACTTGGAATAACCTAAAAAAATACCTTGTCTTATTGATAACTCATCAAAGGCTCAAAAGATTTAGATAATTTTAGTACACATGCTTATCTTAATAAAATGAAGGCCAAGCTCAACTTGAGGTAAAATACGTAAATTTCTAACATGTTTATATCACCATAAAATGAAGGCCAAGTTTATCTTTGGACAAAACCTGTAAAATTTATGGGTATGTCCTCTTTTTTGACTAAGTTTTGCCAAAAAAACCTGTCCGATCATTAAGACTTCATATTTTGTGTCAAAGCTCTGTGTGTGGGTATTAATCACCTTCAGTGATATTTCTTGTTCACCACTAAGCTATCTCAGCATTCTACTGTTTGGGTGACAACAAGTCAGTCAGTTATCTATATATGATATATATCTGCAGAGGACTTTGGTGGCCATGGCAACAGTCTCCATGGTTTGGGTGGCCGAGGCAACAAACGAGCCCAGATGCGTTACTGTCTGCGAGTGTTGAGGAGTGTGGTTTCCACAGGCAATGAGATGATATTGCAGGACCTGGCAGACCAGGGCGCCATACACCAGCTTATCAGTAAGTCCATAGTCACGTGGTTTATCAGTGTATAGAGTAGAACAATTAAAGCACTTAAATTTGATATTGTTTTAATCTTCATATTAATTTATTATTTTCTAGTTGTTTGGTTGCAAGTCACAACTGGGACATTACTGACTGTTGCAATTCACAACCAGGACATTACATGACTTATTTCTGACTGTCTAAAGTCACAACCTGGACATTACTGTACTGTCTGCTGATTGCTGCATGTCACAACCAGGACATTACATTACTGAAGGCAGACTGTTGCAAGTCAAACTGGAATGATTACTGTCTACAGTGGGATATTATGTTTCTGACTGCAGACTGTTGCAAGTCAAAACCTGAACATTACTTTACTGATTGCTGACTGTTGCATGCAGTTGACTTATTTATTCACTGATTGCTGACTGTTGCATGCAGTTGACTTATTTATTAACTGATTGCTGACTGTTGCAGGCAGTTGACTTATTTATTCAGAACAAAACTATTTTGAGGCTTTTTTTAGACCATTGTAATTAGGTGACTATAACTTTACTTATTGGTGACTGTTGCAAGTCACAATTGGGATACATTTTGTATTATGCTACTGACTGCTGACTATTGCAAGTCAAAACCTTAACATTATTTTACTGATTGCTGACTGTTGCAGGCAGTTAACTGTCATTTTTTCATAACAAAACTATTTTGAGATTTTTTTTGCAACCATTTCTTTGAGGTGACCATAACTGGTTGACATCAATTTATTATCTCATTTCTTTATATTTTGAATATGTACCAGCCTCCAGAGCTTACTAAACATGTTTCTCGCACCTTCATATTGTTGAGCAGTTATGCCTTTGTTTCAGTATACACTTCCAATCAGATCGATAAGTTCCTCTTAATGGTTTTAATGGTTAAGCAAATCATGCCGGTCACTTAACGCAACAATGCCGTGTTTGGGTGTCAAATAGATTAACAAGTCAAATAGACTAGCTATAGGTCAATTTAGACAAGAGTTGCTTAATGCAACATAATATGAAATAATTTTTTCTGGAAGAATTACACATGGACTTGATTATGTTTGTTTCTTATAATGTACATAACTGCTGATCCATCATGTCCTACAACTTATTCAAATGCCCTAAGTAGATTCTTTTATTCACACATCTCCTACATTTTCAGCCATCCTGACTAACGCCATCAGCAGTAACACTGAGGATGATGCTATTGATGTTGAGATGCAGTCGGACATGATGATGATTCTCTCATGCCTATGTGAAGGAGATATCACAGGAAGGTACACAATATTACCCTGACCACTGTGTCACAGGAAGGTACACAATATTACCCTGACCACTGTGTCACAGGAAGGTACACAATATTACCCTGACCACTGTGTCACAGGAAGGTACCTGACC
This sequence comes from Solen grandis, assembly GCA_021229015.1. Lineage (NCBI taxonomy): Eukaryota > Metazoa > Mollusca > Bivalvia > Adapedonta > Solenidae > Solen > Solen grandis. The sequence goes on from CM037779.1 coordinate 10,995,362, forward strand.
ACTGTGTCACAGGAAGGTACACAATATTACCCTGACCACTGTGTCACAGGAAGGTACACAATATTACCCTGACCACTGTGTCACAGCTGTCAATAACAGAGAATACTTTCAACAATAATATTCTTTAGATGCAGAAATATGTTTTTTAATGTCTTTTTTTCTTATATAATACATAATAAGAGAAGGATTGTGATGGTGTTGTCTCTCCATCCTTCCTTCCAGGACTTTTTTTTCCGTTTTTCCGCCATATCCTAAAAACTATTTGAGTTTGTTTAAAAATTTACAGGAATCTAAGATTGCGCACTTTAGAAAATTGATTCACCCAAAAAATTCTTCATGTTATTTGATCATCATTATTTGATCATCATTTTTTGATGATTTCAATTCATTGAATTTGCTTGCTTTGTCTGAAGTTGTATTGCTTATATTGATGATTCTTTTACTCCTCTGAATAACTGCCCTGTTGCTGTTTTAAGTGACAACCCTAACACAACATCAAGAATTCTCATCATTGTCTCTTGTTCTGGTTCAAATCATGATGGGTTGGAGGCTAGAATAACATGTTTTAACTTAAATATTAAAAAAATTTCACTTGAAAGTATGTAGCGTATTTAGAGGAGTGTGTTGTAACTTTGTATTGCAGGAGCTGTTCAGTGAGGGTGGGGTGAATGTGTGTGTCCACTACCTTAAGACAAACCCAAAGCTTCTCAACAGTGGACTGGGTCACCACCGCCTTCTCCTTACAGCTGTTGACTGTGTCTGGTTAGTACATACGTATTGCTCACACACACATGGTCATTCACATTTGACATAATAAAAGGATTCAAATATTAAGATTATTTTTTACTTTCTATTTCACGTTGAGATATGAAATGCCCTCCTTGTTTCAATCACAACCTTTGTGTCATTTTTGTCAAGTTGCTTGCAGAAGCTTGACATAGTCACCACAATGTCCGCACAGTGTATGAGGGTTAGTGAGTCTTGTTGCTTGATTGGCTTGTCCAGGAAGTAACTTAGAAATAGATTGCAGGATTTACAAATAACTATTCAGTTATGTTAACCCCAATGAGGTGAAGTGTTGTGTGCTAGAGTTGGGGTCCCTAGTACAAAGGTCTTGGTCACACTTAGAGGTCAAAGGTTATGGAGCTGAGTTTGCTTTTCTGGGCTGTATCTTAGCATGGATCACAGGATTTTCAAAAGCTTGGCAGTTATGTTTACCTCAATAATACAGATTGTGTCATACAACAGTTTGGTCCCTTGGTCCAAGGTCAAGGTTACACTAAGAGGTGAAAGATCATTTGCTTATCCAGGCAGGAACTTAGACATGGATCACAGGAATTTCAAATAACTTGGCAATTTTGTTTGCCTCATTTGAATGAAGGATCATGCTAAGAGTTGGCTACAAGGACTAGATCACACTTAGAGGTGAAAGGTCATGGTGATGGGTTTGCATGTCTGGGCTGTATCTCAGGTATGGATGCAAGATTTTCAAATAATTTGGCAGTAATGTTTGCATTAATCAAGTTTCATGCACAAGAAATAGATCCCTAGCTCCATACTCCATGGAGGTCAAAGGTTATTGTGCAGGATTAGCTTGTCCAAGCTATAATTTCGACATGGATAGCAGGATTTTCAAATGATTGCCATAATGAGAGGAAGTTTCAAGCATAAGAGTTGGGTTCCTAGCTCCAAAATCAGGGTCACATTTAGAGGTCAAAAGGCATGGCGATGGATTTGCTTGTCCGGGCAGTAAATTACACATGAATCGCAAGATTTTCAAATAATTTGGCAGTAATAATTGCCTTAATTGACATCTAGTTCTATAAAGGGTCTCATGCATTTACAGATAGATCATTTTGGATAAATGATTAATGTGTTTGTTGGACTGCACACAATAAAGAGGGGAAACCAATATAAAAAATGGCCATAAATGGAGGAAGCACTGTATATCTTATTACATTGTGGATGACTATTTAATCATTTTAATCCAAATTATAATTGAAAGCACATGGTGATAATCACTGTCTATTATGCTTGAAATGTTTTATTTGTATCTGTGTACAGGTGTGCTATAGTAGGCTGCTACTCAACTGAGGATTACCTGCTAGAGAAGGAAGGTGTCTTTCTTTTAATAGACCTCCTGCAGGTATGTCATAACCTCTGTGTCCATCACCATTGAAATAAATTGAAATCACCATTGATCCTTGGTGGCAACATACCAAATGAATGTCATTCTCCTCTGGAACCAGTGGTTAAAATTTAATTTCCTGTGGCATTCATGTTACCTCATAACTCTGAACCATGGTTGCTAAAATAAAGTTGATCGCCTGGAAGTTCTGGTAGTTACCTTATATAGCTCTGTATAGACAATATCAATCTTCGTTTATGAAGCCAGTGGCCAGAATTTGATTTTGTTTTGCACAAATGGTCACTTCATGGCTGTCTACCATAATTGCTAAAATAAAATGAGGCCCCTTGGGGTTGGCATGTTTCCTTATATACTCATAGAAGATTTCAAAAATCTTCTTCCATGAAACCAATGGTTAGAATTTAATTTCTTTTGGCTGTCTGCCATAATTGCTAAATAAAGTTGATCTCTTGAAAAAATTGGCCCTTAGCAGGTCTGGTAGTTTCTTTATATAGCTCTATATAGAAAATTTCAAAATTCTTCTTCTATGAAGCCAAAGGCAAGAATTAATTTCTTTTTGCACAAATGGTCACTTCATGGCTGTCTACCATAATTCCTAAAATAAAGTTGATCCCATGAAAAACAAGATGATTGACTGACTTAAGAATTCTTCGTATCTGAAACTTAAATCTGATTGCTGCTGGAAGTAGTAATATAAAGTGATTTGAGGGGCTTTAAATAAGCTTATGTACTCTGGTGAAGGATTTTGTGCCATCATGGCCCTCTTGTTTTAATTTTGTCCAAAATATCTTCCAAGTACAATTCCTTAATCATTTTCAAGGGATTTTGACCAAACCTTCACAAGATTATTGTAATCAAGTGCATCCCAGTGTATATTGTCAGGATTTTGATATTTAGATATGTTTGGCAGAATTATGCCCCTTTGTTTATTTTGTCAGTTTTTTATTTTGAGCACAACTCATCCAACATTACTCAGAGAATTTGACCAGGATTATTGTTTCAAGTGCCCAAGTGCATATTTTTGGATTTGATCATTTTTGGCAATGTTACACCTTTTTTGTTTATTTTGCACATGTATAGAGAAATTGTTTTAGTCAATAACTTCAATAAGGATTTAGATATTAGGAGGAAATTTGGCATATAGGTAGCTTATATGAAAAGAAAGCTTTGGATTGCTTTTAAGATTATTTGAGTCAAGGTCAAGGTCACTGTTACTGAAAATAGAAAAAGCATTTATGGTGATTTTTTTTACCTACCTTGAGCATGTAAAGTGAATGTGACAAATCATAGTTAGTAGCAGATTGAATATCTGCTTTGAGTCATTTTATGACAATTGTTTATTATGTTCAGACTAAAATTTCTCTCAGTATAATCTGACATTGATTTTGTACTGTAGTATAAATGCCATGTCTGATCGGTAAAGGGTGAAAATAATTATCTATGTGTTGTATGAAGGCATGTCCGAAGGGTATGCACAACCTCATCCTTGGATGTCTGTTGGACCTGTGTGAGAACCCAAAGACAGTACACCACGTACTGACCTGGCGTGGCACTGACAATACCTCTGCTGCTCACCTCTTTTGTGACATCTGGCGGAATGAGGAGAGAGACATTGGCGTCAAGAGAGATGCACATGGAGCTATTTGTGGTGAGTTAAAGTGATCAATTCTGTAAGTAACAAGATTTGTTGTAACATCGGATTAGCAAAATATTACAGAATTGAATGCCATTTTAACATCAATTGCTTTCTAAACATTCTTATCCTAATACATCTACAACAGTTGTCCAACTTACATTGTTTCTGATAGCACAAAAAGTTTCACAACTATTTATGACAAGCCTAGGGTCACTTGATTTTACAAAGACTTTCATAGGAAAAACTAGAAAAGTCTACTTGTCAGAATCCACAAGGCCTAGAGTTTAGATATTTGGTGTGTAACATGGCCTCGTAGATCTCTACCAAGTTTGTTCAAATCATGGTTATGGGGTCAAAATTGGCCCCACCCCATGGGTCACTTGATTTTACATAGATATAGGAAATCTAGAAAAAATCTTCTAGTCAGAAACCATCAGGCCTGGAGTTTAGATATTTGGTGTGTAGGCTTGTATAGGAAAAACAAGAAAATCTTCTTAAAAATTGGCCCCCAGTGTTTAAGAAATTGAAATAGTACTGAAGTATGAATTTCATCCTTTAACTCAAAATATGCCCATTAGTTTCAATAGGGATTTCAGGATGATACTCAGGTTTCAAGAACATGGGGCCAGGAGTCATCTGATTTTATTTAGGCTTATTAGAGCTATGACCTTCAAAATTTGAATGACAGGTACATTTTTTTTTTTTGAATTTAGATGATCCTCGTACTTCTGCATGGTTTATGTATTCAGTATGACTCATTATACTATGATAGGCGATGAAGGCAATGTTTTTCAGGTAAGCAATTCAGGGCCATCTTGGCCCTCTTGTTATAATATTGAATAGCATCAATTTACCTATATCAAGTACACATGTATGTTAAATAAAATGGGAAAAAATACCATACATATTTAATGAAAGTTTGTTGTTTTAAAATTGAGTCTGTTTGATTTAGATACACATAAATTATAGGCAAGAGAAATATGGAGAATAGAATGGCAATGTGCTTCATGTTACAGTCCATTGAAACAAATGGTGTTTATTACTCAACTGAGCACATGTGCTCTTCATTTCTAAAGCAATTTATCTTCAAACTTCATGAAAACGTTTATCGTCATTATCTCTCGGCCAAGTTTGAATATGGCTAATATCAGCCAATCAGGTCAGGAGTTATGCCCTTTTAATATAAATATACAATATGCCAGATTTCACTTTGTTTACATTACATTTATTTCTTAACATCATCTTAAACTTTAGCCATAAAGTCTCAGCCAGGTTTGATTATGGTGATAATAATCAATAAGTTAAGAGTTATAGCCCATTAAATATAAAAAAGCAGCAAGATTTCATTTTACACTCTAGCATCTTCATTTCTTAAGCATTCAGCTTCAAACTTCATGAAATGTTTATGGCCATAATCTCTCAGCCAAGTTTGATAATGGCTGTTATAGGCCATTTTGGTCAGGAGTTATTGGCCTTGAATTATAAAAAAAAACATGTAAGAATTTTACTTTGTTCACACTCAAGCATCTGTAATTATTAAGCAATCACTATCTAACACACTGATAATGGCAACAATATCTCAGTTGAGTTCAATTATGGCTGATATTTGACTGGTAGATCTACATTTTAGGCCCTTGAAATATCAGAACATCACACAAATTTGCCATGTTTACACTCTAACATCTTCATTTCTTGTGCAGTGCAGGCAGTGAAGGCAATGTTTCTCAGGTGAGCGACTTCAGGGCCATCTTGGCCCTCATGTCTTTTCTTGTAACGACTGTGTCACGCAATGTTAAAGCCGGTTTATAACATTGGGTTTATTGGCATCACTTGAAATTTTGATAAACAGTATTAGTTTGATAAACAAAAGAAATGCAACATCATCACCCCTATTCTCTCAGCACTTTGAGCGCTTTGATTTTTAGATGTGTCAGGCAGACTCTGCACATCCCTTCATAAGTTATCTGACATTTGTATAGTCACAGTGGATTACATTATGCATCAGTGCAAATTGTATCATTTTTTTCTTTTGGATTAAGTACAAAATATATCAAAGCATCTTTCTTTTTCTGGATACTTTTTTAGAACACCCAGGTATCTTGATGTGTTTCTATTGTATATGTTCCAGATATAAAGCGTCCTCTGATGGGGACACTGCAGGAAGAGAAGGGGTTTACTCCTCTGCCCGCCAACTGCCCCAGTCAGGCCATTGTGGATGTTTCGGAGAATATGAGGGCAAAAATATACTCACTCTTCTGTAAGATAGGTAAGGGTATTTCTTGCAAGATTTATAAGTCCCCACTGGTGAAACTGGCTGGGGACTTTGGGTTTACGTGCGTCCTTAATCAGTCATAAAGTCTTGCAAATGTTGACTCAGGTTGCTGTTGTGAGTCACTGGTCACCCATTTTACTTAGGCTGATGGTATTCACTATGGCACTTATGTTTTCAGGATTATGTGACTAGGTGTGAGGCAGCATTAATCACAGTGATTGCATATGCAGGGCAGACATTTATTTCATGTAGGCATAGTCATATAATTGCAGAAATACTGTGGGTAAAATGCACAGCAAACAATAGCTCTGTCATTGTGTCAAGAGGGATGTGATATTGCAGTATTATCAGCCAGTGTGTGGTGTATGTTCCAGGGTTCACTGACCTGCCAGGTCTCACTGTGGATGACCACATTACTCTGACTGTCGTAGAAAAATACATGGACTTCAAGGTAACCTTCAACCTAGCAACAGTAACCTCTCCTTTTACATGAAATTATTTAATTATTTAAAATATGATAACAAACTGACCTGTAAAATCTACATATTTTCAATAGGCATGTATTAACATACACATGTTTCATGGCAATAAAAAATACTTAACCTTAAGTAAGGTAATATCCTTGCATTATATTCATTCTTTTTATATCATGTAGACAAGGCTACTGTAGGATAAGGTACATCCCTAAATGTCTTGTGGATCTTGTATTTTGACACAGACAGGTGCTATACCTAGGTTAGGTTGCTAAAGCTCTTGTTAGAGATCATAGTATTGTGTTTTAGTGAAAATGGGAAAAGTAAGCATCACAAGAAAATTAAAGAATTGTTTTGTCACATTTCTACACACTTTTACCATACATAGATAATATAGAGGCTGCACAATATTGTTATTTTCATGCAGGTTGATCTACAAACACAAAATGAACCCAATGTTGTTGAAAATCATGTGACACTTCAATAAATTTATTATTCATGGAAATCAGTTAAAAATCAAACTGTAAAAAATGTTTTTATTCACAGTTTAGCTTTGAAAAATATTTGTTGTTCCAGTATAGGTCTTTGTTTTCAGATGGGTGAGGTTTGGACAGAGATCTTATCAGAGTTGGACCAGGAGCACGTGCGACCAACCACACCAGACCTAGAGGCTGTGGAGGCTATTTCACGTGCCATTGATAACCGGGCTGAGATCGTAGCTGGTACCCAGCAGGAACTTCTCGACGCCCAGCACAGTCAGGATGTGCTCAATGAACAGGAGTTTTATGCTGAGGTCAGGGCCTTTGTAAACATTTCTAGGAGATATTGGATATGATTAAAACATTTTACCGTATCAGTCAATAGATATTGTAAATGAAGTGATTGATACATTACATAAAGAGCCAGAATTAATATCAAATTCATAAACAGAACTGGATTGTCAAATGGATACCTTGTTGTTACAGATCCGTGAGAACCACAGACAAAAGGAGAAACAGCTGAATGATTTCTCAGACTATGTGGCCAGGACATCAAACTATGAGCTGCTCAAGGTGAGACTGATTTTACTACTGATTCTTAGACTACATGTCTGATCCTTGTGTTGCAAAATATCAAACATGATCTTTCAACTAAAATGTTTAAAGATCAATAACTCCTGTGTTTTAGGATCTTGAGAGTATTCAACCTTCATACATTATTTCCTCTGTACTGTCTTCAATTGTTTGAAATTTGAAGAACACCATGACTGTAGTGATCATAC
>CM037779.1:11003252-11053252 GCA_021229015.1 Solen grandis
AATATGTTGTTTTGAGCAAGGTGCAATATTCACTTTTAGTGTAACATACTCACATAGTGATTGCAACTTAAGTTGTTGTTGTTTTCTTTTTGGTTAAGTTTAATGTTTATCGGGACATCTTTCATTGGTTATTTAATTCCATTAGCTATTTAAAACTCATGTTTGTAGCACCTTAGACTTTTTGCCATCAAGAGTGATTATGGTAATTTGAAATGGGAAACATTTACAAAAGTACTTGCAGTAGGTCGGTGGTTCTATCCGGATGCCTCCGTGCATTTGGGGGTCTTCCTCCACCTGTAGTTAGCTGGACGTCGCTATATGACTGAGATGATATCGAAACGACGGTAAACTCAAATAGTCAAGTCATTTACAAAAGTTCAGATATGTCTATTTTTTATGCATGTTGCCTTCACCTTTGCATGGGTTAAAATGTACAGAATTCAGATCAACACAAATTTCATCGGTGAGAAGTCATTTAGGTCAGCACTGAGTATGCTGTATTATGACTAGTCATTGTCAGTTTTTATAACTGCATAATATATATTTGTTATATTTGTTGTTGTTTTTTATGTCAATTTGAAAACGTACAATCTCAACATTATGTCTTATTGCTTGGCCTAGTTAAGATCCTTTTTAACCCTTACCATACTAAATTACTTTATTGGACTTTGTCTTTGCTTCTATTTGGCCTGTACCATTAGTTGTTTATATGGGTGCTAGCTGAAAATTTATTGACTGAATAGCAAAAAGTGCAGAACATGGTCAGACTGCACGTTTGTGCAGAATAATCTTGCTCTTCACTGTTCGCAAAGGATGTCACATGTGCCCACAGCATTGTAAGGATTAATTATGTATTGAATGGATCTTACCTTGGATTTTCCTTTGCCATAAAGGCTCTGTAGAATCTTAGCTACAGTATTGTATAAGCAAACAGAGGAGACCCAGATCAGACAGTTCCTTCCAGGAGCAGTCTGATCTGGGTCTCCACTGTTTGCCAAGGTGCAAAAACACGTCACTATATGATAAATAGTTAAGTGTTGAGGAACATGTGTTTTTAAGTGTTAATAAATAATGTGTTGATAACCAGACAGTGTGTGCAGTCCTGTTGCAGGTCAACTGCTGCAATATCCTGGTCATTCCCTTGACTTTGATGACCTTTTGACCTTCTAGGGCCATAGGACATTCATGTAAAAGTCTGACATTTTCGTTCATATAATACTAAGGAAGTGGCAAAGTTGTGTGACTAGTCTCTTTTTACTAACATTGGACAAGAATATTTGTTGTATTTTTCATTTAATAATTATAAATATGCTAATTTACAAGACTATTTGTGGGTCCAAATGTGTAGAAACCAATATTTATCTAAAAGTATGATAAGGTTTTGTATGGTCTATTTCATAGGAGAGCAAGATATGTGATTTTTCACCATAGGAAATAAAATAAATCTACATTTTTTTTTCTAATTCGGATTTTTACAGCAATATGAATGTGTTAAAATTTATGGACTTAGGATTGGTAAAAATCCATATGTTAAAACTCTTGAACTCTCTCCATCACTTTGTACTTATCATGCACATAATTGAAAACTCGCGAATTCTCTTCATCACTCTGTACCTTCATTTCATGCACCTTGAAAACTCTTGAATTCTCTTCATCACTTTGTACTTCCATTTCATGCACATAATTGAAAACTCTTGAATTTTCTTCATCACTTTGTACTTCCATTTCATGCACATAATTGAAAACTCTTGAACTCTCTTCATCACTTTGTACTTTCATTTCATGCACATTGAAAACTCTTGAACTCCCTTCATCACTTTGTTCTTCCATTTCATGCACATTGAAAACTCTTGAACTCCCTTCATCACTTTGTTCTTCCATTTCATGCACATTGAAAACTCTTGAACTCCCTTCATCACTTTGTACTTTCATTTCATGCACATTGAAAACTCTTGAACTCCCTTCATCACTTTGTACTTTCATTTCATGCACATTGAAAACTCTTGAACTCCCTATATCACTTTGTTCTTCCATTTCATGCACATTGAAAACTCTTGAACTCCTTTTATCACTTTGTTCTTCCATTTCATGCACATTGAAAACTCTTGAACTCCCTATATCACTTTTTTCTTCCATTTCATGCACATTGAAAACTCTTGAACTCCCTTCATCACTTTGTACTTTCATTTCATGCACCTTGAAAACTCTTGAACTCCCTTCATCACTTTGTACTTTCATTTCATGCACCTTGAAAACTCTTGAACTCCCTTTATCACTTTGTACTTTCATTTCATGCACATAATTGAAAACTCTTAAACTCCCTTCATCACTTTGTACTTTCATTTCATGCCCATAATTGAAAACTCTTGAACTCCCTTCATCACTTTGTACTTTCATTTCATGCACCTTGAAAACTCTTGAACTCCCTTTATCACTTTGTACTTTCATTTCATGCACATAATTGAAAACTCTTGAACTCCCTTCATCACTTTGTACTTTCATTTCATGCACCTTGAAAACTCTTGAACTCCCTTTATCACTTTGTACTTTCTCTTCATGCACATAATTGAAAACTCTTAAACTCCCTTCATCACTTTGTACTTTCATTTCATGCACCTTGAAAACTCTTGAACTCCCTTCATCACTTTGTACTTTCATTTCATGCACATAATTGAAAACTCTTGAACTCCCTTCATCACTTTGTACTTTCATTTCATGCACATAATTGAAAACTCTTGAATTTTCTTCATCACTTTGTACTTCCATTTCATGCACATAATTGAAAACTCTTGAACTCCCTTTATCACTTTGTACTTTCATTTCATGCACATAATTGAAAACTCTTGAACTCCCTTCATCACTTTGTACTTTCATTTCATGCACCTTGAAAACTCTTGAACTCCCTTCATCACTTTGTACTTTCATTTCATGCACATTGAAAACTCTTGAACTCCCTTCATCACTTTGTACCTCCATTTCATGCACATTGAAAACTCTTGAACTCCCTTCATCACTTTGTACTTTCATTTCATGCACCTTGAAAACTCTTGAACTCCCTATATCACTTTGTACTTTCATTTCATGCACATTGAAAACTCTTGAACTCCCTTCATCACTTTGTACCTCCATTTCATGCACATTGAAAACTCTTGAACTCCCTTCATCACTTTGTACTTTCATTTCATGCACCTTGAAAACTCTTGAACTCCCTTTATCACTTTGTTCTTCCATTTCATGCACATTGAAAACTCTTGAACTCCCTTATCACTTTTTCTTCCATTTCATGCACATTGAAAACTCTTGAACTCCCTATATCACTTTGTTCTTCCATTTCATGCACATTGAAAACTCTTGAACTCTCTCCATCACTTTTTACCTACATTTCATGCACTTTTTTCTGTCATATCCAATTTTACAAAACAATCAAATATTGTAGAGTCAAGGTGTTATGATAATCCCCTTTCATGGATGGCTGTAGTCATAATAGATATAGCTTGGAAAATACTACATGTATATTTTGGAAAGTCCCCATTTTATCCTGTTACAAACAACTTTTACTATTAGGTAATTTACAGTGCACAATCACTTTTACAAAACAAACTATGAAAGTGTGGATTTCATTACTGAACCAGTCTGTTCATAATGGCCTGGGTTTTCCATTATACATGAATTCTAGAATACTATAACAAATATGAAGATGTAAAGTTGTTCAGTAATATGGAACAATGATTATAGTACCGAGCCTAATTTGTGGTGTATCCCAAGTTTCGTTAAGAAAAAATACTGCGGGTTTTTTTAAGCTTGTGGTTGTCACTTTATTTTTTCCAATTAGTCCTCGCATGTTTGTAATTTTACTGTAAGATTAGAAAAGTCTGACTGAATGGTGTATCAGGGATGTACTATCAAGGACCAAATTCAGCCAAAGTGTGTATATATCTGTTGTATTGGTACTGTACAAATGCTTAAAAGTATCTTGGGCTATTATTTTTCAAAGGTTCATTACTCTATTTTACTAAATGTCACAAGTTATTGAGATATGGGTCCATGTTCTACGAAAATTTTGTATGATCTCAAACTCAAATGTCATATTCAAATCCTTATTGAAGCTTTGGTTTTTTAATTTAAAAAATGTGTTTGAGAGTTAAAGTCATACTCGAGTATTTCTACAAGTTTGAGAAGGTAAATCTTCAGTTCAATTTTTGAGTTTGAGCATAAAATCTCACGTAAGTTCAATTTTTATTGTGGAAAACATGTGGCACTTTCTGGTGTTTTTTTCTGTGATAATTATGACACTGTCATTTTTTTCTAAGTCAAAATTATTCATTGTAAAATTGTCTACTTGTTTAGTGGACCAAAGAACAAATTTTTTCCTTAAATAGTTTGTATCCTATCCATCTGTTTTGACAAACTGATCTCGTGTTTTACTATTGTAGAATCCTTTCATCAATGCAATATTCTTTTATTTTTCAATAAAGCAATATTTAATGTATAATTAATCTGGAGTTGTTATTTTCCACCCTACATATGAACAAAATAAACATTTTCTGATAGCCAGTGTAGATGTCTCTTTGTTATCCTATCCTTGATTCAAAGTCATAAAAAACAGTACACATTTACTGGTAAGGCTCCAGCATACAAGGGTTGTTCCAGGATTGTTGGCCCAGTGTTAGGATAATGCGACTAGGTGTGGTATGCCACATGTCTATGGCTTCATACTGCTGTAATGCAGCACTATATCTGTCTCAGATAAACATAGTCTGTAATACTGTTGGCAAGATATTACGAAACAAGTTCTTACAACTTATCACTCCAGAGGCTCTGGTGGCGGCGTATGTGGTCATTATTGTGGGAGGAAACTGGAGGGCCTGGAGAAAACCCACATGTCTGGATGGGCGACCACTGTACCCTCTCACGTATGTGACCAGGAATCAAACCTGGGACGCATTGGTGAGAAGTGAAGCGCGTTAACACTACGCTATCCAGGTAATATCTTGCCAGTAGTATTACAGACTATGTTTACTGGAACATGAAAGATAATATATGCACGGTCTGACAAATTCATTTGGCTTATTAACCCTTTCCCTCATAGAGGACACCCTGAAAAGACCTATGCGAACAGCATAAAACCAGATCAGCCTGCGAGTAACTTGCAGGCTGATCAGGTTTTATGCTGTTCGCTGCTCCTCAGTGGTCTGGAAATGAGGATTTTGTAATTAAATTTGGTAAGGTTTAACTGTGGTTTTCTGCAGGTCAGGCTTTATGTGATACCTATAGAGGGCGTCAAAAGGAGTATATATGAGGGAAAGGGTTAAGTAAAAGATTTAAGTCCCATGAAAGACTAGTTTTACATGGGATTTTCCTCTTATTTAGCAAATTTCAATGAGATTTTATGCAAAAAAAAGGCAATCTCTGAAAATCTTGCCCTTGGATAATTCCCATGTATGAGAATTTAGAGACTGGCTAAGATGCTGGCATGAAATTTGATTAGAAGGACTTGACATAAGAAAAAACAAGAGTGCTGATCATCGCAAAAATATGCCAGTCCTATTTTATCAGTTCAAAGGCCATTACAAAGGAGTGTCTTGGGACTTTTTGGCTGTTGATCAAACTTGCTCAAGATATTGTTCAGTACCAAGTTTGGTAAAGATCAAGTTACTTTGTATAAGAGTGGGGAACCTAAATGGATACAGCCTGCCCCAGTTGAATCCATATTTCCCATCATTCAATGGGCGTATAAAAAGGAGATAAACATTAACTCACCATATATAACTTTTTTAATTTAAATATTCATAGGCATTACATATATCACATATTACTTAACAACAAACCTCGTGAAAATCATCTCTCATTTAATGTCAGTACTTTCAATGGAGTTATGTCAACTTGGTGTATATTCAATTCAATACCAGTCAACTTATTTTCTACATTATACATGTAGTTAAATAGAATGTAGAATCAAAAACTCCTTTATCTAGAGAAAGAATGATGGCTGCGCCAGTGTTATTTTGCACCAGTGTTATTTTTCACAATTAGTTTCCCTTTCAAAATTAGTGGTGTTACAAAATGTAAAAATAGGTATTAACACTGTGGATGTTAGAAGTTTTCTGCAAAATACATGAGATTGTCATTTAAGCAGTCACTGAAATTAAGATTTTGGCTACACAGTCTTTTTTTTCCCCATTTTGTTCAGTATTGTTTGAAGCAAGCTTTGTTACTTAAGCTTGCAAGTTTGAACACACTCAAATATAAGTCTACCTGTTTTGAACTTTAAATTTCTTATGTTGATTGGAAAACAATTTCTAACAACTTCTACCTCTCAAGTGTTCCTGGATTGGACCAGATTGCACCTTGGAAGGTCAAAAAGGTTTGGGTTCTCCCATCTCCATCCCAATATGGGGTGCAAACAAACAACTTCCAGATTCTCATTTGTGTACCAAGATCACGTGGACCAAGACACATTTAGAGCTAGCAGGCAGGCATTCTTCAGTGTAATTCCTTGCTACCTTGAACATTTTCAAGGTTACGCAAAAAGGAAAAAAGAAAAGGAACTATGGATCAAAAGGTTATGGGTTCCAACCCTAATTGCAGACAAGAATCACTCATAACCATTCCAGGTGCAAGATATTGGTTCATACCAGAAACTGCTGAGAACGATAAGTAGAAGTTGCTAGAATATTTTTCTACAACAGCATACTCGACTATTCAAAATGCTTCTTGGTAAATCAAATGTAATCTATTTCAATTCTTGCCCTTCATATACCCTGTATATAATAATAGTCAAAAATGATATACCTTGATAATACCCCTAAATTGGTTTATGAAGTCTAAAATCAATCCCATGACTAGTTATTGAGACCAAAGCATAATAACTGCATGCAAAATTTAACCAAGTATCCAAGTTAGAAAAGGGCCATAATCTATATAAAATTCAGTCCAAGAGTTGTCCTCCTTGGTTTTTTGATGCCCCTGAACACACTGACTTTCTAGTCAATATCATAAACAATTTCTGAATAAAAGCGATTTCATAAAATTTAAAAAAACTACTGCCATTTAATTAAAGTTTCAAATCAAACCCATGCCTGGTTACTGAAATAAAAGAAAAAGGGGCCATAACTTGTAATATATTAATTTAAATGTTTTAAAGATGATTCAAATTAATCGCATGCCTGGATACTGAGATATGAGCATAATAGTACATTTGTACCTTGCATACAAAACTTTAACCAAAATTTCTAAGTTAAAGAAGGGGCCATAATTTGTAATATATTCCATCAAGAGTTATCTACCTTGGTTGTCTGATGCCCCTAAACATATTCATAAACTTTCAAGTTGATACCATGAATGGTTATTGAGATACAAGCTGGGTAGTAGCTTGCATGCAAAACTTTAACCAAATTTTCTATTGCATGCAAAACTTTAACCAAATCTTTTAAGTTAAAAAGGAGCCATAACTTATATTAAATTCAGTCAAGAGTTACCTACCTAGGTTGTCTGATGCCCTGAACATATTCATAAACTTTCAAGTCAATACAATAAATGGTTACTGAGATGTAAGGTTGATATTAACTTGCATGCAAAACTTTAACCAGAAGCAGCAACGCCATTGCAAGGGCAACTACAAAAGCTCTCATATTCTTTAAATAGTCAAGCTAAAAATGACATAAAACGACGTGTTTACACACAAAAAAAGAAAAAAAGAATATGTTTATGTTCAAATCCTCATAGCGACATTGTACTGAAGAGCTTACTTTTCAAGATATATCTGTCACAAAGCAAGTACCGGTATCACAAACGTTGAAAGCAAAGTCTGACTTTAAGTACATAAACAGTTAAGCCTGATATGCTTCAGTCCATCTATGCAACATTAAACATGTCTGCCACACCAAATAACAACACACATCCATCTACGTTTTATATCTACCCATGCAGCAACAATTTTTCACTATTTCTATTAGAGATTAACCCCTTCACTGCTGTGTACTTGTGGTTGTTATACAACGGAATCTGGTAAATGTTTTGGCCACTGTTTACTAATTGAATACATCCTATTGGTCCATTTGATCACATGAATGCTAAAGAAATAGTTTTATTCTTATACTTGTATGGTATGGTAGAGAAAGCCAAAAACTGCAGAAAATATGTTTGATTTACACTGATTAGAGTTGCATGCCTTAGACAATCACCTACATAAATAACCCGCATGACACTAGAGATGTAGCATATGGCATGCACTTGTTAGGGCAGTGAAGGGGATAAACTTATCCTGAACCCTATGTACAGCCTGAACAGGTTTGCCCTGTTTGATTGTGGCTTAGAAACACTACAGAGATGATATATTTCACTGAGTGTTTATATTCACTACATTCAGCTGTTTTTTTGTTGTTGTTTTGTTAAGTTCAAATTCATCTTATAGCAAATAGGGAAATTAACCAATGTGTCATAAATCATCATGCAAAGTTGTGTGAATTTAAAAAAACCAAAAAACTCAAGAAAAAGTATAAATATGTAGATTTTCCAGAGAGAAACAACTCCATATACAGTTAAAGTCACATTTTAAATATTGGATAAGAGTGACTAATTGTTTATGAAAAGGCATTCTAAAAAATGAAAAAAGAAGTGAAAAACAAAAACAAAAAAAAACACAAGAGCTGTCAGAGGACAGCACGCTTGACTATTCAAAATGCTTGTTGGTAAATCAAATGAAATTTATTTCAATTCTTGCCCTTCACATACCCTGTACATAATAACAGTCAAAAATGATATACCTTGATAGTCTGATACCCCTTAATATTTTTATGATGTCTAAAATCAATCCCATGCCTAGTTACTGGGACATAAGCACAATAACACTGTACATGCATAACTTTAACCAAAAATCCAAGTTAGAAAAGGGCCATAATTTGCATAAAATTCAGTCCAAAAGTTATCCTCCTTAGTTTTCTGATGCCCCTGAAGACACTCCTTAACAATTTTATAAGCTGGATAGTAGCTTAAATGCAAAAATTTAACCAAAATTCTAAGTTAAAAGGGGTCATAATTTTTAATATATTCCATCAAGTGTTATCTTCCTTTATAATATGATACCCCTAAACATATTAAAGATGTTCCAAATCAATCCCATGCCTGGATACTGAGATATTAGCATGAAAGTACCTTGCATGAAAAACTTTAACCAAAATTTCTAAGTTAAAGAAGGGGCCATAATTTGTAATATATTCCATCAAGAGTTATCTAACTTGGTTGGCTAATGCCCCTAAACATATTCATAAACTTTCAAGTCAATACCATGAATGGTTATTGAGATACAAACTAGAGAGTAGCTTGCACGCAAAACATTAACCAAATTTTCTATTGCATGAAAATTTTTAACCAAAATTTCTAAGTTAAAAAAGGTCCATAATTCATATTAAATTCAGTCAAGAGTTACCTACCTTGGTTGTCTGATGCCCCTGAACATATTTATAAACTTTCAAGTCAATACAATAAATGGTTATTGAGATTTAAGGTCGATAGTAACTTGCATGCAAAACTTTAACCAAAAGCTGCAACGCCCAACACCGACGCCGCCGCAAGGGCGACTATAATAGCTCTCATATTCTTCGAATAGTCAAGCTAAAAAACATGTGAAATCAAAGTCCATTACAGAATATTACTGAGCATTATAAAGTACCATACCAGGTTGCATAGGTCATTTTTCTCCCCCAGTCAAGGGGGAAAGGATGGAACTGTACTGAATTGATTGAAATCCACACGTTCAGGTGTTTTACATGTATCACAATAATGATAATGAACCAGCTAAAGCAAATTGCCACACTACCATATCACTGAAGTTACATCAATACTGTAATAGGTTTTTAATAAAATCGACCATAATAATAACAAACAAGAGGGCCATGATGGCCCTGAATCGCTCACCTGAGTACCATTGCTTCAACTGATGTCAAGGTTTTTAAACAGACAAGGATTCTGATATAACTTAATCTAAAACATTTTACCCCTGACAATACTACACACCAAATATCTAAGCAATGGGCCATATGGTTTCAGAGAAGACTTGGGCGCAGGGTCATTTATCACCGTAGGGCCAAGACTTTGAAAATCTTTGTAATGAACCATTAGATGCTACTACACACCAAAAATCTTAGCTCTAGGCCTTATTGATTCATAGAAGAAGATTTTTTAAGATTTTCCTATTTAACTCTATGTAAAACAAGTGACCCCTGGTGTGGGGTCATTTATCACCATTGGGCTATGATTTGTACAATCTTGGTAGTGGCCCATAAGATGATGCTACATACCAAATATCTAAGCTCTTGGCCTTATGGATTAATTGGAAGAAGATTTTTTAAGATTTTCCTATATAACTCTATGTAAAACAAGTGACCCCTGGTGCGGGGTCATTTATCACCATAGGGCTATGATTTGTACAATCTTGGTAGTGGCCCATAAGATGATGCTACATACCAAATATCTAAGCTCTAGGCCTTATGGATTCATAGAAGAAGATTTTTTAAGATTTTCCTATATAACTCTATGTAAAACAAGTGACCCCTGGTGCGGGGTCATTTATCACCATAGGGCTATGATTTGTACAATCTTGGTAGTGGCCCATAAGATGATGCTTCATACCAAATATCTAAGCTCTAGGCCTTATGGATTCATAGAAGAAGATTTTTAAAGATTTTCCTATATAACTCTATGTAAAACAAGTAACCCCTGGTGCGGGGTCATTTATCACCATAGGGCTATGATTTGTACAATCTTGGTAGTGGCCCATAAGATGATGCTACATACCAAATATCAAAAGTCTAGGCCTTATGGTTTCATAGAAGAAGATTTTTTAAGATTTTTCTATATAACTCTATGTAAAACAAGTGACCCCTGGTGCGGGGTCATTTATCACCATAGGGCTATGATTTGTACAATCTTGGTAGTGGCCCATAAGATGATGCTACATACCAAAAATCAAAAGGTTAGGCCTTGTGGTTTCGGAGAAGAAGATTTTTTCAAGTTTTTCCTATATTAGCCTATGTGAAATCAAGTGACCCCTGGGGCGGGGCCAATTTTGACCCCAGGGTCATAATTTGTACAATCCTGGTAGAGAGTCATAAGATCATGCTACATACCAAAAATCAAAAGGCTAGGCCTTGTGGTTTCAGAGAAGAAGATTTTTTAAATTTTCATTTTTAAAATCTATTTTTAGCTCCTGTGACCTAATTATGCAATGGACCAGAACCATTTATACAACTTTAGTAGAGCTTCATCCAAGGAACATTCCTGCAAAATATTTTTCAAATTGGCCAAGCCGTTTAGGAGGAGATGTTGTTTGAAGCAATTGTTGACGCCGGACGCACGCACGCACTGACGCACGGACGCACGCACGCACGGACGACGGACGACGGACGCCGGACAAAAGGCGATCAGAAAAGCTCACCTTGAGCACGTTGTGCTCATGTGAGCTAAAAAACTAATATAATTATACATGTACATTATTAATTTTAGGGATAAAAGATGAAAACTTGTAGTTGGTCAGCCAACAGTATAGAGCCAGGCCAGCCTGCACAGATGTGCAGGCTGGCCTGGCTCTTTACTGGTGGCAAAGGTTAGCACTTAACGTTCCTGCAGGTTAAGGGTTAATATGTCTTATTGAGCCCTAACTGGGGGCACTCAAACCCTATCTGGAAATCCTAAACCAAGCCCTAATGGGATTTTCATTGTAAATTTCCAAAATTACAGAAGTGCCATGTTACCCATTCCCTAATTGTTCCACTACAATAGTAAATGTTTTTCATCATAATCACCTGTTGCATCTACAGCTTTCAAGAATGTAAATAAGCAGAGACAGTTCACAGTGTCAGAAGTGACAACAATTTTATTGCTAATAATGAAGAATTTGCATGCCTTTGGCAACAACACCACCATCACAAAGGTAATCACAATTCATTCTGTTCTTGTGAATAACAGACAACATAAATCCTATAAACTATCCTGTATTCATGGTGACCTGGAGTACATATATGTTACAATAATTTTACTTCTTTCTAATATGATTTTTTACACTGAAAAAATACTTTTTAAAAAAAACATCAATATCTTTGACGAGTTTCTCAGACAAAGTGTTGCAACATCATTTATTGCTGTTTTATGCTCCATGTTTATTTGGGTTTTTTTGTTGTTGTTTTTTCAGTGAAAACTGTGTCAATATGGTGTATAGTGTTGACAACATTTTATCTTCCATTAAAACAAATATTCTGCATGATTTAATAGAATATGACCTGTGCATTAAATTGGCACATTAATACATTTCTATATAACTCCAAACAGATAATACATTTTTCAACATATAATGAGCAATTAACCCTTTCCCTCATATAGACTCATTTTGACGCACTGAGTAGGTATCACATAAAGCCTGATCTGCAGAAAACAAAACTTAAACCTTACCAAATTTAATTGTAAAATCCTCATTACCAGACCATTGAGGAGCAGTGAACAGCATAAAACCTGATCAGCCTGGGAGTTACTCGCAGGCTGATCTGGTTTTATGCTGTTGGTATAGGTCTTTTCATGGTTTCCTCTATGAGGGAAAGGGTGAAGAAATATTCATCCCTAATCTGGAAATCAAATACTTTGTCAGCCATATTTGTTTACCATGCTACTGTGCGAGGCAGCTTTCAAGAGTACCTTCTCTGCATACAAATCCAGTTAAAACCTCACTAAAGACTATCTCCCTGTGTAAGTGTGTGTGTGTGTGTGTGTTGAGAGGTTTTATATTTCCGCTTTAAAGCAGCTTGTTCACAGACGGTCATTTACTAAGAATATGACATAAAACTGTGTGTTTTAACCTCAGTCAATACCCATCTACAGGTGCATGGTTATCAAATGCAACATTCCATTAGTAAAAAAAAATTGCATCACAAACAGTACAAAATTTACATGATTTAGAATTATAAAATCTATATCTAGAATATCTATTTCCGTGCTACCCTGGACTGGTGAAGATGCCAAGTTGCGTAATGTGTTCCATGGTACAGCAAGCACCTGCTTTGGAGATACCACATTTTGTATTTAACCAGAATTCCCCAGAAAGCATTAACAAAAATTTTCGCCTGCAATGTGACCTACACTTGCCAGTTTGAAACAAAGATGTCACCAACATCAACAAGGGAGAATGGAAATAACTTTTTTTTTTAATATTTCACCAATAAACTGTGAACAAGCTACTTTAATTAGAAAATAGACATCAAATTTTCTTACAAATTTTCTGTATCCTGAACTGTCTTTCTTGTATGAAATATTCATAAGTTGTCTAATATCCAAAACAATCTTCTTCCTGATGTGACATTATTCTATTTAACTCAAATGCAACAAATCTGGGAATATATTTCATCAGCAAGCCAGAGTATTGCCTGCCTCAATACAACAAGACCCCAAGTCCTTCATTATTATTAGATCACAGCACATTCAATAATTTACAAAACTTTTAACACAAAGTCTCACGTAAAGAGGAAGTACAAGTTACCATGGCAACAAGAACACTTAACAAGCACACTATGATAAAAGCTGGACTTTGCTTTCACTGGCATTGTCAACATGACCATCAGCCTGTACTTGTATTTCTCCTTCCTTATTTTTACATCTTCAAATTAAATATCCAGTCAGCGGTCAACTAAAGTTCCCAACTTTGATGCTTATCCCAACTTCTCTCCTCTTGGTTTTCTGTATGGGTCCCAAATCTTCCATCAGCTTCCTTCTCTCTTCCCTCCTAAAATATTTTAGAGTTACAAAATAAATATAATGAAGTCTTATTTTCCTTTCTATGAAGAACAGAAACTACTTAGATACTAAAGTCAAAAGCAATCTTTACCAAGAAAAAACATGTTGAACAAAAATCTAGATCAAATTTATAACATAGTAAATGATGATTGAAGTAAGTTTACCATTCCTGAACTTAAATACTGTAAAATCATTCATTTTCATTGACATTAAATTCCTAAGAGAATTTTGTGGGTACATTTATTCATGGATCTAAGTACTAATACATGTGAGGTCTATATAAGAGACAAGTTTAAGTGGGGATTAATATTCATGGATAAAACTCTCCACGAAATTGACAAAAATTAGTGTCCCACGAAAATTAATGATTTCAAAGTAATTGGATGGGAGTGATTCCTATATATCCCCCACTTTTGTGAAGGAGGTGTATAAATATCACCTGGCATCATTAGATGTACAAATATATGACATCATTATAACATACTGTCTGAAATAGACCAAACTAAATAAGTATTCTAGCATTGTTAAAACCATACGAAAATCTTGTCCATCTTCATCATCAAAACACAAGAATCGTATTAGATAATTTCTACATTCTGAACACCAATCTGTATCAAATAACACAAAATTTAGAATTATTTTCATGAACATAAAATTAAAACAATACAAAAATTTTAAAATGTTTATTCAAAAAAATAAATAGTAAAATGTACTATCACTGAGGGTGATTAATAACCCTGCAACAAACCTTTACTTCATCTGTGTGTAAGACGTGACGTAACATGATGGGACAGGACGGGATGTGTCAAGCATAATAATAAATGAATTATTAATAGATATCAAAAGAAAATGTAACAGAGACTTTTCAGAGGGCAAAACTAAAGGCTGCATGATCATGATGAATGACTCAAGGATGAACACTCACATTTTTCGTTTTTCATCCATTTCTTTAAGAACTTGTTCACGACCCTTGTGATCATCTTCAGTCATAAAATCATCAATATTGTTAGGGTCAAACCTGGTGTCCTGTGTTAAAATGTTAGAGAAAAATAATTACATAATTCAGAGCAATAATCCAGATAGTAAATATTGCAGTTAGTTTCTACTTTGAATATAGAAAACTGTCAGTAAGTAGCAACATCTATCTTTTTTACTTCAGAAAAAGTGGATGTTCGTTTGTTTATTGGGTTTAAAATCCCACCGACAGTATTTCAGTCATTTGGAGACGATGCCTAATTGAGACAGATATAGTGCTTCCACATTGCAGTTTCACGCTGTAGACATGTGGCATGATACCACATCCAGTCACATTATCCTGACACCAGACCAACCAATCCTGGAACTACCCTTAAATGCTGAGCGTCAAGCAAGGGAGCTATACCAGTACCATTTTTTTACAACTTTGGTATGTCGGGGGTGGGGATCGAACAAATGCCCTCCTGATTCTGAGGGGGACACTAAAACCACTCAGCCTGGTACAGGTAGTAAAAGTGGAATTTAAATTTTCACTGTTTAAAACTGGAAAGGTACAATGCCCATAACGCATTTTTTTTTAATTGTAATAGACAAAGCATAAACACATCTCTATCCTTTGGAAGAGTCAGTAGATATTTTAAAGCAAAATAAACACTACTCCTTAAATGTTTGTAAAAACATTGAAGTACCTTTACTCCTACTGTGTCGCCATCTCGTATATGGAAGGGTGCCTGTCGCAGGTTCTTCCCAGCATTGCCTTTCTTCCCTTTAGCATTCCCTTGCTGGTAAAATAAAACACTTTTTACTTGCTAGCAAGACATTACAATCAAGTTTCATGAAGGTTTGATCCAAAGATGTGGCCTTTATTAATGTTCACAAGATTTTTCTAAGATTTAGATTAGTGGTCTCATTTGTGATCCACATGACCCAATTTCAAACGTATTAGAAATATCATCTAAACAAACCTCTGACCAAAGGCTGTTCACAAAAGTTCATCCTCAGTCAATTTATCTCCAAACAGGCAGAAAAAAAGTTTTGATTTTATTTGTTTTTTTGTTTTTTGTTCTTTTTTTGGGGGGGGAGGAAGAAACATGGGTTATGATTTATGCATTGTTCACTTAATTACGAGGATAAGTAATGACAATGGTAATATATGCAAGAAATCAACTCCCCTGCATCTGTATACATACCTTATCATTTTTCTCCAACACAACCCATTCATATTTATGCGGGAAATGTTTTGCCATGACAACATGCTCCGCCTCTATTGCCAGAACCTCAGATACTGCCTGTCGGAGACTATATAGACTAGCAGACGAACTGACGTCCCACACCAACTCTATGCCCTGCTCGTAACGTTTTGTGTCCGGGATTCGATGACAGATGTTCAACACAATCTGATTCTGACTGTCAACAAAAATATGAAAATCCTTAACCTGTTGCTGTTTTGCTTTGTTTTTGTTTTTTTAAGGTTAAAATTGAGGTTATAAAAAAAATATATGGCTCTTATAGTTGTGGTCAACTGAGCTATAGAATTACCCTAGAATACTCCCCAAAGGTGATTAATATCCCTGCTATAGCATCTTGACTCAACATATCATCAAATCCTATTCATAAAATAAGCGATGTAATGCGGGCATGGCATAAATGAACAATATTATTATTCCCGTTTAGCCCCTGCTATACATTCCTCCAACTCCATCCCAACACTTCCAGCCTTGAAGCTTCAAGCTCCACACACTTCTAGTTCTGCCCCATATTTGCAGTTCTACCCCCAATACTTAAAGCCCCCCCCCCTTCCCATGTTTACCTCAAAGCCTCTTCCTCTGGCACAATTTGCAGGCCCAGAACACTGTTGGATGTCAATTTCAGCCTCCTGCAACCATAGAATAATCCATCATTCTAAAATTCAGTCTACCGTATTATATCTACCTACTGGGAATTTAAGTAAGTGGAGCTCAACTGAAAAAAATACATTTCACTCTACTATTTCTAAACTTTCAATCATCTTAAGAAAAATACATTTTCAAGATATACACATATGTAATTGTAATCATTTTTGACACTTAGATTTTGTGCGCAATCCATTTTGGGTTAAACCTCCAAACTGCAATACCCAACTGAGTTTGTTTGTTGGATTTAATGTCCCACCGACAGTATTACAGTCATCTGGAGAAGATGTCTACTTGAGACAGATATAGTGCTGCCACACTGCAGTATCACGCCATAGACATGTGGTATGATACCACACCCAGTACATTATCCTGACACCAGCCAACCAGTCCTGGAACAAGGGAGCTATACCAGTACCATTTTTTACGATCTTTGGTATGTCGCACGCGGATCACACCCACAACATCCCGCTTACAAGGTGGACGCTCTGACCACTCGGCCACCATGACCGGTCACTGAGTGTTTAAAGAGAGGGTATGTGGCATATGGTTACAAATGAACAACAAATAACTGGAATAGTTACAACTTTACACAACCAAATAAGCCCAAACCTCACCTTAGGGTTTGGTCCTTGTCCCTCAAAATGGTTGTCAATTGTTTTTTCTCCACTAGCCGGAGACGCATGAAGTCAGGCCCCGGTATCGGAAGGTCTGACACAATGTTCAAGGTCATGACCTGCTGCTTTAGCTCCTCTAATGTGGTCTCCCTGGAGATCTCAACTTCTCCAAGGTGAACTGGGTGGGGTAAAGACGTCACCTCCTCTGTTCTTGAGGATGATGAAACTTCGGTGGGTAGTGCAAGTAGGTCTGAAATATTGTCCATGTTTTAATTCATTTGAGATATTTTTTTGATACTACTTAGCATATAGCAAAAGTCAAACTAAGTTAGAGTGATGTATGAATAATTTATGGAATATAATGGCTGACATTTTAGTTTCCAATGTTTCTGCATTTATTAATAATTGTGTGACTAAAGTCAACCAAAGTAAAACCTCATCGGGCACCATTAACAACTGACCCTATTTGGTTCCAAAAACTAATTGATTTATCAGAATAATCCAAAACCTGAGCTAGTAAGATTAAGGTAATCCATCCATCATTAAATTGTGATCATGGTTCATCAAGTGATGGTCAGAATTTTATGGTTAATGCGAGCATTTGTAGACTAGAGCAATTAAGCCTATAACTCAAAGTCAGTGGATGCTTGCATCTGCACTGAATTCTTTTTAAGCATTTGAAGGACCATGATTATAATTTAATGATGGATGGATTACCTTAATAGTCTTTCTAAATAGCAATAGATCAATGTGCGACAGACCCCAGTACTTACTGTATATAGATGCCATCCAGCACATGAGGCCTCCTTCCTGTTTGGCCGCTGTCCGTACACTGGCAGGGGTGGAATACAACCACATGGACAGTCGTATATAACCCTGGGAATGTAAAGTCCAACATGGCTTGAATAAAAACACTAGTACTGTCAATGGAGGTATTAAATACCTTCAATGCTCTGCTTCAGCTCAATATTTTAAAGGCATACGTGAAAAATGCAGTTTTTTTCTATATAGACAAAAAAGGACAAGAAAGTCAGTAGAACTGACAGATGCTCCCCGAAGAACATCATTGTTACAAATAAGGCCTTGGTCAATGGGTGGGAGGATATGTTGAAATCCCCATTCCTAAATCATATCTATTCTCCTCATCAGATGAGATGTTTTACCAACTCTAATTTGGAGACTTAGTAACAGTTTACTATTTAATATGATAATACGTGTTACTCATCAGATCTTTCATTGATTTTTTTAAAGTTTTTATACTACTAAAAATTAAGTCATACATTTCAATGTGTGCTCATATCAAAGAGGTTAACCAACACTCTTGACATATGACTGGATATTTGAAATAGTGTATAATGGCCTAAACAACAATTAGCTGACATGATTATGATTGACATTACTAGCATATTGAATTTTGTGGGGTTTTGTTTAAATGATATCTCCTGTTAAATTAGGCAAATGACATGAATATTAGTCAACAACATAGTAGTAGGGGCCATAACTCTCTTAAAAATTGAGGAACCAGGTCACGTCGACGATATGCATATCTACTCTTGGTAATAAAGCTTCCCATAAAGTTTCATTGAATTCAAGCCATTAGTTCCTGAGAAATAGCCCGGACAAGAATCATGCAACATGAACTATAGGCCAAAAAGTCAAGGGGCCTAACTCTTGAAAAATTAGGAACCGTCAGCGACGATATGCGATCTCCTCTTGGTATAAAGCTTCCCATAAAGTTTGTTGAATTCAAGCCATTAGTTCTGAGAAATAGCCCGGACAAGAATCATGCAATATGTACTATAGGCCAAAAAGTTGGTATAAAGCTTCCCATAAAGTTTCGTTGAATTCAAGCCATTAGTTCCTGAGAAATAGCCCGGACAAGAATCATGCAATATGTACTATAGGCCAAAAAGTCAAGGGGCCATAACTCTGTGAAAAATTTAGGAATCGGGTCATGCTGACGATATGCGCATCTCCTCTTGGTAATAAAGCTTCCCATAAAGTTTCGTTGAATTCAAGCCGTTAGTTCCTGAGAAATAGTCCGGACAAGGAAAGTGTGACGGACGAACGGACGGACGAACGGATGGACGGACGGACGGACGGACGAAGCGGCGACTATATGCGTCACCTTCGGTGAGCATAAAAATTAAAACTAGCCAGGAGAATTTTCTAAATCTTTGTATGATTATAGAGAATTACAAATATAAATTAATCTATGGGAAAAATAATGGGGGTCACTGCTCTACTTCTTGAGTTATCTGCCCCTGAAAGTGAGTTTTTTGCTCTTTAATGTCATTTTCAAGGGCAGATAGAAAATAATTGCATTGTGCACGTATGCCTTTAAATTGAAAGAAAACTTTATGTAAAACCACGCCAACAGGACACAATACATCAGGATGGAAATGGGCAATACACACAATTCTTATATAGCTCCCACTTCACTTTGGGAAGCAGGGGTATAAGTAACTAGGCATTCTTCAATCTTATTGTCAAATACTAATGTAATATTCTTAATATACTAAACAAATTCTGAAACAATTTCTGATTCAAATTTAGGGGGGAAAAAAACAGTAACTCAATTTGTTCATAAAAAGATGATAAAGAAGATCATATTAAAAAATGCTTGCTAAGATCAACAAGGTTGAAAAGTTTCATTTTACAATAATTATAAACCTATATGTATCACTCTCAACTCAAAAATAGGCATAACCCTGCCCCCAAAATTTGTCATAGGCTCACATAGCAGCTATATAAGTCAAGCTCAAAATGTAATTGCTTGTTGATATGTTCTACATCTTTTCATTTCAGTATTGAACATTTATTCTAAAGCTGTCTAGCGTAAAGTCAATACCCCTTGCAAGGTCTCATGACATACTTTGGGTGCTAGACGTCCACGTTCTAAAAGCAGCAGATCACCGTCGTTCACACAGTTACCCTCCAGCGTCTCCTCAGAGTCATCTAGAAGCTCGGCAGCTTCCCCACACCAATTGGTCCTCCGCAAATGCCAGTCCCCCTCTGTCAACACAACCCCTCATAAACTGACTACATGTAATTCATTTCATTATTACATAACATACTGCCAAATATTATCACAATCCTATAAATTTATCAATATATCACATGTTAACCCTTTCCCTCATATAGACTCATTTTGACGCACTCAATAGGTACCACATAAAGCCTGATCTGCAGAAAACCACAGTTAAACCTTACCAAATTCAATTATAAAGTCCTCATTTCCAGACCACTGAGGAGCAGCGAGCAGCATAAAACCTGATCAGCCTGCGAGTTACTCGCAGGCTGATCTGGTTTTATGTTGTTCGCATAGGTCTTTTCATGGTTTCCTCTATGAGGGAAAGGGTTAAATACTACTTACAATGAAATGTAAAACAATGTAGTCATCCACTACATACCACGACTCATTTCATATCATTCTTGTTTCATATTTCAGTAAACAATGACCACTCATATTAGATCCTCCATATACAAAATTATTTCATCAACAAATAAAAGATTTAATCTCAAAATTTATAAAAACAAATTTAAATTTTCTCATGCTAATGACAGCATATATGAATTATTTCTATTCTTTATGACAATGAATAAGGGGAATCTGGTTCTTCAGAAATTTGACTTGAGGAATATCTCAATATCAAGTTTTCTAATATCTTTGTAGATCAAAATGGATTTATTTACATGTTCATTGAAAAAAAAATAATGGTGTAATAATGAAACATCTCTTATTCAAATGGGAATCTACTCATCAACCAAGTCCAAGAATTCTTATCCTCAAAACAACAAACTGTATAAAACGTAACAGATAGCAGGCTAAGAAAAACTTGCAAAACTGATCTAGTTTTAGAATTATTACAAAAATCACATCTGTGATAATTTGCCCAGAGCTTTAATGTATATCTTTTTATGTCAATAAGTAAAAAAGCTCAAGCAACTGATAGTAATCCTCCTAAATAGTTCCTGGGTTGGACCAGTACTCTGTGCCTGAGAATGCCATGAAAGATTCCCCACCCACATCCTCCATGAGATTCCAATCCACAACTTTCTGATCTGCCTTTAAATATTCCACCCCTGAATTAAGGCACCCAGAGTGTAAACTTGTAGCACAGTACCTTTAATGTTGGCTTTATTCAGGAGACACTGGAGACACATGTCGACGGTGGCATGGTGTGTAATCATGATCTCACGGTAGTCTGTGTCCTCCGATTTGTCATCACAGGTAAACAACACAGTGATCTGCAGGAATATCATAGATATATGACAATGAAGGACTAAAAGGTCCAACATATGAGAAATATTAAAAATAAACTATTTCCAGAAAAGGTGCATTTAAATTGACAAAAACACACCATATTATGTACAGTAACTTTAAATATTGTTCTAAGACATTTAGTGAAATATAAATATCATTATATGAAATAAGCTACAATACTAAAACCAACTGCAGATACAATTTTCTAGCAGACATGGGTCTCCTCTCAATTTTGTTTGTCTAGTTTCTTGCCAATTAGAGATTTTGTTTAATAAAATATATAACTTCCAAAATGCAAAATCAAACCACAAAATGATCATTTACTTTAAAGAAATGTTTAAAAAATTAAATGTGGGTGGCAAGGACTGAACCTGTAACCTTCTCTTAAAAAAGGCAGGTTCGCAACCACCTAGCCACTGGGGCCAGCTGGTTCCCTCAGTTTTTACCTCGTCAGACTTTGGGGTTGGCCCTGGTTCCAGTATAACTTTACTTCCTTGGCTTATCCCAGCCTCAAACACTGTAAGCTCTTCATGCACTGAAACATTTCATCTACATCAATTGGGAAACTAGAGTTTATCTATCTCAATGATTCCTGGGTTGTACCAGTACTTACTGGCTTGGAAAATCTTGAGAAACAAATAACCCTATACAGAGAAAATGGACCACAATGCATTTTTATTAAGGCTGTAATTCAGTCAGCCTACTATAACTTTTGTGATATATCAATAAAGAGAAATGACAAGGCATTTAGTTTATATACATAGTTTACATAAAAACAGCATGAATGTTTAAATTGGGCTTTTTATACAAATCTATCTTTCGCTATCTGTCTCATACCTGCTCTAACATTTGAATTCTCTTTTTCTCTTTCATAGACATATCCTAAATTCTACAAACTCTTGCTTTATCCTTCCTTGTCTGTCAATAAGTCTTAAAATAAGTAACCCCTCTCTATCTTTACTATCTTTATTTTTTTCCTCTCTCAAACTCTCTCTCTCTCCACTTTCACTTCTCTCTCCACTCTAATTTCTCTCTCTCTTTCTCTCCACTCTCACGTCTCTCTCTTCCCAACCTCACTTCTACACATCTCCTCAGTGTAGACCTACACGGATGTCGGAGCCCCAGGGTTTCATGTTCAATCCTCAGCCTGCCGCCCTCCTCTGGCTCGGTCACCAGTCCAAACCTGGTCAACACAAGACCCTTCAGTTCCCCCACACTCTGAAAAAAAAATAAAATGGTCAACTTCATACGACTCCCCTAACTCAGAGTCTGAATGGTAAGATGTCCAAATTTTGTTCCACTATATGTCTAAACTGAAAATATATACTTGGCTCCACAATATAAAATCTCGATTTTCTGAAAAGTTTGGGGGTTTTTTTTCTTCATCAATAAAACCGTGTGTACAGTGAAGGCGACCGTTAGCTTACAATAGCTAACAATTGAGATTTAGTACCCTGCTTCCATTTTTCACTGCGATTAAACAGGTGTTGCAATCGCTAACGCAAGCAACTGTTACCTTCACTGATCACACAAAAGGTTTTTGTTACTGAGGTTTAATGACAATAAAGGTAAATAGAAAGATCAATATAAATAGGAATTGAAACTTTTTGTAAAACATGATGTGATTGGAAAAACAAACCATGACAACATACATGGTTTTTATATGACTGCAACTTCACTTTATGAAGCTTTAACCCTTATATAAACTCATTTTGGCACAATGACAAACAGAGGAGACCCTAAAGGAGCTGTCTGATCAGAGTATCCTCTGTTTTCTCATGCAATATTGTAGCTCTGAATCTACAGTCTTCATGGCAAAGAAAAAAAAACACTGTTTCATACACCATTTAAAGTTCAGTCAAATAATATTCATAAATTTGTACATTCATATTCATGAAGTAAAGGGACTGTAAACTTAGTATAAAGATCAGTACTCACAATGTCTTTATCAACCTCAATGGTAGCAGTAGGCGCGTCAGGGAGGTCAAGGTCACCACACCTGTTCTCCAGGTGTATCAGGATCTTACTGCTGAGCAGAGTCGTTGTGATGCACTCTGCAGACAGCGTATCCCTGGTAACAGAACACTTCTAATTATACCTGTGTCAGCAATCAACTGTGTGATACAAAAAAAATGACTTATGGAGCCAGCATTCAGATCCCACAAAAATCATATCATATATATATATATATATATATATGTTATTAAATATCATGTCATATAGTTTTTTAATCTTGGGTGACCATTCGGGATCTGTCATCAGATATATTCAGTAGACTTGACAGAAACTTTAAAGAGTCCAGATATGTTTCCATATATTGAGAAATTCTTATGATGACTATGTATGGAATGAAGTTTATGAAAATGTGAGTGAGGTCTACAAAATGAAAAATTGTCTTGTCTGTGATCAATATTTGCGGACAAAACAATATACAAAACTAACAAAAACTATAACTAATTTTGAGATTTAATACCAAACTTGTCTTTGTGTAATGTGAGAATGGGAGGTAACAGGATGTGACAAGCATGATTCCTCTATAGTTCCCACTTCTGCAAAAAAGGTTATAATGAAAGTAGTCCCCATGACAATTAATGGCTGTATGGTAGTAAGTCCCTACCCGCCACCATTTTTGTCCTCAGCCAGTAACTGGTCCCCATCTTTAAACCCCAGCTCAGCCAGGGTGGACGTCAACTCTGATGGCATAAACGGAATGACTTTCAACTCTGAGTCTGGAACAAAAAGAACAAGGCTGTGTCACGGACACGAAATCCCCCGCCGAATATATTTAGTTCATGAATGGGAGCTGTTTTTACAGAACATAAATCAGGGGCCGTAACTCCATTGTAAAAGATCAAACTGGGTCATGCTGTCAATATGATTATAATTCCTTATTGCCTCTTGATATAACAGAACAGAACAAGAAGAGACTTTATTACTTCCAAGTATACAACATGGAGAAAAGTTTATATATACACACAACTAAATATATAAACAAACTATACCATAAGCTTTTTCTGGTGTATTAATTTAAGAAGAGCACAGAATGTCGAGGACAGTGGAAGAAACAGAGTGATAAATTAACATATTCAAAGCAGATTGAGATATACAAACTTATATGGGATAAGAAGGGGAGGCAGATTCACATAAAACTATTAATTATGTTACATTTTAGTCTGCAATTATAGAATAATGAGAAATTATGACAGTAGTTATGTTCATTTATAAAAATAATCTAGCATATAAATAGGAAAAAAAATCCAAGTAAAAAGTGTTTGGCATACCAGTCTGTACTTAAAATCAGAGAGAGAGAGAGAGAGAGACTCTCTGAGAGGGGGCATAGAGAGGAGGGGAGAGGCAGGGAGAGGGAGAGGCAGGGAGGGGGGAGAGGCAGGGATGGAGAGATGGAAGAGGCAGGGAGGGGGACAGGAGAGGCAGGGAGGGGGAGAGGCAGGGAGGGAATTCTTGTGCACTGCACTTCTCTTCAATGAGATCTGTCCACCTGTGAAGTTTCAAAGCAATAGCTTGAATACTTTTGGAGTTATGCTCCGGACAAAAATCAAGTATGAAAAATAACAAAGGGCAATAACTCCAAAATTCGGCTAAGGAGAGTTATGGTTCTTGTGCACTGCACTTCTCCTCAATGAGATCTGTCCACCTGTGAAGTTTCAAAGCAGTAGCTTGAATACTTTTGGAGATATGCTCCGGACAAAAATCAAGTATGAAAAATAACAAAGGGCAATAACTCCAAAATTCGGATAAGGAGAGTTATGGTTCTTGTGCACTGCACTTCTCCTCAATGAGATCTGTCCACCTGTGAAGTTTCAAAGCAATAGCTTGAATACTTTTGGAGATATGCTCCGGACAAAAATCAAGTATGAAAAAATAACAAAGGGCAATAACTCCAAAATTAGGCTAAGAAGTTATGGTTCTTGTGCACTGCACTTCTCCTCAATGAGATCTGTCACCTGTGAAGTTTCAAAGCAATAGCTTGAATACTTTTGGAGTTATGCTCGGACAAAATCAATTTATGAAAATAACAAAGGGCAATAACTCCAAAATTCGGATAAGGAGAGTTATGGTTCTTGTGCACTGCACTTCTCCCCAATGAGATATGTCCACCTGTGAAGTTTCAAAGCAATAGCTTGAATACTTTTGGAGTAATGCTCCGGACAAAATTCGGACGGACGCACGGACGCACGGACGGACGCACGGACGGACGCACGGACGGACGGACAACGCCAAAACAATATCCCCCTCCCGATTTCATCGGCGGGGGATAACTACAGTTATCAGTCAGAGTTATTGATCATACCCCCATAATGCAGTTTGTAACAAGAAAAAACATAATTGTCTCCCTTAGAAATCTCAGATGGATATAATCTCTCCATATGATGTACTAACAGTGTTGAGTGTCCTTGAAATCTACAGAAATGTTGAGTTGGTGTTGAGCCTTTAAGATCAAAGGTCAAATTGAAAACAGAGAGATGGATAGACACTGGGTGAATACCTGTACACCACCCAATTCCTTAAACTTTATTTCCAGAAAAGTATATTCAAAAAGTTATTTACATCAACAGTCTCAGGTAATGTTGACCTCTTGATGGATTAAGTAAAAAGGACCTCTTGTTGAATAAACTAAATAACAGAGTTTTTAAGTAAAAAGGACCTCTTCTGGAATTAACTAAATAACAGTGCTTTTACGTAACAAGAGTGTTCTTTGGAACACGTGTGTCGCCTGCAGAAGCATGATGGAAAAAGTGTGACAGACAGACTGTACAGTGTTCCCATTAAGATTTGAAAAAGGGGGTAAAATTTGTACTTTTCTTGAATTTTTGTACTCTCTCTATACGAGATTTGTTACTTACTCTCAAAACTGGGGGTACTGAAGACTCCCATATGGGAGTATTTGGGAACACAGGGGCAGACAACCAAAAAGTGATCCCTATTTATCACTTCTGCTTACACAGGTACAAGTATGACTCACCCTTCCCACAGAGTCTTTTAAGCAGTAGGTTGCACACTTGTATCCTGATGATGTCACACACGATGACCATCATCTCTTGGACAGTCAATGTCTTGGAGTAGCCCTGGCTAAACTGTAGACCCTCCCCGTATATCACCGTCAGGAACAGGGGCTCAGTCTCCAGACCCATGGGAATCACTTGCTCCTCCACCTGACATCACAAACATCCCCTGTTGTCATGGCAACAAATGCTCCTGTCCCTAGCTATATTCTTTCACACCATGAAATTTTGTGGGACAATTTGTACGACCAGTCTCAGATTCAAAACATGCAGTCTGACAAATTAGAGCTCTAGTGACTGAACTTAAAAGTCCATTCAAGAAAATCTTCTGTGGTTTTGAGTACACAATGGCTCTTTCTGTGTTTTTCTATAAAAATTCTAAACCACCTTTATCCACTGTTAGAGGGTTATATTTAGGTCATCTGTTCACAAACAGTATCACAAACACTAGATAATCTTGTCATCTGATTATACCAGCAAAAACTAGAATGGACAATTACAACTAGTTCTTTGTAAATCACTTGCCAATTTAAACCATACCTAAAGTGTCATCTAGTTCAGAAGTTTTTAGATAGAAACATGTGCTATGTTCGAATGAACGCCATGCCCCAGCACAGAGCATTAGACCTTTAAGTCAAGGTCAAATGAAGGTCAAGGTACCTGTCAGGTAGAGCTCATCAAGGTGCACGCACCTGTGAAGTATGGAGGTGAAGGTCTTCCATGTTATGGTCAATATTAAAGTTTTGTGACAAACAGACAATCAGACAGACAGACAAAAACAATATGCCCCATGACCAGCAATAGGGGCATAAAAAGATAAAGTATACAAAAGGAAAACAATTCTAATTTACATTAATTTGCACCATGGTTCAGTGGTAACATACATGCCTGCTTATCAAAAGGTGGTGGGTTCAAACCTTATGGGAGCTAAGATTATTTTATAATGGATTATTCATACCGGAACTAACAGCTGATCAATAAGAGGTACTGCCTTGTGTACTTACCATCATTCCGTCCCAGACAAATAGCTTGGATCCATCTTGTATATCAAGATGCTGAAGCTGAAAGTTGTCTCCCTCTGTAAAACAACAAAGGTCTCATAACACATTCATCCTTTCAACTAAAGACCTCATTATGCATACTGTATAAAACCACACATACACACACACTCTAGCATTCATACACAAACAGCAAAGAAAAAGAGCATTACAACTCTATATTTAAGGCCTAAGTCTAGATACCTCATTTGAGTTCTGTGAAACACATGAAGTCAACTGAATGTATCACTAAATATAGAATCAAGGTCCAATATTCGACTACTTTGTTGGACTGAGTTATCATGGAGTGCATTGAAATAGGCTGATCAGAAATATATCTTTCAAATGGACATACAAAGCAGACAGACAGATGGCATGTAACTGGACAGAAAGGTAACCTACCTGGCACTATATCATACAGATGGCCCCCTGCTGGCAGCTCCCTGAACTTATTCACCTGGAACTCCT
This sequence comes from Solen grandis, assembly GCA_021229015.1. NCBI lineage: Eukaryota > Metazoa > Mollusca > Bivalvia > Adapedonta > Solenidae > Solen > Solen grandis. Next base: position 11,031,309 of record CM037779.1, read on the forward strand.
TGTACGGCACAAACTGGTCCCCAAACTGTAACACAATATACATAGTTAAGGATAATGTAATCACATTGTTCAAGGGCTAAGTGCCAAATTGTTAAAGTACAGGTAGAATAAGAAGAGGATGGAATAGTTTCGCAGCTAGTCACAGGGTTATATCAACATTTTATACTATCAACACTTGTGTGACAAAATGCATAGGTAGTACATACATTGTATAATGGTGGGAATAGTCTAACTAATACAACAGGGAAGAGATACATAGACTGGATAGATCCATAACCTTTTAAACTTGCATTATCTATCAAAGGAAATTACATTTCCTAAAAGAAACAGGGATATTTAGTTTACATGGCAATCTGCTTGGTAAGTTCGACTGTAACTACATTAAAAAGGCACCAGTCAAATTTTTTCCATTTTATGCAAGTAATTACCTGTCGGATAGCATTATAGAGGTCTGCGGTGTGTTTCCGCTGGTCGATAATAAGTTCGCGCCAGTCCTCCATGCCACGACGAGGTTTGAGGGCGCCCTCCCGGTACTGGTAACATGCCCCGCAGTGGATCTGAAGAGTCAACTGATTCATGGCTCGGTCGTACGCTTCCCTGAAAATACACAAGTTTTCTTTTAGTCAATGTTTGTTTGTTTATTGGATTTAACGTCGCACCGACAGTATTTCAGACATTTGGAGACGATGTCTACCTGAGACAGATATAGTGTTGCCACACTGCAGTATCACGCCGTAGACATGTGGCATGATACCACACCCAGTCACATTATCCTGAACCGGGCCAACCAGTCCTGAACTACCCACATATATGCTGATGCCAAGAAAGGGAGCTATACCAGTACCATTTTTACAACATTGGTATGTTGCGGCCAGGGATCAAACCCACAACCTTCCAATTCCGGGGCGGACACTCTTACCACTCGGCCACTGGGACCGGTCTTTTAGTCAATGTCATGGCAAAATTATGGACAATTCTTGGGATTTGAACCCACAACCTTCAGATCCATTGTTCTATACCAACCTTACCACCAGATCATGATACTCTTTAGGTCAGGATAAAGGTTTGAAATATTGAGAAAAGAAAGACTGTATTCTGATTTACGCACTAGGTCTATGACTAAAAAGGACAGTGACTGGTGATAAATTAACTGTCAAGTCTACTCACCTCTGTGCCTCCAGAAGCTCATTTTCTATCACCATTTCATTGATAAATCTCTCTGGTATACAGTATGTCCGGTCCCCACAGGCTGAAAGCAAAAGATTGTTCAAACTTTCTTACAGTTCATTAATACTAAACAATTAATATATTGGTTTATGAAAACACTCTTAAGTAAAATAATTAGTTTTAAGCATAAATTCACGATTAAAAAAAATGAAGTGTTAAGAAATATAGTAAACTTATGCTTGATCAAAAACAAGATGTATTTTATAAACCTGTATTAGGCCGAACAAGTGTCTTCTGTCTATAGAACAGCATGTATGCACTCTCCCTTCCAGAGAACTGTTTCTCAAGCTCTCTCTCGTAGATCGGATGCACCCTAGAGTCGTTAAAGTCAAACCAGGCCCTCCCACGTGCTGGTGGCCCAGCGTTCCTGATGTAGGAGACAATGTTGTTTATAATACTTAATTCATGAATATTCATGTATAAATTTATGACTTCATGAATATAATTAACTAAACTTTAAATAGAATATGAAAAAGTGTATTTTTCTTTGTTCTGCAGACTGTATAAAATCTGAGCTACAATAATGTATAAGCAAACAGAAGAGACCCTGATAAGACAACTTCTATAGCAGCTATCTGATCTGGGTCTGCTCTGTTTGCCAATACGTCAAAATAAGGCTACACGAAGTAATGAAACAAAATATATATTAAGAATTTATCTTAAAATCAGGACCTATTTAGCTAAATTTGAACCTGCCATGTCTGATGATTCAGGGGAAATTTCAATATGTAAAAAACATTTTTGTACATTTAAATGTATAAACTGCCAACTGAGAAAAAATGACATAATAAAGAAGACATGAGATTAGCAGTTTAGCCTATTTGCATCTGTTTGAGATCAAACTCTTATATGGAAAAGTCTGAATTCTAAAACTGACAATAATGCCAATCCTGAACTTTAAAACTTTGTTTTGGGATTTTATGAAGAGTATAACCTTATTGTGTGCTGGAAATTACAACTGCATAATCAAACTAGAACTATCATAAAGAATACCCCCTCATCTTGCCTTGACAAAGAAAAAGCCTTGTACAAAACTTCCTTTAAAAAATGAACAAGTTAATCAAAATATCTCTAAAACTGTAGAAGCAGTTTGCGTTACAAACTTCCTCTATATATCATATGGGTAGAGCAATTTCTAAGGCCCATAAGTCAATAACATACAGTCAAAACTGTCATAAGCGGTCAATCGAGGGAACACGAGAAAGTGACTGCTGAACAGAGGTGGCCACTAAATGAAGGTTAATATTAACATATCACAAAATGCTAGATAATATTAACACTGACCGCTAAATACAGGTTGACCGCTTAAAGCAGGTGGCCATTTATACAGGTTAAACATATCACAAAATGCTAGATAATATTAACACTGACGCTAAATACAGGTTGACCGCTTAAAGCAGGTGGCCATTTATACAGGTTAACATATCACAAAATGCTAGATAATATTAACACTGACCGACCGCTTAAAGCAGGTGGCCATTTATACAGGTTAAACTGTATTCATAAGCAAGCTCAACAGAAAGTAATTTACAACTGCTCTCATGGTGATCACATGTGCCAAGTTTCATCGCAATGTCTCAAAAACTGAAAATGACAACCAACCAACAGGCTGATTCCAGTATATCCCCATAGAATTCATCTGTGTGGAAATAAATGTGTCTTACAGAAGGCTTATCAACTAAATCTACTTACTTGATTTTCAAAGGAGACTTGCTGTCCCCATGCGCAAGAAGAGCATTACTGGCATTTTTCCCACACTTATCACCATGGAGATCACATGACCGGTCATGTGACTTGCCCCCTATCTCAGTGGTGCCATCTATCTCTGACTTGGTGCCCGGCCCTTGGTGTATACACGTACACACTGAGTCACAATAAGCTGGGTCATTGTTCCTCCCATACACTTTTAATGACACATGCTTGTTAGCAGGGTCGTATATAAACTTGTCATTATACTTGGTTACAAACTGGAAAAAAAATATAAAAAAATGTGGATATCTTATGAACTCCAGTGATATAATAGTGACAAAATAAAATTGGATTTATAAAACATTCAGTAACAACTGAGAATCTTTAAAAATGTTACAAATCAGGGCTCGAATTTAGCACTCGCAAATTCGCAAAATGCGAGTGAGGAATGAATTCTGCGAGTTCATTTTGTAGCTACTCGTATTTTTTTGTGAGTGCAAAGTTTTGAATCGGCATAATATTTTCTTTATTGGACAAGTAAAAAATACCTATTGCTGGGAGGCATAATTCAAACCTTCGCGCACCAGATAGACTGGCACCCTATGTTTTCGTATAGTCGTCATTACCCGATAACTACATATGGTGCACAGTCTGACTGTTTACTTTCTTCACTTTATGCAGCCAATTTGTAACAAACTAAATGTCAAAGTGTTATACACAACACGTTTTTTACCTCTTTAGAAAATAAAAAGAATATCAGTAATATAATAATCAACTTACCATACATTATTGATATATTAACAATATTTGTACTATTTTCATAAAGTATTTGTTAATAACTTAACATGGGCATTTTGCACTGAGAAGAGTTTGCCTTCGTAAAATATATATCATTCATGAAATTGCAAAGTGACCGATAAATTTTGCAAGTTGAAATTTCATCTACTTGCAAAAATTTGCGAGTGGCAAGAAAAGTTAAATTTGAGCCCTGCAAATGAAATAAGTCTGTGTTTCTATGACTGAGTGGTTACAGTCACTGACTACATGTAGCTATAACTTAGCCTAAACTCATACAGCTTACAGTAAAATGGTGGTTCTAACCCAGTGTCTCGGTGCACTCAAGGTCATCCTATACAAATTTACAAATTTATGACATAATATTAATTTACTGATCTTTCAATGGTATAAGAAAATGTTTTCCTTGTTCTACAGATCAGTGATTTTTTCTTTTTGTTTTTTTTTTAGATTTTTTTTTTACAATCTCTTGCTTTCTGATTGGGAAAATTAGATATTTATAAAGTCATAAATAAAAAATTTGGAAATCATAAAATAATAAAAATGTTTTAAATTAACAAAAACAATTACCTAATTTTAGGTGTATATGTCATAGAAAGTTTCAAATCATCATTCAAATAATAAGAATAACACAAGTTTCATTAAAATTCCAGGATGAATTGTTTAAAAAAAACATATTTCAATAGGTAGTTATTTTGGGGAAAAAAAGTCAGTTTTTGGTTAAGGGAATCCTACTGTAAAAGGTAGTAAATTTACCCCCTAAAAAATCATAGCAGCTTGTGTAGTATCTAACCTACAAAATTATTTAACTTGTATGAGCAAACAGAAAAGATCCTGACCAGACAGTTCTTTCTTCCCCTACATCAAAGACCATCCAAACTTTATCATCAGAGTCAAATGAAAAAAAGATTTTCATAAGCTTTATGGCTTTCTGCCTGATCATTCTCGACATAAAATAAAATATAAAAGTGATAAATGCTCCAGCTAAAAAGCTTTACCTAAACCATATAAAAAGAGATATTGAGATTTTTGTAAAATATGATGTGATACAACCAGGCAACACAAGTATTTCCTTTATAAGCCCTGCTTCACTTAATGTAGCAGAGGTATAATAGTGCTTTTCCAGATCAATCACTAATATACCCTCACCTTGGTCATGGACCCATATCTGCTTTTAAATGCCTTGTTCCAGGAGCGGCCCGTCTGTGCTAGGATCTCTTGACCCAGTTTCTCCAGCCCCATCCCCTTGTTCTTCTCCCTGGTCAGTAACAGCTGGACGAGGTCAACTGGAGAGTCACACTCGATAAACTCCAGTGAGCCTTTGGTGGGGTCATTCTTCACTAGGATCTCCTCCTCTTCCTGAAAGAAATTGTGGGTGTAGAATTGTATCAGATGACAGGGACACTTTGTGATGTCAGGCAACTGTCAGGGTGTTCAATCAAAAACTTTATCAACTCCTTCTCTCTCCTCTCTTTCCCATTCTCCCGTGCTCTTTTCTCTATCAACATATAACTCTCTCTCTCTCTCTCTGAAGTAGACAGGTGTTTTTCAACATGTACCCCATATCACAACAACTAGCACACTCACCCTATGGTGTCATAATGAAGACAGAAAAGTTCTACATACAGGCGTGAACCAGTGCCCAAGGCTGTCAATGTCCCGGATGTAGGCATGGTAGTGACCACCATGAGCCCCGCCACTGTGTATCACCACAGAGAACAGCTCGTACTCCAGGTTCTCATTGTCCCCCACCTGTAAAACAATACTAGGTAAACAGTTTCATGGCAGACATGTGAAGTAACTGCTGTCATGCCATAAAGAGTCACATGACAGCAACATTGCAAATTAATGTAGTTAATGGATGTTATGTGGTATACAGTCATGTTGCAGCAACCTAGCAAATTAATGTAGTCATAGAGCTGGGTATTACCAGCAAAAAGTATCATGATATTGTAGGCCCGATACGATACAGTATCACAATACTTGATAATATATATAGGATCTGACATTAATTGTTATTTCATATCAAATTTTACTCAACGAGTTCATGAAAATGTTATTAAGCAAGCCTCTGGTCACAGACAATCGCAATTATAACAATCAACAAAAACAACATGAATGAACGGACTGTGAAGGATTTTCTTTTGTAATCTAACACCAAGAAAATAGTTTCAAATAACTGAAAATAACAATTGAACATGTGTATTTCTCATACATCTTTAACATCATATGAATAATGAATCAAACATTAAGACTAGCTGTTCGACGCAAAGTGTTGTAACTCGGCCTAAAAGTTATATGTAACGTGTTAGATATAAGAAATTTTGTAATGCTTACACAAACTGGAAACAGCTGTTTGAGCACAATGTCATACAATAAAATTTATATATAATGTAGTTCTAACATGGTCAACTAATAGTTTTCTGCTGTAAATTAATTTTCCACATCCATGTTGCTATGCCACTCAGGCACATGGAAAAATAACAGAAAAACGCATCTTTTAAGTTAATTTTTTATTTTAAAAAATCTTATTTTATTTTGAAATCCAGTCTACCAGTCAATCTAGTCAACAAAAGGCAAAAAACGACTTTCGGAAATAGACACTTTTTGCTTAAGATATAAGCAGCAGGTCAAGCGGCATATTCAATTTTGCTGGTTTACACCAAAAACTTTAATCCATTGAAGTGTCATTTGAGAATCAATTCTTGAGGTAAGAATCACATTTCTGTATCACCATGGCGATATAGCGATGCATTGATGAAATCAACCCAGCTCTAGTAGTCATATGGCAGTGATGTGGTAAACAGTCACATGGCAGAGACATTGCAAATGCATGTAGTCATATGGCAGTGATGTGGTAAACAGTCACATGGCAGAGACATTGCAAATGCATGTAGTCATATGGCAGTGATGTGGTAAACAGTCACATGGCAGCGACATTGCAAAATAATGTAGTTATATGGCAGTCATGTGGTAAACAGTCACATGGCAGCGACATTGCAAAATAATGTAGTTATATGGCAGTTATGTGGTAAACAGTCACATGGCAGCGACATTGCAAAATAATGTAGTTATATGGCAGTTATGTGGTAAACAGTCACATGGCAGTGACACTGCATATACATGTAGTCATAGGATAGGAAACAGCCACTTGGTTAAACAGTCAAGGGTGTGTGTGTTTCAAAAATATAAAGAGGATATTCGTTTGTTTATTTGTGGAAGACGCAATTTTATTTCAACAACCGAACTTTGAAAATTGTAACTGAGAATACAAATCTTAAATTTCACAGAATGAAATGAAATATTGCATCTTCCAAAAATAAACATTTTTTTCTAATATTGGAAAGAGTGAAATTATATCATTACCATTTTTACTATGAAATTATCAAATATAATTTTGATTTATACCATAGTAATCCACTCAAAAGAATAAACTATAAAACTACATTTTAGAAACACAGTCCAATAAAATATACAGAGTATAAATAAATCATCTCTTACCTGGTCACAGAAAGGCTTCATATCAACTGAATACGGGAATGTAAATTTGGAGGTCTCCTTGTAACGTTCCAAAGTCTGGAAGTTGAAGCTGAACCTCAACAGAGACAGGGTCAGTATGGATGGAAGGCTCCGGATACGTGCCCCCTGTATGTACAGTCACAGCAGGGTTATTTACAAAATTTTACCTTAGAAGTGTCATCTGGATGGTCAAGGTCAGTTGTTAAAGTTTATCGCAATAAAACCCCTAACCTATACATAAACTAGAGCTATCATTGAAGATGATGAATATACCCGCTCTAATGAATAACTCAGGGATCTGAGAAGTTTGATTTCTTTTTAAAACAGGACAGTACAATGTGCATGATTCTTATATAACCTCCACTTCACAGAGTAAAATGTGAGTATAAATAAAACATAAAATAAACATGTCTATCAAGAAATTATTCCAAATACTAACAACAATGACAGTAAAATGTGATTCTATAATATACATCTATGTATATACAGATATTTGCATGAAAACTAAAAACAAATCCAATGTTTTGAATTTTGCCTAAAAAAATTTGGAGCCATGAATTCTTCCAAGATTTTTGGGAGGGAGGGGGGTATGATTAATATGAAAGATAGTAAAAACATACCTTTTCTGCATCCACAAGTTTGTTACAGACACTGCAATGGTACTGGTTCCGCCCTGAAAGTAGTTCCGTGTCCAGGTAACTGGCGGTGAGTGTCTGTTCCAGACCTAAGCTGCCGGCAACTGTGACAGGCAGATCCAAAAAGTCTTCCTGAAGGTAAAATAAATCAAAGATACAAGGTACAGCAACTCTTTACAACTTCATGTTGTTATCTTACATCTCCGTATAATACAGACTGAGAGCAAAAGACCTGAATGAGAGCCCTTGTTCAACAGTATACTGTAGTCATTAATTTTTGTTGGCATTAAATTTCGTGGAATCTATAACAAAGTCAAATTTGTTGGTATATATATTGGTTTATTCATGTTATCTATTTAATAAAAATGCTCATGGGGACTAATATTCATGGATAATGTTATCCACGAAAACGATGAAAATTAGTCCTCCACAAAAAATTAATGATTCTGCAGTAATTAATTTCATTTCAGTCTTAAAACTTCTCAGGCATTACCTCTTTGATAGTCAAAAGCTAGAATATGACCAAATAGAGATGTAATCAATCTGACCAAAATGTTGAGAAACAAATGTACAAATGTAAAGAGAACCCTATTCATATATAAAAAATGTGTCTTGTAAAATTTCACAGACAAATCTTACCTGACTTTCACTAACATTTCCACACACTTTACACCGAATCTGAAACAAGAAAAATATTAAATCAATTAATGCATACAAAATAAAAGCAAGATATAAAAAAAAAAAAAGTGATTACAAATATTAGGCCACATCTTCATATTTCTGCATGTAAAAGTATTTCGTATCTGATATATACCTTCGATAAGATCATTATTCGTTCACAGTCAAATACTTTAGGCATCAATATTTTGTATATAAGTGTTATTTTGAGGGAAAAAAAACCTAACAGTAAAATCATCTAGAAAATATGAAGTAAGTGCAACCCTACCTGGTTGACAATTTTCCCATGGTACAAGCGGCTTATCAGGTCATGGCCGCTGGTTCCCACCAGGGAGCTTTCAATTGCACTGAAGAGTATACGGTTCAACTCCTGAACATCATGCTGCTGAAATTGCTGAAATATCAGAAACACAGTGTCAGCACACTCCTGGAATGTAATAGAAGAGTTTATATAATAGAGCACTGGCTTTTCACCAATATGGCCCAAGTAGGATCCTAGTTGGGTCCAAAGTTGTATGTATTTACATACTGCATACTGCATAAGGTTACCCATAGCAGCATGTGGGTTTTCTTTGGGTACTTAAGTTTTCTACTTATCAAGCAATGTGAACGCCATGCTCCACTGACAGTACTTTAGTCGTTTTAAGGAAATGTCTTCATGAGAAAGATAACCACAGTGATGCATTGCTACAATGTCATGAACAAGGGACATGATACCAAACTCTGTCACATTATCCTTACAGTGGGCCAACCAGTTTTGTAACTACTTTTATGTGCTGTGTGTCAAGCAAAAGAGAGATATACCAATACCTTTTTAATCAACTTGTTAAAGTTTGTTATGTTGCAGCTGAGGACAAAACCCACAACCCAAATCAATAATGCTCTAACTTCCTATGTCACTGGAACCAGTGCAAAAAAAAATTGACAATCCTAATGCAGTCAAAAATCATATTGTACCTGTATACAGTAAACTCTTAAGTGATATTGTTATATAGTCAGAAAACATCAAGATTTTTTTTTACTACTTAGGTAGTCTAGTATTGTACAAAAAGAATGAGCTTTTATTTTAGATACATTATTTCAAATTCTGCTTGAATGACTAATGGTACTATGCTCTACTTTATGATTTTTTTTTTTTTAATGTCATTCTTCAAACAGTCTTACAAATTGAAGAGAATGTAGATAGAAATCATAATATGGCAACCTAGATCACAATCAATTATCTTGCTTTAAGGGTAATTCAAACTTACTTACATCCATGAAGATGATCAAGGACACTGAATCCCAATAGCTATGTTCACTGACTATACAGATCTTAAGACTATAAGTTCCATCCAAATTAGGGGGAAGAATTTTCTAAAACCTTTCCAGACACAAAGTACCAAGTACTGATCCATCCCTTGAACAACTGAGGATGATTAACTAAAGTTGTAAGATCTTGTTTCAAGATCAAAGTAAAAGAAAAACAAATGGCCATAAAGGCCCTGGATCGCTCACCTGAGTATAGGGTTACCAAAGGATCATCCCTGCCAAGTTAAATCAAATTCTGTCTGGCGGAGAAGATGTCGTTTAAAGCATATTGCTGACGTCAGACAACACAAGACAAAAGACGCCAGATGCACAAAAGCTCACCCTGAGCACATAGTGCTCAGGTGAGCTAAAAAGGGAAGTGTAAAACTCAAGGTTAATACCTCATCATTGGTCCATCCAAAACTTTGTGTCAGTTCTGAAGATGAGACACTCTGGCTGTTCTTCAACAAAAGACGAGCGAACAGCCTTTGTAGCTGTATTGGAATAACCCTCACCTGTCAAATGTCAAGAATTCGCTATGTATTTTTGTACAAATATTTTGCATACTGAATATTTCTCAAGTCCTTAAGAAAATTCTACATGAAATTCACCTTAAATGTCCACTTATTCATAAAAGAATCTTGTAACAGAAGATCTCAGAAGTGGGTACATGTATATCTAATTCTGCTTTCATCAATAAAATTATGAAAATTGCAAAATCTATTGAACTGAGCTGGTATATAACATCCCCACTAGCTATATGCTGTAACGTGTCATAGTAAAATTCAACTCAATGGCAAAGTGTCATCTGATAAAAAATGTACATACTACATGTATTACAGTTGTGAGTATATATATAAATTTACACAAAAAAAAAAACAAATAAAAGAATAGGAAAGTATACTGATATAAAAATGGAGTCTAAAATATAAGTTTACCTTGGCTGCAGGATTGTCTGCATCCTGTAGACAACCAAGTTCATTTTCTCCAATGTAAAACAAGGCATCTGAAACAAAAAGAAAAAACACCAATACCTGTAAGTAAATGTGCCACAACCAAAAAGTCACTGCATATATTCAGGCCACAAATGGAACATTTTAAAAACATTAAAAAAAGTAAAAGATTTATTGTGATTCTTCATCAGCAAGGGATACCAACTGGTAAAACCAGTTATAGAAAACTTACCAAATATATATATATATATCAGTGATTCAGATTGGACCCACATTCCTTAGGACAGTTGTCCTAAATGGTCATTTTTTTTAAGTCATTTGTCCTAAATTACAAGAAAAACTTCGGACAATTTTGTTAAAAACACTTTCAAGTTTACTTTATTTTTTTTTTTATCATTCAAGATTGTTTCAAAACTTCAGTCAGTTAAATAATTTCCTAGGTAAATATGTTGTTATGACTATCTTCTGATACCTTGTTTACTTACATAGAAATGAAATAAATAATTGTTATTCAAGTTAGTATCTGGAGGGATGCATTTATTCAGTACGGAATTAGTATGTCACAATGGAGAACCCACCCAACCCTTAAGCATAAAAGATCTTACAAATAAAAGCAAAAAAAAAAAAAAAAAAAAAAAAAAAAAATTATTGACTCAAGAAAACAGCAGGTAATAATAAATTATTTAACTTTAAATGGAAATGTGAGATCATTCATACTTCTAGAATTTTGAAGATGATGAGTGAGAGAAAGATTGGACATATAAGATATTTTGATTGTTTATCAAATCAAACACAGAATTGTAATTTATATGACTTTCTATCTAATCAAAGTCAAGGCGAATTCAGCAAAATCCGAAAAATCCGACTCGTCAGAATGATTTTCCATTCTGCGACAGTCGTGTTCTTTAAATACGATCTAACTTGAAGTGCTGACAAATCAATTAAAAGTTTATATTTTATTCCCCCAATAATAGATTGACATCCTTTGATACCTTATCTACTCTTTGTTTTTCAATCATCATTGACAGTTTCTTGCCAACATTTTATAACGGCCTGTTTATTTCTTATAAAGACTCGCGATTTCCGGTTTTAACGACACTTGTGACCACGTGGCACGTGATTTATGGTATCTGACAATTCTATTGGTTCTTTTTATAGACAGACGCTAATGTTTCAAAAAATAGCACGAGAAGAATAAATTTGCATAGGTAATTTTCCACTGGATAGAACTTGAATGGCATGAAGAAAAGAAAACGAAACTTGACACGCATCATTCTATTTATTTAGTCATATTCCTGATTTTATTGATTGATATATGTATTTGAATTTAAAGAATCCAGTAATTATGAAAAAGAAAGATATTTATGCGTAAAAACTTTGGCAAATATCGACATTTCCGGTGGTCGAAATTTCTTACAACGTACGAGTCCCTATGAACACGCATACAAACCGGCGATCCCAAGTATCAAAATGTTTCTAATGTAATTATTTTCAGAACAAACACATGTTTTATATAGATTGTAATATGATTAAAGTTTCAACAGCAAACATTGCTATTTAGTCTTTTTTGCCGATAAGGAAATTTTATGCTGTTAAAAACTGACTGCGTCAGATTGAGTCTCCATGAAGTAACGGGTATTTCTACTCCTCCATCTGTATTTGAGTCAAAATGCGTCTGTATGAAGTAATAAGTAAATGCGTCAGAGTGGGACTCTATGAAGTAAAGGGTAAATTGTCGAAATTTCACCGTCCGGTACAGACATTTGTCGGTCACATTGTCTAATGAACTGTATTTTTATCGGCCCGATGGGCGTACTGAGTTTATTTTTTCCGGTCATCTGTAGCTTTTATCGGCCCTGGACCGAAGGGCCGATCCAATCTGAATCTCTGTATATATATATATATATATTCAATGTTTAACACAAATTAATCAACTGCTCCAAGTGAAAAAATAAAACCTACCTTATTTTTAATACAGTAACTGTCATTAAATAGAAGAGGTACACTAATTTTCTAATTAAAGGCAATACAGAAAGCACTTGCTGAGATCAAGAACAGAACTAGCCAAACAGCAAACATCCCAATAAAGCAATGGCTTTCAAAAAGCTGTTCAAAGATTCTTTCATGACTACTGCAAACACAAAGTACTGGTCCAACATCTCCAATGATGCCCCAGAGTAAGCCTTGTTTATTAAGAGGAAGAAAAGATTGGTAAATTAAAGTATATTACAACCAAGGAGTAGAAACATCAGATACGTGCGTTTCTACTTTCAGTTTGTAGAATTCAGTTCACATTTCCTTACCTCTGAACTCAGGCGTGTATAAAAGTGTTTGTAACAATGAGTTGAGATAACAGGTGGCCCCTTGGTTGTTTATTCCACTCAAATGACACTGTGCTCTCGACCTTGGTGGGGCTTCAATACCGCACGTCTTCCTGGAAAAATTGTCAAAATCGTCCGATCCAACTACGCCGTCTTCAGACTCAAACAAATTTCCAAAGACACCTGCCATTTTGTCTAACAAGAAAATAACTATGTTATAAAGTATATGCTCTGTTTCCTACTTTCGTATCAAAATGTGTATCACTTTAAAGATAAATCACAATAAATATATTTTCTCATGTGTTGTAATGTCACGCTAGTCGCCATGTTTATTTGTGTATGTTTGTTTCATTAGCTCCTAGTATGTCATTTAAACCATTATGTTCTAATTATTCCAGCAAGGCAGTAACAAATCACTATTCCAGTAAATCAGGGTTTCTAAAAAGAATCCCTGAGCTAATTAAAAATGACATATTTTTTATATACTTTCTTTTTACTTTTACGAACATCAGCATTGCATGGTATACATGTATGTGCATGTTTTATATGCTTATATAATTATATGTTCGTATATCTGGTTTCTGAACAGGGACGAAAAACTTCAACAAATCTTAATCATTTAGATGTGTATTAAAGCTGCTTTTGGACACACAAAAAACGCAGATGTAAAAATGTCGCACCCTGGCAATAGAACCACTTAGCCCTGCTTATATTTCAATATATAAATCATATATCTAACTATAAAACAGCTACCAAAGCTACCATACCCCCCCCCCCCCCACAAAGAATGCATCTCCGTCATCCTAGAATCATACATATCCCCCCACCCCCCGTTGAAAAAATCTAGATCCGAGCCTGGTTATATATATATATATTGGATCGATTCAAAAAATAAAACATATCTCTTGGAGGTACATAAACAACAAACATAATTTTTTTGCAGTTAATTGAGTGCTGAAATACTTTTATTTCCCCAGGCTCGCTCTGATTAGTTAATGATCTGCCTGATCATGATTTAGTCTCTAATTGCGTCATACTTTCCATTAAAGGCATGACATTTATGAAATAATATAAAACTAACATATCTGAATCCAGGGTCTCTTAATTTATACTATATCTATCTATTTATCTATCTATCCAGAGAGAGAGGTGCTGCTGAATCTGATATGGTACTTCTTCTGAGCCAACATAGAAAGGTGATTCGAATGGATCGCGTCGAATCCACAAAGAATGAATTTTCATATTGTTTACAGTTTGATGATAGATTTCCAAACTTTTATAATGGCGTTTTTCTATTGTATATGATGCTACTCAACTTTTTTTTTTTTTGGTCTGGTGAAGTTTGAAAAAGTCTGGTGTTGGTCATGTCAACCACCTTGTACATTAGTATATATCAAAGACTTAATTAAAATGTCTGTCCTCTGTAATAGATCTGGTATCAAATTTTATCTTATGAAACTTATTTCATGCATTTCGATGGATTACCTAAAAATACCGCAACAGTGGTTTATATTCTGATAATTTTTATGTTTTGAATAGTGAAACAAAGCCCTATTAAACAAAGATTGGCAAGTAATCAAAATCACTCAAAATCACGCGGCAGAGTGTCCAGATCTTGCAAAGTCACATTTGCAAATTTCTGCTATTATATTTGAGATATTTGAAAGTAATTCATATCTTGCAATAGAACAATACGTACATTACCTAATATATTAAAATTAGTATAGAAACAAATAGGTTTTAAGTATCCCTTTTATATGTTCTCTTAGTGAAATTATTAGTCGATCTTACACTAAATCAAACAATTATCCCCTATATATCAGTGAGATATAATTCATATCTAACTGTTGAAACTATGCGTGATAGATTTTTTGGTTCCCGATCTGTACAGGCCCGGATCCAGCGGGGTGGGCAAGCCCCCGGTCATACATTTTTCTAGGCTACAAAATCCCTTGATTACATCATAGTATTGTTATCTAGAGGAAATCCCGATCGTGGGCCCCCATACTTAAAGGCATCTCAAAACCCTTATATAAGTGACCCCCCCCCCTTTATTCACCCACCCAGCATGTGTGGGCATCTGTTTTCTGATAAGCCAGGCTGCCACAGTCTGTCACGATGTGTCTGTCACACACCCGCATAACCACCTGACCAGCCAGACTCCTATTGTCTTACGGCCCCCTGCTGTTAATGACTATTATGCAGTCCTCCATGACTGTGTGGTAAGCGTGTGTTTAACGGTACTGCGGACACGTTCAATGATTGAGAGAACTTTACATGTCGTCTGCTGAGCGATCTAACAATTGAGAAAAATAGGCAAGTACCAATAGTTTGTATCAGTTACAACTATAAACTAGTCTAAACAAACGCAGTTAAAGAAATAGCCTAAAATAGTTAAGCATAAAATTAGCCGATAAAAATAGCATCGCTGGACATTAAAATGTAATTAGCATCAAAACAATTTCACTATAGCCCAAAGGAATTAATGAGAAAAAAAAACTACTTAGACTAAATCCACTCAACGAAATTTTTAATTCATTTTTCTACATGTATAAAGTTTTAAATCTTGCATTAAAAGCGGGCTAATTAGCTGCCGGCAGGTTGATAAACTTTAAGGTATGAAAAATTGCCGATTTCGTTTTTGAAAAAGTTAAAAAGGTAATGATTTTTTTTCTACTGTAGCAAAAAAACAACTTAGTATTCTGCAGAGTAGATGCATACCTATCTCTAGCCATGCAAATTAAACTTAATCAGAAATGGGTTGTGTTTCTAAATGTCATCAGCTTTACTATTTTTACATAACTTTTTAAGTATCATTTTCATTAAACTAACTCCTCTAAATATTTTTCCTGAAAAGAATAAATACAAACAGTAGACCGATACATCATCATATTCACTTTTTTTTTTAAATTTACGAATATAATCATCTACATGTATTCACGGTCTCTTAATATAGAGATCCTGGTGTATTTTAAATTTGTAAAAAAATGAAAAAGAAATGAGAGAATATGAAAATTTCAAAAGACACATATTAATTTTTTATGCCAGTTTGCGGTTGAAAATGCACAAGACACCTATATTTTTTACCCTATCCCCCAATACCGGAGTAAATGCCCTTCCAGTAATATCAGTGTCCCAGTCTCCCCTCACCCCCACCCTACTACCGTCATTTTTTTAATACAACTGTAGTCAAATACTATTGCATAGTAGTTATTCAATAGTATGGCTTTGCGAAGGTCAAATATAAAATTATATCGCTCAAGACTCGGTCCCATTTGGCATTTTTTGCCTTGGGGATGTACTCCTTCGGGAGAACTTCATTGCTTGCATTGTTTGCATTGAAATTTTTCCCTATATGTTCGCGAAGTTTTATCGGGGAAAACAGGCCGGGGAAACATACGCATAGCCTCCCGGAAGCTTATGGGAAACATTCACGGAGCTTCCGCGAATTTTTTTTTTCCTTCGGGGAATCCCTTAGGATTCGGTTATGCCTCGAAAGTTCGGTGACCTTTCTGTAACACATTCCAGATCTTGTGATAGAATCTCAGAATATTCGCAAAAAATTCGGCAAGCGCACTCTAAAATATGTTGCTTTTTTGGTCAATCTTAGACTGAAATGGTCAAAAAGACCATGGGACATTGCTGGGGGCATCCTCATAAACCCCCAAAAGTCTACCCTTGATTTTGTCTCTTAACTCCATCACCAAATTCTCATAATCTCCATAATCTTCCCCGAGGCACCTAGGATGGTTCAACACAATAATAAATCCCATAATCTACGGGGATATTCCCCCGATGATGTTTCAAAATCGGTGAAGCCTAGGCATTAGATCCATGCTCTTCAAGTTGAAAATTTTTTTTTTTTAAAATTCACTTTTATCCCAAGATACCCTTAAGAATGCATCTCAGTTACATTAAAAACATTGTTTTTCCGGGGGAGCATGCCCCCGGACCCCACTATCACTCACATCACATTCAAATTATGCCCCCCCCCCCCCCCACCCCCAGCGGAAAAAAATCTGGATCCGGGTCTGGAAATATATAGCAAAGTGAATGTGAAACGGATAAAGATTTTCATGACCGTCGATCGATCACGGTTACGTCAAATAATTCGACGTGATTTGGCACTTTTTTTTTTTTTTTTTTTTGGTAATGTTTGATTATTTTAATGCAAAAACTACAGAAAACAACATAAGATAAGAAGAAAATGTGTTTGTTTTGAGCAGAGAAGTGAATTCGTGGCTATATGGTACAACCATGCAGAGATTTATGTACGTTACCTAGAACAGGGTCTCTTTATATTGTATATATAGATACAAAAATAAAAAACATTCATGAATAAAAATGCATTAATTATTTTTGAATCTTACATGCTTTTAATTGCATTTTGCGTAAATATAATAGGAACTTGGTATTGACTCTGGTTTTAAATTTAATATTAGATTGTTGTGTAAAACCCAGTATATTGGGATCTACAACGTATTTGTTTCAGATTCAGATTTGGTTATAATTATTCCATATTTTCCCCCATTAAACGAAACGAGAAAAATACTGAATTATAATTTATTTATAATTAAAAATGATAGTAATGTTTTAAATTCTAATAACAGCAATAGAAATTTCTAGCTCTGATTTGAAAATAAATTATTTATCTTTTTTTGCAAATCAATTTTATCACCAAATTATCGTCCAATAGATTTAGAGATCGGTATTTTCGCCATAAAAAAGAATTTCTATGTCGCAATTTCCGGTGAAAAATATCTGGCGAAGACACATGTTCCCGCTCACGGTGAAAAAAATAATAAAAGAACTCGAATTATCAGAGAAAGTATGTTAAATATTTATCTTATGTATATTTAATGAGTTGATTTCAGCATTCCACGTATAATTTGCCACACCTTTGTTCAGAAATGTCCTTTATTACTGTTTTCAAACTCGATGAATGAAACTAATTTATTGAATAATGGGATTGACAATGAAAAAAATATATGAAGAAACAGATGTTTGCTTCTGAAGTTCTGAACACACATAATTTGATTGTTTTTCTTATTTGTTATTTCTTTGGAACCAAATCGATTTTGGTTTGTGCTGAAAATGCTGATCAAACTATTATGTTAGAATTTCCCCATTGGCAACCATTCAGAATAAGGGCAGAGGGAGGAAATTCATTAACACATATTTGACTTACTTTTTCAAAAAGATTTCAAGAGGAATCAAAACCTGAATTAAAATGTGTATATTGGGAATGTATCTGTTGTTTGATAAGGGTAAACAGGAATATTTAGTAATTATCTTCATTCTTGGTAGGACTAGGGTCAGTAGCCCGGGGTTCTATGGTACTGCAGTACTTAACGTTAAACAAAAACAGTTATGTATAAACATCATACCTGAATGAAAATTCTCTTTTTTATTACAAATGATCCCCTTCCAATGAAATTTGTCCAAAATTTATCGTGACAGATCAAATCATAAATGCTTATTTGACCTATTTACAATTGCCGCCATTTTGGGTGAATGCCAATGGAGATTACCAGGGCCTTTTTTCCAATTTTGGGGAAAGCGCCCTAGCCCTTTTTATGGGGAAAATAGCAAGCCACTTGTTTACAACTTATTAAGGGATTTTTTTTACCATATTCATAAATATAAGCATAAACTGGTCTTGGCACAGCAAGACATACTAGAAACTAAATATAAAGACTAATCAAATATTTAGTTTAAGAATCAATAGAGTTAAACAGAGTTAAATTAGCGTCATAATATTGTTCTCTAGGTTTCTCAATGATCAGCTACCTACTTAATGGGGAATTTTATTTAAGAGTGGGGAATTTGAGGACTATTTTTGTGGGGGAAAAGGTGGTTATTTGGCTTGGGGAAGCAGCCCTTTTCCGGCTACAGTTATGAAGGGTAAAAAGGCCCTGATTACTACGGTACCGCGGTAACCTCTAAGCTGAAAAATATGGTTGGATTGATGCACAAAATATCGTAAAAAATATAACGAATTGTGAAACTGTCTTATTATACACTTGTACAAGTCTTGAAAAGTCATTCCAATGGATATGAAAATGTTGTTCAGCCATTACTGAACATAATTATGATATATACAATATGGTACTAAAATATGGCAGTTTTGATAGAGACTCATTTAAAAAAATTATTTACCAAAAATGCATCTATTTTTCACATAATTGACTTTATCGGCAAATGCGATGCAATTTAGATTCGCAGTTACAAAAATTCTATCACCATCAGGTGTTGCTTTTAGTCCTGCAGTCGCAGGAAATGTAAAATAATGCGATATAATAAAACCTGCGGTACCATAGGAAGGTCGTATACAAGCAGAAGTGCTTAAGACAGGGTTTTCCTTAAGACTCCGAGTAGAAGGCTATTTTTAAATTGTATGAGCCGGGGGCGTCTGGGGGTCCTATGTTGGTTTTCTGTTTTTTAGTGTGTTTTTTTTTCATTTCCTTTGACTTATTTCCATTTTTTTTTTTAAATTTGAACAAATTTGGGCCAGTCAGAAAATGACTTGAAGCAGTCAAATTTGCTGCCAGCGGCCTCGTAAGAAAACCCTGGCATAAGGAAGACCACCAACACACAGGTATTGGTCACATCAAGAGAATGAAATAGGGAGGCAAACATTAATAGGGTTGGAATTTTGTTTGATATGTAGATTGGGAAGTCTTTCATTTCTTAACCCTTTACCTGCTGAATTTCTCAAATGGACTTAGCCAGCATCTTTTTTGGAGCTGTCCATTATCAATTTTAGGGATAACAAAATGGAAACTTGTAGTTGGTCAATCACCAGTTGGCCTGGCTCTTGACTGGTGGCAAAGGTTAGCACTTACGGTTCTAGCTGGGTAAGGGTTAACAATATTTCAAATGAACAGAATTGAAATAATCTGTAATAAAGTTTTCTTCATTTTTTAGGAAAAAGATGCCATCTGATGCCAAGAAGAAGCGGGAACAGAAGAAAAAGGAGGCTGCCAAGCGTGGGAAAAAGCAGACAACAGAAAATGGAGTTGAGAATGGAGCCACCAATGATTCAGAGACAAACGGGGTGGAAACAAATGGAGGTGTGTTGTTATTTATGTCAGCTTTGATGTCACCAACTCACAACTTGATTTTCAGTATTCAAAATAAATACACAGGGAACAAATACCATCTAATGAGCTATTATTGTTATGATAGACTCTCTAAAATAAATTTTGAAGAAATGATATTTTGTGCAGTTTTATTTTAAAATGGACTACCAAAATGATCTTTTCATTGAAGCGGATATATACATGTACATTGTGAAATGAATATTCATTAGGTAAATGTTTAAAGACTTCCAGAAATCTTCTGAAATCTCTCTGTCCAAAAGTCATTTTTTCATATATCCTTCTTTATTCAAACATATATTCTGTCAGTTCTTTTTTTTTGATTATTATTATTATTTTTATTTTTTTATTTTGGGATATTTCTCAAAATCGGCTGGAAGACATGTACCGGTAGATAAAGGTTTGTGAGTGCACGTGTATGGTCAAGTGCTCCAGTTAACCAAAGTAGGAGTAGTTCTGATGAATTTTTATCAGCTTATGATTACTTACTAGGAGGCCAGAATTAGCTGATGTTTCTTTACCTATGATGATGTACTGCGCTCCTGCTCTGTGGACATGTGGTCTTCAGAGTGGCTGTCAAGCTACCTATCTGTAGGTAACTGTTGGAGACAAACCGCAGAGGGCCATCTGAGGTGCTGGAAACAGGATAGTTTAAAGAAGTATATTCAGAGCAAACTACATGGGATTTATTTCGTATTCGTTAAAACAACTCAAATTAATCTACTATATAAAGACTGTTATCAAAACACTATTATCAATGTAAAACTACAGAAAATCTTATTCAAAGGCTGTTATTATTTGGAGTCGTTTTAATGTGTGGCCATTGTGTCTTTTCTGTATTCATGAGTAGCTGACATTATTAAACAAGACCAACCTGCAAGTGACACAGTAACTTCAGTCTAATGATATTTCAATATGACAGCATAATTCTTTATCTTGATTGT
Source organism: Solen grandis (assembly GCA_021229015.1). NCBI lineage: Eukaryota > Metazoa > Mollusca > Bivalvia > Adapedonta > Solenidae > Solen > Solen grandis. The sequence goes on from CM037779.1 coordinate 11,052,460, forward strand.
GTTTAGATTTTTTGTGGTTAGGCGTAAAAAAAAGGGTTGTTTCTGGTTACCCCACAGACCCATTATTTTACACACACACCCTTTTTTTACAAGGCTGGGACAAAAAAAAGAAAAGAAATAAAAAGAAAATAAACAATATCCATCTCAATGTAAGATTTAATATTGCATTGTCTTCATTACTAACAATAATTTTGGAGACAGCAATTTTGAGATTACGGATTAGTTTTCAAATTTCAACTAACTTTCACAAATAAAAGATAAACTACGTCTGAAACATTATGAACAAGTCTTTTTAAAGTCAGTTGTATTAATAGTTAATTTGGGGGATCCCAAGCACACTTTGAATATACTTGTTACCTGTCAGATGATTTCATAATAGACATTAATCTGTCCATCACACATCACTTGTGCAATCATCACATCTACTTCACCCGAAAACAAGGAGTTTCTCACCGCAGATAAACGCAAGATGGTAGAGAGCGTCTAAAATGTAAACGGATATTGTAAGCGATACCATCCAAGTATTCCGCATTTACTCATAATTAGGAAATGTAAGAATGTGCGTTGATTGGATAAAATGACACAGGTGGCTGACTCCGCCATTTTTATTGACTTCAGCATGTGCTTTCTAAGTAATATTTTCTCAGTAAATCTGTCTGAAATTGCAAAAAACAGTAAAAGGTAAATTGGCATGTAGCATTTTACATTTTCCACATTAGATCAAAGCTTTAAAAAAAAAAAAATGCCAACTTACCGACCCATTTTTTACCAAGTCTGTAACCAGAAACAAATT
>CM037779.1:11053352-11103352 GCA_021229015.1 Solen grandis
AAGAAAAACCTTGTGAACTCTCTAGAGGCCACAGTTTTAGCCCAATCTTCAATAGATTTGGTCAGGATGTTTGTCTTATTGATATATTGGATGAGTTTGAAAATGAGTCACATGAGGTCAAAAACTAGGTCACCAGGTCAAATCTAAGAAAAACCTTGTGAACACTCTAGAGGCCAACATTTTTGTCCCAGTCTTCATTAAACTTAATATGAATGATGACTGCATGAATTCCCTTGCAAATTGGTAGGATCAATATGTAGGTCATTTAGTCAAATGTTAGAAAAACACTTTTAGATGCCAGATTTTTTGTCATTATGCCTAACACAGCCATCTTACTCAGGTGAGCGACACAGGGCCATCTTGGCCCTCTTGTTAGGGTTCTAGCTCTGTTCAGCTAAATTAATTAGTCTTACAGACTTCATTATGAGCTAATGCTTACAGAAATGTTAAAAGCAATAATTAAAAGACCCTTCTTGGTCTTTATATTTTGTGGCAGCATATATTGTGGCATCACTGGCACTCTTGTTTATTTATGTGATATATCTGTAAAATATTGCAGGGTTTAAGGGAAGGCTGCATTCTGAACGTTGAGGGAGACAAGGCAACATTGTGTGGGAAGACAGACGCTCGGCTGTTTGTTAGGTAAGAGATTCAGATGCGATGGAAGGGCATTTTAAGTGTGGCTTTAAAAAAAAAAAGTATGGGTAACAGTTTTGAATTTGTTAGATGTTTACTGTACATGACACAAAGATGACCTCTGGCAGGACAGTTTCTCATGATCCTGGTCCATGGTCATTTTTCCAAGGTCAAGGTCACACCTACTGCAAGCCAAAAATGCTTATCCATTTCTATGATGATCTACATACCGCTTGCCCATTCTGATGTACTGAAAGAAGTAATGATAGATATATATATATCTGAAACTATACATTGGAGATCCATTTTAACACACTCAGTTATAACGCGAGAGCCAATATAACATGGTTTAACACTGGACCCAAAGTCTTAGTTTAGTGATTAGAGTGAATTGCCATTAATTTGAGGTGGTCAAATATGGTGCTCTTCCTATTCTTGGTCTCAGTTTTAGAGTTATAATGGAGCTGTTTGAAGTTATAATAACTAGGTTTCTCACAAGGATTCCGAAAATAGGAGTCCTTGACTAAGATTTGCTGAAAAAGAGCCCTCCCATATGGTCACATTAAGAAGTTCTCAAAATAATAGGAGTATTTTTAGGAGTAACTGAAAACCCAGTACTCAGTAAATAAAAAGTATTAAAATACCAAGAGCATTCAGTGAGTTACACTGTAGAAATCTGATTTGTTCTGAAATGTATTATTGATGGAAAGGTACTGGTGTGTCATATTGCATGTTTATTTGTGTATTGCAGGGGCCAGGATCCAGTTGAGTACTCGCCAGGAGCAGACATGAGTTTCCTCCTTAAAGTGTAACCTGAATCCCGTGCAGTAGGGTCCAGGAACAACTGATATGTGGACCAACAGATGTCTGGCAGGGACAAGATTTTTTATCTATTTTTATAGAGGCACAGAGCACTATGGATATATTGAAAAATTCTGTTGATGCTGAAATCTTCATAATAATCGTAAATTCTTGCTTTATGCCCTCTATTGTGTAAAAATGCTGATATGTAAGGATTATGGTGGTTTTGTCAAGCCACTTGTTTGTCAAACTGGACATTATGAACAAAACAGGTAGTGGTTTCATCAAACTGGTATAGGGGTTTACCAACTAACTTCAAGATCAGCCAACCTGTTTTCACTGGGGGCTTGTCCAGGGGGCAAGTTACTTTGAACATCTACTAGCCCCAAGTGGAAACAGGTTGCCCGATCTTTCAAGTTTGGTGTTTGTTAATGTTTAAAACTAAATATGTGCAATATTAAGGTTGATTTTAGGTAACATGTATCGAACACAATTTGCAAGCATTTCACCCCTGATATACTGTAGAAAATAAAAAAAACGAAAGATTTCATTTACATTAATAAACTTGCCTGCTGGTTTATCTTCTTTGAAAAAAAACTTGCCCGCAGTGATTTTAACCCAGCGTGGGCAAGTGGGCGTCCACTTAAGAAAACCCCTGTGGTAATTATGGGTTAATATAGCTGTATAGATTCATCATCACTATCAGCATTAACGGGGATTCAAACTTCTGTTCAATGGTGAATTAATATATTTTTTTAATTGTTGAAATACTTCCTGTAGGCAAATTTGGGCCAAAAGGACGATAAATGGACAGACAAATCTCGGTCGCCTCTACAGAAAAAATTCTGAACACAAGTCTTGTGAATTTATTTATGATAGACATATTTTATCACAAGAGAGATATATAAAATAAACATAAAAAAGTGTTAAAAAAATACTGTTGATGGATAATTCCTGTTCATTACTAATTCAAAATAGTACATTATATTACCCGAAGCTACGTATTCACATCTTAGATATTACTATATTTGAATTTGATATTTATAAATTATCAAAATTAATCTTTAATAATGTTCAATTCTGCTTCTAATAATGTGCGACAAACACTCCGCAAATATAACATACCAATTGAAGCATCTTATAATTCTTTATAAATATCAGTTTGACTAAACCACTTATTGCCTTCTATAATTATTTTATTAGTTTGAAGAAACCACCAACACCCATATATAATATATATCTGAGTTTGGCAGGATAAATTGTTATCTGTATTTCTTTTTTCTCCAGGGGAGGAGGCTGTCCATGAATCACGTGCAGTGTAACGCTTCACTCATTAACACTGAATTTGTGTTGAACTGTGTCAGTGTTACACTGTAACGGTGTTGTGTCAAAGTTACACTGTGTCAGTGTTACACTGTAACGGTGTTGTGTCAAAGTTACACTGTGTCAGTGTTACACTGTAACGGTGTTGTGTCAAAGTTACACTGTGCAGTGTTACACTGTGTCAAAGTTACACTTGTCAGTGTAACACTGTGTCAAAGTTACACTTTGTCAAAGTTACAATGTTTTTTGGTGTAAAGCTTAAATATATTATTAGTGCTGACTTAAATAAAACTGTTTTATGCCTTTTATACTTTTTATTAATGCTGAGTTAAAATGAATGTGTTTTTGCCTTGCTCCCTGTTTATGGGTGCAGAATTTTATTGGTCTTTTTGTCTCACATACTATTTATTTATATACGCATTGTTATAAAGCATTGATTTATACATTGTGTATTATGCATAAAAGCAGAGTTATAAGGAAATATTTTGTGTCTAGTACATGATAATGTATTGTTGTAAACCTTATGCCTGTGCATATCATTTATCAACACTGGATCTTGTATGCCTTGTCACAGTGTGTAATGGCACAGTTTCTCAAACGAGTTTGATAACCAGTCAGAATGTTGCAGACACTCTTTAACCCTTTCCCTCATATAGACTCATTTTGACGCACTCTATAGGTACCACATAAAGCCTGATCTGCAGAAAACCACAGTTAAACCTTACCAAATTAAATTACAAAATCCTCATTTCCAGACCACTGAGGAGCAGCATAGGTCTTTTCATGGTTTCCTCTATGAGGGAAAGGGTTAAGTTATGACACTTGAATTGATAAAATTGCAGGACAGACGTATTTTGTGATACCAGCGCTCTTGTTTTGTCTCACAAGCTATTTATAAATGCATTGTATAAAGCATTGGTTTATACCTTGTGTAGCATTATATATGCATTCAGATTTTAGGGAAATATTTTGTGCTAAGTATGATATGAATTTATTACGCTTGGTTATAAACTTCTGTATGCCTTATTTCAATACTGTATCTTATATGCCTTGCATACATGTTAACATGAAGAATAAATAATGTTCTATCACAACAAGATACTTAGAGTGTACAAGATTAGCAACTTCAACGCTTCTGTTGATTTCATGTGGCCAAAACAAACTTGCTTTGGTTAAATAGAAATATGACAGTGAAATTGAGTTTATGAGACACTTGTTAAGACATAATGAAGATGCCAATTACGTCACTGTTTTGTCAGATTGAGTTTTCCTTTTTGATAGTTTTATGTATCTGCTTTAGCTATATTTGCCTAAAAGAGAGAAAAGCCACTAAATTCTTTTCAGGTCATCTAGCAAAGTACAGAGTAATGTTTATAGACATCTTGGAGAAGTGAGGTTATTGATTGAAATCTTATCATAGAATTGCAATTGTGGTCCAAAGTAAGATGCAGTGCAGCTCCATTATAATGCTATGTTGGGTCCAGGTCTAGATATAATGCATTACCACTCAATGCATTATTTGAAATATAAGTCTAGATACAGTTCAACTCCACTATAACGCAATTTTGAGGTTCAAGTCTGGATACAGTGCAGATCCATTATAATGCTATGTTGGGGACCCATATCTAAGTACCACGCTATATCGACTGCATTGTATCAAGGTTTTGAGGTCAGTGTTGGATGCTATTATACTGTATAAATGCACCTAAGTTAAATAAACAAATCACAAGTACAGACTTGGGTCCATTGTTGGATGGCATTATATTGACTTTCGTATTATAATGAGGGTGTTATAATGAATCTTAAACGTAGATCCACTGGGTAAATCAGTCTGTATGGCCAACAAATGCTTTTTTTTCTTCTCAGGAAATTCACTATTACTCATATGTATATTTTTATGATACATGAATAAACTGCAGGAAAACAATAGAGCTGTATTGTTTCTGTATTCATCCAATAATTTGTGGTTATTTGTGATTTTGGTGACCATGCTGACTTTAAATTTTGAATGCCATCATCTTTTTTTTTTCTTTTTTTTTGGCTCAAAGATATTTCAGCAAAACTTTTCCAAAATCACAATACTGTGAAATCATTTTATTTCGTGGGGATGAAATTTCATGGATTCAGTGAAAAAAACATGTTCGTGGGGACAAGAATTCGTGGATTCGTGTGTTAGAAAAAAAATTTTTTTTTATTTATTTCAACGTTGATTTGAAGACCTTTACAAAATTTAAGTTGAAAAGAATGCAGCCTAATATTGATCATAATATGTTAATGACATGACATTTAGTATATGTTAAGATCTGTTTTCAGAACTTACTTTTAGGGAGCGTTAATCAGACCAAAGTAAGTGTAAATAAATCTAAGCTTGTGGCCATATAATTTTTGTAATATTTCGGCCATGTATTGCTTAGGATAAAAACCGAGGTCACCACAGTTGTGGCACAGCATGATATCCCGGACCCACTCGTCATCAACTGGGGCTAGACAGGATGTCCTTTAGTGCCTGGGGGCAAGTGGACAATGGGGGCACAGCAGGTGTCAAATCAGTCGTCTTGATGACGACAAATCACTGTGCTATATTGGCCATAATACAGGGTGGATCTCTCCTACCCATGCAGCTTATCTATGCAGGAACTTGAAGACACTCGTGTACTCAAAAAATTATGACACAATTTGTAATGAAGCAAAAATTCACAAATAAAAGGATAAAACTAGTAATATATATACATGTATACATATATCATGTATATATTATAAAACTATGTACCATAAAACACGACTAGTACAGCGACTGCAGTATAAACAAAAGTGGGTGGAGTACTGTAAATTATGGTGGAAACCAACTCAAAATTAGGTGCACTTGTACATTAAACACAAAAAGTAACACAAATAACATTATGAAGTTTTCTTTGGCGATTTGTTTATTTGCTTTTTAATACATTATATTCCAGGATATAAACTTTATATATATTATTGAACTCAATTTACTCGAGTCTGTTGCGGTATGGGAGAAGGTCGTCATTATCGGCGAGCTGTTTGACATGATAAATGAAAACTTTTCGTGGGGACATAAATTCGTGGATAGCGGCATCCACGAAATCAACGAAAATTAATCCCCCACGAAATATTATGATTTTACAGTATGTGTTCCCAGAAGTTTATACTTAAAAAAACTAGAAATGTGTCAAGAGGACACAGATGCCCCCACCCATCGCATTTTCCAAAACATGCCAACACCCAGGTACACAAGTCATGTCCTGAGTAATATATCCATGAAGTTTAAAGTCTGTAGCATAAATACGTTCAGTGTTACCTGTGTCAGTTTTGGGATGGACAGACGGACAAAGGCAGATATATGCAAAATGCTTGTTGGTAAATCAAATGAAATCTATTTCAATTCTTGCCCTTCACATACCCTGTACATAATAATAGTCAAAATGATATACCTTGATAATCTGATACCCCTTAATATTTTTATGAAGCTTAAAATCAATCCCATGCCTAGTTACTGAGACATAAGCATAATAACACTGTGCATGCAAAACTTAAACCAAAAATCCAAGCAAAAAAAGGGCCACAATTTGCATAAAATTCAGTCCAAAAGTTATATATCCTCCTTGTTTTTCTGATGCCCCTGAAAACACTCCTTGAATTTCTAGTCATTTCCACAAGCAATTTCTGAGATATAAGCTGGATCAAAGCTTGAATGCAAAAATTTAACCAAAATTCTAAGTTAAAAGGGGGCTATAATTTGTAATATATTCCATCAAGTGTTATCTTCCTTTATAGTATACCCCTAAACACATTTAAGATGTTTAAAATCAATCACATGCCTGGATACTAAGATATAAGCATGAGAGTATCTCGATGCAAAACTTTTACCAAAATTTCTAAGTTAAAAAGGGGCCATAATTTGTTATATATTCCATCAAGAGTTAGCTATATTGGTTGTCTGATGCCCCTAAACATATTCATAAACTTTCAAGTCAATACCATGAATGGTTATTGAGATATAAACTAGATAGTAGCTTGCACTCAAAACTTTAACCAAATTTTCTATTGCATGCAAAACTTTAACCAAAATTTCTAAGTTAAAAAGGGGCCATAATTCATATTAAATTAGTCAAGAGTTATCTACTTTGGTTGTCTGATGCCCCTAAACATATTTATAAACTTTCAAGTCAATACCATAAATGGTTATTGAGATATAAGGTTGATAGTAGCTTGCATGCAAAACTTTAACCAAAAGCTGCAACGCCAATGCCGACGCCAGGGCAACTACAATAGCTTTCATATTCACTTAAATTGCATTACTTAACACTTAAAACATATTTTTCACATCAGTTTACAAAGATTTGTCCGTGAATTTACCTTGAAAAATCAAAGTCTTTATTGTTTTTAATCCAAGTGTAAATTTCTAATGCAAGATAATCAGTTAAAAGATTCATTTTTTGAGACCAGCTTCAACGTTTATCCGGTTTAAATGAACCTATGGCGAACGTGTTGGTATTCAACTTCATTAATGTTTACGTCAAATGAGAAACCAAGTCTTACAACTTACACTTGGCCTTCTCCAGGGTTGGACCAGTACTTAACACAGCGGAAGGTCATGAAATATACTTACCTCCAATGAAATTCAAGCTTAGACTCTCAGTTGTGTGTTCAACATTGAACCATGACCCCCTTCATTTTTCCCATTGATACCGACACACTATGCTCTGTGACATTGTCATTATGTATGATCAGATACCTAACCTATGAAATCTTTATATTCGAGTACTGTGACTGTCTTCTAGAACAGCTGTTTTCCGTCACTGGTTATAAAGAGGGTTTCATTTCTGGTCAAACATCCTCGATCCTTTCCTTGCAAAAACCAGTCTTGAATCATAACAGTGGTAAGAGGGGCTGAAAACTGACCAATTTTTATACAGTTAACTCGTTACAAAAGTGGTTTCTGTTCCCGAAATTTTGGTTATAATGAAATTGCCGTTTTAAAGAAGAGACTTAAAAGTTTTTTTAATTGTTTAAAAGAGATTGTTATAATGAATGTTGTTATAATGAGGTTCCACTGTATATTGTATATCCACTCTATACTGCTTTGACTCCACAATGTGTGTATGTGAAGCTGAACAGCAACAGTGTGAGATGGGACTTCACTTTGTAAAGCCGGAGTATGAAAGGTGTAATATCCATACTTTGTGAAATAAGACGGTACTCCAGTAACAGAATGAATTGAACTTACTATGGAACTGGGGACCTAAAATATTGTTTTAAAAAAATTAAAATTACGTCAAAAAAATAGATTTTCCTGCTTCACAGAGGTGGTTGCTATAAAGAAATTAAGCTTGTCTCATTATATCCCGTTCCACACTCACATGATTTTGTTAGTTGTGGTATCATGCCACTTGACTATGGCATGATACCACAAATGACTGAAGCGTTGTCAGTAAAATGTCAAACCAAAGTTAACAGGAGAAGGGCAAATAAAACTAGATTTGCATACTGCAAATGCACCGGTTTTCGTGATGAGTAACAGTTTAAAGGCAAATAAAACTGATTTTCTTCATTGTGAATTCAGCTGTGACCAAAACTTAAATTAAAGGCATCTCAAAGGAATTGATGTCCACTGAGCCAGCCCCATTGCGTGATCAGACCTGTTAATATCTGGTCATCACTGCAGGGAGTCTGTTACAATACAGTAGCTATGTGTGTAAAACTCTGATGGTTGATGCATAACTAATTACTGCTACAATGAAGTGAGATAGTAGGCTAGTTTTAACATACATTCATGACTGTTCTCCCAATTAAAGAGCAAAGCTAGCAAAGCAGTTTAATTATAGAAATAGGTATCAGTGAAGACATTCTGTCAATTTTCTCAGTTTTATTCTGGGTCATGTATTTAATTCTCTATAAATTCATCAATCTTGACAGATTTGCAAAATTTTTTTTTGTTGACGAGTAAAACATTCTTTTTTCCAATGATGACAAAATTATCACACATTTAAACTTTAAAGGTATTGAAATCAGTTCAAAGTATGACCAAACTTCAAACTGCCACCAAACAACCAAATCAACCCCGATCTGAAAAAACTAAATTTCTTCAAAAAGTACTCTTTAGAGGCTTTTGATTTTACCCATATTCTCTCGATAAAATATTTTTAGATTTTGAGATATTTAAGGTCAAAGAAAAAACCAATAATCGCAATATGACCTTGACCTTTGCATTTTTTGAAATTTTGAAACTGCGAAGTCCTTTGAAACAACAAACAATACAATCTGTGAAAATTTCATAAAGATTGATTAAAAAATAATGGCAGAATCATCAAAAAACTAAAAAAATGCCTATTCTCAAAAAAAAAAATTCCTCCATATTTTAGTGCACTTTGACCGCTTATTGAAAGCCATTTTATGCATTTTCTGAAATCACCACCCCATATATTTTGTGCGCAAAGATCTTCGGAATCAATTTCAAAAAACAGAATGAGCGTATCTAATCTCTAACAAAAATGGGCATGTTTTTCGTGGACACACCATAATTTGCCAGATTTTTTCAAAGATTCAAACATTCAACCTCTTCTAGCTCAAAATTTTCAAAGATATGGATATTGCCACTCATCATATTTAAAGGGGCAGTTGACAGAGAACAGAATGCAAAAAACTGCATACAAATAAAATGTCAAATGACAGAGTTATCGGGCAATTATATGTTTTGATGCTAAACGCCACCTAGCGGCAAAACTTAGTACTAAAATGAAAAACAAACTTAATGGTGCACAACTTCAGATACATGTGAGTATGCATGGAAATTTTCATATTTGTAGCACTTCTAATCATGCCGCAACAGCGGCCACAAAAAAAGTGCAAAGAATAATAATAATGGAAAAAAAAAAAAGGGAAAAAGAAACACAAGAAGAACAGTAGGTTTTCGCGGCTGCGTTGCAGTCCACGAAAACCTAACTAATTGGTAAGAAATGACCATAATGAAGCCTTGTGAATCTGTGAAACATATTTATTAAGACAAATAACATATACAATAAGCCTTCATACTTTAATGCTTACAAAATATTGAAACACATAGAGATGAAATACACTATAAAAGTCTGAGCACAAAATACAAATACAGTAGAGACCCGTTATGTCGGCATCAAGAGTCTCGTTAGTATATCTCGACATACTTTGAAAGTCACGATTTATTTCTCATATATATATAATTATAATCCTTTCTTATTTAAACATTCTGTATTTCGAAAAAAAATTATATCTCCATTTATTTAGGGTAAATTCTTACCTGAAACTGTGTTTATCTTGACATGTGCTGACATGCTTACGGACGTGCGAGAATTCAGTATCGCCACAGTAAGTTTTCACACTTTTGTACATTGTGTTCTTAACCAGCATAATTAGTGTCAATTACAACATTAAAATGGTGAAAACTGTAATTCTTGGAAATCAACTGATTAAAGCTAGATGCAATCATACACACTTAACTAAATCATAAAAAGTGTGACCTATTTTCAAACACAGTATTGGCAGTATAAGTAGGGAATATACTGGAAGAAACTTGCATCATCAACTTCAACAAAACTCAGTTTAGTCTTTATGAGGCATTAAACAAATTGTGTAAAATACACATGCATTTCATGAATGATTGTTTATATATGATCACATGTTTCCAGGTACGTGTAAATTCAAATGTCAAAATGATGATTTTGTTGATGTCGAGATAAGGAGTCTGGACTGTATGAAGGACATAATTTTCATTTTTATTAAATTTTAACAACAAAAAAAATCCTTATAAAGCTAATATAAATACTATTCATACCAAAAGCTTTGTTTAAAATTATGAAATTAATAAAATAACAAGAATAAGATCAAAAGCAGGACAAAAAATATAACTAACACTTAAGCTGTAATGATCAGCAAAAGCAACCGTCTGTAAGGGCAAGTAATTCTTCATCAATATTTGTAAAGTCTGTTAACTCCCACCCAGTACATCTTTGTACGGTCTGGTAACTTCCACTAAATATCTTGTAAGGGCATGTGACTCCATTCAATATCTTTTTAAGGGCAGGTGACTCTTACTCAATATCTTAGTAAGGGCAGGTAACTCCCACCCAATGTCTTTGTAAGGGAAGGTAACTCCACTCAATATTTCTGTAAGGGCAGGTGGCTCAAATGCCAAGTCTTTGTTAGAGCAGTAAACACAAATGTCATATCTTTGTAAGAGCAGGTGGCTCTTGCTCTATTTATGTAAGAAAGTTGTATGTGTTCTTAATCCCCCATTTGATGATATCTGAATCATCTGATAGCATGAACATATTTCTTTTTACATTGTTTGGGAAACTAGATCTTGCATTTTCACCAAAATGCGAATAGACCCAACACATTTCAGATCTACAGCGCCATTTCAATGTCTAATGTCTCAATATACAGGTAAGAAAAAAATCATTTTTGGTCCAAACAAATCCCTTGTAAGCTTAAATGCCCTAACAGTCGAGTCATTTCTAACATGACCAATACATGAACATTACTTAGTTAAATCTTAACAACAACAATTAAAAATGACTAGATCATTGAATACTGCACCAATACACAAAATATTTTTTCGTACCATGCACCTCCATAGCAGTTATCACATGTACAACATATATATTACCTGGTCATATCATTTAAGGAGTCCTACAACTAACAAGTACTGGTATCATCAGTACATTCTGTTAATCTACATGCCCTAAAATTCCTTGGTATCCTAATCTAAGACAGTTGATTTATCTACTACGGTAACTAATATGAAGTTTTTCATACAAATGAATATTTTTCATATTTAAATTTTTTCAGTTCTCACAATTGTACAAATGCAATTACATACATGTTCCAGATTTCTGTCAGTTACTTAGTTTTCCTCTACAATGATAAATGAAACCATGTGCCTTATTAATACATTGCCAGCCAAATAGTGCCTTCACAATAGTGTATTGTTAACTAGGAAATGGATTTTTACAAATTTTAATTCCTTCTAATCTATTAAAAAGGGATTATTTTTCTTTCATGATGAAGCAACAGCTCACAAACAGTACACAACAAGCATGTGAGTTACTATGTCATTGATCACATGATTTCCAAGTAGTGCTACTGGTTAATCTGAAGACATAATTTGAATAAAACTGTGAACATTGAAAAGGCCAATGTCCATGCAATGCTCCATTTCCCTGTGAGTCTCAAAGAAATTATGATGGAATTTGAATATGACAAAGGCAGACCCCATTGAATGACTAAAAAGATGCTCGACACTTTCAGAAAATGACCTAAAGAATTTGGAAACTTTCAGTAAATGACCTAATGAATTTTGAAAACTTAAAGAAAATAACCTAATGAATTCAGGAAAAAACAGTAGATAAACTAATGAACTCTGGAAACTTACAGTAAATGACCCAATGAATTCTAGAAATTAACAATATATGTCCTAATGAATTCTGGAAACTTACAGTAAATGACCCAATGAATTCTGGAAACTTACAGTAAATGACCCAATGAATTCTGGAAACTTACAGTAAATGACCCAATGAAATCTGGAAACTTACCGGTACTGTAAATGACAAATGAAAGCTGGAAACTTCAAGTTAATGATGATGGAATGGTAAATGTAATTTTCATATCGAGAACTGATAAGATGAAAACTAAAATCCACGATCAATAAAACATGCCTGGTAATGAGGCAATCCCTACCCAACTGTTCTGATTATTAACTATATCTGATTATGACACCAGTGATTCAACCACCAGCTTTCTGCTGGAAATAGAGAAAAAATATACCAATTTACACTCAGAGAAGAGGCACACTCTGATGTGCGAAAATTGTTATTTTAAGAGTTTACTATCATCAACACAGCATTCCCTTCAGCTGATTACAGCTGGAGGTATAAACCTATTGCACAGCGGTATCACGGTAAACCATAGACCTACTGCAAGCCAGATGGCTTCAACACACAGATTATACCAGGATGTGAGCCCACGGCAGTGAGAGGATGATTGGAAATCGGCAATGTGTGACTAATGAAGTCAGAGGATTTTCATATTAACTGACTTTTTTATAACTTCATTGATTTTAAATAAATTGGCTACATGAAAAAAAAAAATTTTCAAGCCACAACTTATGATATATTCTTTACGCCTCTCACTAATGCAAACATGGAATCCAAACTCTGCAAGATTTTAAGGTCTTAAGCTTGAAAAACACAAGTGATTTTCTTGAATTCATGTTTCTACCCCTTATAACAAATAACACAATAGTACGACTATATTCAAAACCATATCCTTCTAGCTGCTACAGATACTGACACGATAAAACTGTCAAAGGATCAAATAAAGGGAATATATAGAAACTAAAATTAATGCTGCTGATTAATTAAATACAGAAAAATTAATGTAAAACTGTGAATGTTAAACAAGTTATCCAATGCTTTGTCATAGTCCTCTTGATAACGGAAATCTCAAAAAGCCCTATTTATGCTATTACAAATGTACTAAACATTAATTTTTAATTGAAACAAAAATAATGCTGAATTTTAGAAATCTGAATTTTCTTCTGTCTTACCAGACAGAATAACTTAACCCAAAGTATTGTGTTTTTTTCCCTTTACACTCCATTGAGTAGAGCACTACATCTGCTTATAGAATAAAGCAATTTTCATTTTCAATTAAGGCAACAAATACACCAGAAAACATTAACCTTTGTCAACTTGGACAAAAAAAAATTCTGATCCATTTTCCACTCAACTTAATAATTTAAATGCAAAAAAAGACACATTGGTTTTTAATTATTCATGTATTGAAATGAACATCTCTGGTTATTGAAACTGAGTATTAGTTTTGTCAACAACAATTAGTTTTTGTTACCACTACACATACACAGGTATTTATTCAACAATAAGTCAGGGACATTTACAACTAATAAACCCAATTAAAAAAAAATCTGAATAAATAACTATAATTCTTAAGTGAATATTTTTTTTTTCCCTTTCCCTCATATAGACTCATTTTGACGCACTCAATAGGTACCACATAAAGCCTGATCTGCAGAAAACCACAGTTAAACCTTATCAAATTAAATTACAAAATCCTCATTTCCAGACCACTGAGGAGCAGCGAACAGTATAAAACCTGATCAGCCTGTGAGTTACTCGCAGGCTGATCTGGTTTTATGCTGTTCGCATAGGTCTTTTCACGGTGTCCTCTATGAGGGAAAGGGTTAAAGTTACTGGGAACATAACATTGGGAAATTATGAAGGACTGATTTAATTAAAAATTAATTTCAATCTTAAAATGTAAGTTACAGTACAAGGGTTGTTTAAAAATAACACTGACATTGTTTAAAGCATTTAAATAAATTAATTAACAGTGACAGTATCTTATCATGATTTGAAATGTGTGTACAAATTTAACTGTATATGTGTCTTACAAATATGATACAAGCCAATAGACCTAGCCTGACAAAAGGCTATATAGGAAATCCTGATTAATCTGCCTGGTACAAGCAACTTTTAAGGAATTATTCTGTGAATAAATTTTGCAAGGATTGTGAAATATAATGATGCATATCATTTAAAACTGTACACAATTCATGGCATTAAACAACAAAATATGTTCTTTTTGAACAACCCTTGTGCAGTTACGTCAGTAAACAGCAGTATACAGGATGTAAGTACCGTAAATCTAACAGCACAGTCTCTCAGGCACAGGAAGTTTAACAGGGTCCACACTTGGAATATCACAACATGTCAATCACAACATCTTGGACTATCTGACAAATAAGAACTTTCTTCCTTACATATAATGTGTATTTGGGAAAAAGAATCGAACATGTGACAATGTCCGATCCTATGTTCTCAAAAATACTTTATAGTTCATAACGAAACCCAAAATATGTTTGCAAGCACCTCAAAAATAGATTTTCAGAAAGAAAAGAAAAAACTTTGGATATCCTCCATACTGATGCAACTATTTCAGTTACACACTAATTTGCAATAAGAAAACTGCCTCAGCTACAGGACTACTGTTACACACAAGATCACCATTTTTAGGCCCGAACCTTATTTCCTGTCTTCTTGTATCATACTCTTTATTTTTAAAAGCAGATGACCTCAGTCCAATTAGGAGTCTTCTGTGTTTTTAATGTAGAAAAAAAATCATTTAACAATAATACAAAGATATTCAAGCTTCAGATTGTACTTAAGTATTTTCAAGAACACATCCAATCCCTTGTGCAGAATGTGTGTGTTAATGTAGAAAGAGAAACATCCAATCATAAAAAGGCTTTTAAAAAATTTCATATGTGTAACTTGTTCAATGACCAACGAACCAACACCCTGGGTACAAAGGTTATAGGGGCAGAATAAGCTGGAACTGAACCCAGCTTTCCCAGATCTTTATGCAAACATGTTATCCCCTTGGCACAAGAAAATTCCCTTGTACTGAAAAGTCTTAAACATTTCATCCTAAGCCACTTGGAAATAAACAAGAATCTGAGCCATGTGAACTGCAGAAAAAAAAAGAACTAGATAAACTCAGGTGTTATTTGCTTGCAGAATCAGATTATATTCTCTTTAATACTCTCCATAATCTACGAGATCAGGAGTGGGTTTCCTAGCAACAGCAAGTTGTTTCGTCTCACTGGTTTTTTATATGGTATACTATAAATCTTTTTTTTCCCCCTGATATTATATTTAATTGTGTACTAATGGAATTTTATTGGTATATTTATTCATAGATTTGCTTTTAAAATTTGTTGTCAATCAAATGAAAGATTTTTGTTGGACTTAATATTCGTTGATTAAACCCTGAACAAAATCAGTCACAGAAATGAATGGTTTTATAGTTACCTTGGTTACCAAAGGTGTATTGAAGTGGTTAAGTAATTTCACTATTTTATGACACCAAAAACAGGAAATATGACTAATTACAATGAATAATATTAAAAACTTCTGTTTTTAGGATTTATAATTTTCCAAACAGAAGTCTTTTAACTTGAACTTCAAACTTCAGTCTCATATTTAACAAACCAGGGTCTCCTCTGATTGCTCATACAAAATTGTGGTTCTGAGTCTAAACAATATACACAGAAAAAAATCCATTATACTATATATCATTTAAGGTTCAGTAAATTAAATTTCAAAAAGTCCTAAATTTGTACATGAAAATTCATGAAGTTGTGTGTAATGCAGGTAATTTATTTAAGTAAAAAGTTCATGTCATTAATGCAAAACTTCAATAGCAAAACCCTTTCTTGGTTACTTACTCTGTGAATACAAATATGTGAAACGTGTCAAGAAGATGAAAGGATGATTTCAAATTAATAAAATTATGCAGATATATAATATCTGGCCATAAGGTGATCATTTCAAAGGTGCATAGGGAAATGCCTATAAAATATCCAAGTAAATATCTAGGTTGGTCTTCTTAAATTAAAACTTAGTTTATCTAACTAGTGCCTATCTGGCTCCTGATTGGTTGATGTAGGCAGATTTGGATGGTTTTGATTGGCCATAAAGTGAGCAGCTGGATTTTGATTGGATACTTCTGAGTAAGGTGGGGGTTGAGGCATCTGGTCTGTGGCTTCCACTGCTGCCTGATTACTGTAGATAGATTGGCCACCTGCAAACAGCAGTCACAGTGCTTTGATTTCAAGTATACTTGCACTACTAAAAGAAGAGGGCAAAGATAGCCCTGCATCTGAGTAAGATTGCTGTGTAAGGCATGATGACAAAAAATGTGGCATCTAAACTGTTTTTCTAACATTTGACTAAGTGACATAGATTTTTATCCTACCTGACTTTATACTCAACTGGGAATTCATGCAGTCATCATTCTTATCAAGTGTAATGAAGACTGGTACAAAAATGTAGGCCCCTGGAGTGTTCACAAGATTGGGCCAAAACTGTTGCCTCTAGAGTGCTTACAAGGATTTTCTCAGATTTGACCTGGTGACCTAGTTTTTGACCCAACATGACCCAATTTCAAACTCATTTGTCATAGCATAAAGACGAACATCCTGACAAAGTTTCCTGAAGATTGGGCCAAAAATGTGGCCTGAAGAATATTCACAAGGTTTTATTAATATTTGACTTGGTGACACCTAGTTTTTGACCCAACGTGACTCAATTTCTAACTCAACCAAGATATCATGTAGACAAACATCCTGACCAAATTTTATGAAGATTGGGCTGAAACTGTGGCCTCTAGTGTGTTCACAAGGTTTTTCTAAGATTTTACCTGGTGACCTAGTTTTTGACCCCATGTGGCCCATTTTTGAACTCATCCAAGGTATCATGTAGATAAACATCCTGACTAAATCTAATGAAGATTGGGCTGAAACTGAGGCCTCTAGAGTGTTCACAAGGATTTTCTTAGATTTGACCTGGTGACCTAGTTTTTAACCTCATGTGACCCATTTTGGAACTCATCCGACATATCATGTAGACAAACATACTGACCAAATCTAATGAGGATTGGGCTAAAACTGTGGCCTCTAGAGTGTTCACAAGGTTTTTTAAGATATGACCTGGTGACCTAGTTTTTGACCCCACATGACCCATTTTCAAACTCATCCAAGGTATTATGTAGACAAACATCCTGACCAAGTTTCATGAAGATTGGGCCACAACTGTGGCCTCTAGAGTGTTTACAAGCAATTGTTGACGACGGACGACGCATGACGCACGTAGCACGACGGACAAAAAGCGGACACAAAAGCTCACCCTGAGCACAAGTGCTCAGGTGAGCTAAAAACATAAGGGTCACTTTATATCAAATCAATATGACAATACTTTAAAACAAAACACCCTTTTCTGTAGATAAAAGTTATTTCTTGTGACAAAAGACTATACATGCTTTCCAATTAACTATCTAATAATTGAGCACGACTTGCAAAGGGTGGAGAATATGGAATTATGATACACATATTAATAAGTCCACAATGGCACTTCCAACAGCTTCGTTGTTCGGCTAGCTCTTTTACCTTAGTGGTTAAAGTGTTAGTCTGCTGACCCAGAGGTCAAGGGTTCAATCCCCAAAAGAGGCAAGGTTTCCCAACTGGAAGTAATTTAATACTAACAAAAAACTAACATCTTAAGTAAATCATCTGTTACACAAACAAGAGCTGTCAGAGGACAGCACGCTCGACTATTCAAAATGCTTGTTGGTAAATCAAATGAAATCTATTTAAATTCTTGCCCTTCATAGTAATAGTAAAAAATGATATACCTTGATAGTCTGATACCCCTTAATATATTTATGATGTCTAAAATCAATCCCATGCCTAGTTACTGAGACATAAGCACAATAACACTGTGCATGCAAAACTTTAACCAAAAATCCAAGTTAAAAAAGGGCCATAATTTGCATCAGTCCAAAAGTTATCCTCCTGTTTTCTGATGCCCTTGAAGACACACCTTAACTTTCTAGTCAATTCCACAAGCAATTTCTGAGATATAAGCTGGATAGTAGCTTGATTGCAAAAATTGAACCATAATTCTAAGTTAAAAGGGGGTCATAATTTTTAATTTATTCCATCAAGTGTTATCTTCCTTTATAGAATGATACCCCTAAACATATTAAAGATATTTCAAATCAATTCCATGCCTGGACTCTGAAATATTAGCATGAAAGTACCTTGCATGCAAAACTTTAACCAAAATTTCTAAGTTAAAAAAGGGGCCATAACTTGTAATATATTCCATCAAAAGTTATCAACCTTGATAGTATGATACTCCAAACATATTAAAGATGTTTCAAATCAATCCCATGCCTGGATACTGAGATATTAGCATGAAAGTACCTTGCATGCAAAACTTTAACCAAAATTTCTAAGTTAAAAAGGGGCAATAATTTGCAACAAATTCTATCAAGAGTTATCTACCATTAAAGTATGATACCCCTAAATGTATTAAAGATGTCTCAAATCAATCCCATACCTGGATACTGAGATATAAGCATGAGAGTATCTTGCATGCAAAACTTTAACCAAAATTTTTAAGTTAAAAAGGGGCCATAATTTGTAATATATTCAATCAAGAGTTATCTACCTTGGTTGTCTGATGCCCTTGAACATATTTATAAACTTTCAAGTCAATACCATGAATGGTTATTGAGATACAAACTAGATAGTAGCTTGCACGCAAAACTTTAACCAAATTTTCTATTGCATGCAAAACTTTAACCAAAATTTCTAAGTTAAAAAGGGGCCATAATTCATATTAAATTCAGTCAAGAGTTATCTACCTTGCTTGTCTGATGCCCCTGAACATATTTATAAACTTTCAAGTCAATACCATAGATGGTTATTGAGATATAAGGTTGATAGTAACTTGCACGCAAAACTTTAACCAAAAGCTGCAACGCCAACGCCAGGGTGACTACAATAGCTCTCAAATTCTACGAATAGTCGAGCTAAAAATGTACATACGACCATCTTGTGTCTTACTTATGTTATTGTATGAACATATGGAGACATTAGTAGGAACAGTAAGTGGTGTTCTTACCTGTTGGTGAACTCATGGAATATGTTTGGTTCCCTGGAAAATCTTGTTTATTTGTGGCTGGGAACAAGTCTGGATTACCCACAACCTTGTATAAAAAAGATAAAATATTACTGGTAAAACAGTCTTTCCTCATTATCTTCAATTCCACAGATCATTACTTGAGGATATGAAAAATCAGACCAATCCAAAATGATGCATTTGAGCATGAAACGTTACCTTTCTGGTCTCAAGTCATGATGACACCTTTTGTTGAGATATATTAACAAAACAACATCTATTTGTAAGGTATATTTTTTTATTTCATGAAAAATGAATCCAGTAATGAATGAATGTCCAGCATCATGGTTTGACTTACAGGTAATTGCATACCAAACAGTGTCATTTGTTGACTTTCAGGTGTGAAAAATAACAGCAGTTTGATAGGCATTAGCAGAATTTAAGATAACAAACAATTGCATTTCTACATGCCAAGTGCCAAAATTGCATTCAATTTGCGATACCAGAAATTTTAGATGAAAAAACTGGAAACACATGAAGTTAAGGTATATTAATATAGAACAAGAGGGCCATGATGGCCCTAAATTGCTCACCTGAATTCATTTGCTAGAGAGAAAATGCTTAAATAGGAAAAAAAATACACATAATATATAGTATTTAAATTTTATTAATTTTTAGCTCTGGTGGCCATCTTGGTAGGCAAACCAAATGATTTTAGCTATTTTTGCTCAGTACCACCTACGGATCATTCCTGTAAAATTTCATCAAAATCTGCTCAGCAGTTTAGGAAGAGTTGACAAAGCACCGCGTCCATTGGATGCCGGACAAAGACGAATCACAATAGCTCACCTTCTAAAAAGAAGGGAAAAAAATCTCAACCAAAGCAGTTGATTTGACATAACAATAATTTCATTACATTTGAGATAACAAGCCAAGTACATAAAAATTTATGCTATAGCTCATGAAATAATATTCCCCATAATCTTCCCCCAAATTAAACTGAAATCTACAATCTATGAATCCAGTATAAGAATCTGGATATATGGTATCTCAAAAGCCTGCAATTCCCTGACTATAAATTACCTCTGAGTATGGTGGTGGGGAGAGATTCACACCCGGATTTGGATCCAGATTTGTTGAATAGCCATAGCCAGTCTGCTGGGGATACAATGCTGGTTCCAGCGTCACAATCCTTGTGTTGCCAGGGCGACGGCGGGAGGTGACCTGGAACACGGACAGCAGCCCAGGCCCCATACCCTGCTGATTGCGCAGAATTCGCTGACGTTGTTTGTAGTATCCACAACCACCGAAACATGACATTAGTATGAAAAGCACCACAAACCTGGAAGCAATAACAACACAAATATTCATTAAATGTCAAATATTCAAATGCATGTATAAAGCTATTGGAATACAAAGAAAGACATGAACCCTCCAAGAACTGCATCTATAATCTAAGACAGTTACATTCAATACATGAGGTTAACCATGTAAAACCTTAAAACTGATGAGCTGATTTATTTTCCAATACAAGATTTTTCAAATCATGTGATCATACATGATATTATTCATTTATACGCAAGTATCTGACTTACAATGACTTGACTACTGGGTAAACGATACAAAAACATACAAAAGGCCTTTTCTTCAGATGTTGGTGAAAAGGCCTTATGGTATCCATCCATCATTTAATTATAATCATATTCCTTCAAATGCTTAAAAAGACTTCAGTGCTGATGCAAGCATCCACTGACTTGGAATACAGGCTATTTTAGTCTATAAAGGCTTAAGTTACTATAAATCCCTCCAATCACTTATTAGAGCATGATCACAATTTAATGATGAATGGATTACAGGTACATGTACCTTAATATCATATTTAAGGGAACATATTGCCATATTCTTTAATCTTTTCATTAAAGGAAAGAAAAATCCTGGAGTAAAAAGCAGATTTGGGGAAAACTGCATAAATTTTAAGAAATTTTCAGTGGGCCTATGAATGGCCCCTTATTACATCAGAAGAGAAAAAAGCCCTGTGAAGGGACAGGACATGACAAGACTTTGTTTGTGATTCTTGTATAACCAAATTTCACTTTCATCTTTGTAAAGCCAGCATGTATTGAATGATACTTTACTAGATATGTTGTAAGCTTCACTCAACTGTAATGTGAAAATCAAAATAAAACAATCATGCCATGGACTCATCAATACTGACATAAATTACAATGCAGTCCAATTCAGAGAATTTTTTTCTTTCTATGACATGTACCCATAACACTAAACAGGACCCATTCACAATTTTAAAAGGGACCCAAACAAAGGTGCATTTTTGATAGAGGTATGGTTTAAGCCCTTCCAACTCAGCTGAATTAATTTCAAAAGTGCTTCTCTTCCACAATATCTATTTCTTGAAAATATAAACCATTCCCTACCATTTTACCGAAAAATTGCAAGGTATTCTGTCTTAGCATACATTTTATCCTCACAATATCAGTGGAAATGCCGCTACTTTTTTCACAATTTTGAGAAAAGCAACGCTATTTTTTTCACGAACAAAAGGGTACCAGACCCATTTTAAGTAAAAAAACAAGAAATGTTTGTAAAACATATATGCCCCCCTCATATGCCATAATATTTATATGGCTATATTATATGTATGATGTTTGGCTTTATAATGTGGATATGTTACAAAGTTCATAACTTATCTTGGTGAAGCTTTACTACTGATAATTATTAACACTGCTAACTCATTTGAGTTTTACCTTGTATATTACATCTAGTAAAGGTGAAAAAGCTGAAAAAAAAATCTGGTGAAAAAGATTTGACCAGAACCCATTTTGATCAGAATCTATCTCGGCATTCAATGTCACAGTGACCTTGACCTTTGACCTAGTTACCCCTAAATCAAAAGGGGTCATTTACTGGTCATGCATAATCTTCATAATAAGTTTGAAGTTCCTAGGCCCAGGCGTTCTTAAGTTATTGATCGGAAATGCTTTAGTCACCATTTTAACATAAAATCCCAGTAAATCAAGGTCACTGTGACCTTGACCTTTGATCTAGGGACCCCAAAAATCAATAGGGTTCATCTTATGATCATGACCAATCTCCATACTAAGTTTGAAGTTCCTAGGCCCAGGCGTTCTCAAGTTATTGATCGGAAACAGCTTTGTCACAATTTTCAAAATCAAGCCCAGTAAATGAAGGTCACTTTGACCTTGACCTTTGACCAAGTGACACCAAAATCAATAGGGGTCATCTACTAATCATGAGCATCAACCACATGAAGTTTGAGACTTGAAGGTCAAATAGAACTTAAGTTATCACTTGGACAAGGTCTGGTATTATACATACACAACATGTGACCTTGTGACCTAGACCTTTGAGGTAATGACACCAAAATCAATAGGGGTCATCTACAAATCATGAGCAACAACTACATGAAGTTTCAGACTTAAAGGTCAAATAGAACTTAAGTTATCACTCAGACAAGGTCTGGTCTACCGACAGACCACATACCGACCGACATGAGCAAAGCAATATACCCCCTCTTCTACGAAGGAGGGCATAAAAAAAAAGCACTGCTAATTTACAGCGTTTTTCCTCCTTATATAAACACTACTGGAAAACGAAGATGTTCCTAATCGCCAAACCTGACTATTTTTCCCAATAGTCAGTACCATTTTTCCCAATCATCAGCAATAAAATTACCAATTCAAAGAATTAATTTCAAAAGAATGACTTAGCTGGAGTCATCTGAAGAATGTTAAAATGGATACAACACACTGAAATCTTAAAGAAAGGTTGTATTTGAAAGAGACACTGATCTTACCAGAAGTACCACATATTCCAGATGGACAATCTGTAACTGTAGGCATATCTTTTGTCCTCCTCAAAACAGCAACCTGTACTGCAGCACTTCATTCCCTCGGTGCAGCTTTAACAGATACACACTGATAGTATTGGTCTATGTTTTTGCCTTTACTGTATCTATATGTACTTAACTTTTTATTATATATTTTATGTCATTGATTATATAATGATTAATTTTGAATGGCTGTCCCACTCTTCTGGTTTGAATCCTTAAGATTTTTTTCTTGTGGAAGAACCTCCCGGACAAAGTGTACAAACATTTGCCTTTAACCACAAATGTGCTGAAAAGTGCCATCAAGAGAGAAATAAGAGCCTGAAGTAGTGAGTAGTGAAACATGCATCCATCATGCTGCACTAAGAATATAGGGAATAAATTCGTAGTTGTAACACTTCCATTTAACAAAAATATTTGAGTTTTCTGGTACAACATAAATGAGTCTGACACTAATATCATTTTTTGTAGCTATACTAAAATGAAAATGAAAATACACGTTTCAATAATATTACAATGAAGTTTAGTGAACAATGGTGAGGAAACAGTGTAGCAATACTGGAACTCAAACCCTGGACCCCTCACTTACAATCGGAGTGCTCTACAGACTTACCAATAAAGGTTACTTATAGCAGGGTTTTCCCTGGCCCACGAAATTGCCTATTTTGAACCTAAATTGCATAAATGACCCCCAAATATTTCAAAATATGTCGCTATGTCTATACATTTAGGGGTCATTTGTCCCCTTAAAGGCCATGACACAGCAATATGGAATTTCTACTTGGATGTTTTTGACAGAACCAAGAGTAGTATATGTTGAAGAAATATACTGTAAGTAAACTGTTCCAAGTTGGGCACCGAATGTAACCAGGTGAGAATAATGTGCTGTCAGACCTGGAGTCAAACCGAAACTATCTTTGATTTTGTGTCATTAAAGGATTAAAGTCTAGGTTTCTCTTAATATCTTAAAAGTGGGTAGGGGCTTTCATTAAAGCAATCAGTGCAGAAGTTTTAAAACTTTATTTACCTGCTTCCATCCTCACATTGATCTGCCAGCACCTGGAAATTTAAATAGGACACAATAAGTCAAAATATTTTGAAACTAGATGTGTCAGTTGCTGTCTGACATTAATGCCCCACATGGCATGATACAATTAATTTTGTAGCAGATATATTTTCTCAATTTCAGGACTGTAATTCTACAAAAAAGTGCATATGAGAGCAAATTGCAATAAACAATCAGAAAGATTTAAGAGACAGCAAGAAAAAACGTAAAGAAAAATTCAGTGCAATGGAGTCAACATTCATATGAGAACATATATCCAAACTAATGTGCAAAGGTGAGTGAAATACCCAGTACAAACTTGACCTACAATTCATCATATTACATCCACAAAGGACCTTTATATTTGTAGAATAGCTACTGATCTACATAATAAAAATCATGTAATTATATAGTTATTCCTGATGGTATTGCAGGCTCTCTTGTATTGCAAAAATCTCACTTTGTTCAAAAGCTTTGCTGATTGCCACCTTGTGGACACCACAATGACACCACTTTGTTATCTGATGTGTGATTTTTATGAAGTATGAAAATGGCAGTATATCACCACAAATGGTAAGAAAACTTAATTTTTTTTGCAGATTTTCTTCTATTATGTGTCTGCTTATCAATCCATGTCCACTAAAAAATGATTGTTGCATAGATTAACAAGAGGCCCATGATGGCCCTAAATCGCTCACCTGAGATAAAAAGGTTGACCCAAGGAACATCTGTACCAATTTATTTTAAAATCTGGCCAGTAGTTTTGAAGAAGATGATTTTTAAAGTTTTCATATTTTTGTTCTTTTTGTTGCCATGGCAACCAGAGTTCTATATGGATCAAGTTTATTTTTGCAAATTTTGTGAAGGTTGACCCAAGGATCATTCCTGCCAAAATTAAACAAATTCTGTCCAGTGGTTTCAGAGGAAATGTTGATTAAAGTTTTCCCTGTATACATATAAGGCAAATAAGCCCCGCACCTGGCGGCCATGTTTTTTAACGGATCGGAATAATTTTAGCAACTTTGGTAGAGGTTGACCAAAGGAACATCTGTACCAATTTATTTTAAAATCTGGCCAGTAGTTTTGAAGAAGATGATTTTTAAAGTTTTCATATTTTTGTTCGTTTTGTTGCCATGGCAACCAGAGTTCTACATGGATCAAGTTTATTTTAGCAACTTTTGTGAAGGTTGATCCAAGGATCATCCCTGCCAAGTTTAATCAAATTCTGTCCAGTGGTTTCAGAGGAGATGTTGTTTAAAGGTTTCCCTATATACATATAAGGCAAATTAGCCCCGCCCCTGGCGGCTATGTTTTTTTACGGATCGAAATAATTTTAGCAAATTTGGTAAGAGTTGACCCAAGGAACATCTGTACCAATTTATTTTAAAATCTGGCCAGTAGTTTTGAAGAAGATGATTTTTAAAGTTTTCATTTTTTTTTCTTTTTGTTGCCATGGCAACCAGAGTTCTACATGGATCAAGTTTATTTCAGCAAATTTTGTGAAGGTTGACCCAAGGATCATCCCTGCCAAGTTTAATCAAATTCAGTCCAGTGGTTTCAGAGGAGATGTTGTTTAAAGGTTTCTCTATATACATATAAGGCAAATAAGCCCCGCCCCTGGCGGCCATGTTTTTTTACGGATTGGAATAATTTTAGCAACTTTGGTAGAGGTTGACCCAAGGAACATCTGTACCAATTTATTTTAAAATCTGGCCAGTAGTTTTGAAGAAGATGATTTTTAAAGTTTTCATATTTTTTTATCTTTTTGTTGCCATGGCAACCAGAGTTCTACATGGATCAAGTTTATTTTAGCAACTTTTGTGAAGGTTGACCCAAGGATCATCCCTGCCAAGTAAAATCAAATTCTGTCCAGTGGTTTCAGAGGAGATGTTGTTTAAAGGTTTCTCTATATACATATAAGGCAAATAAGCCCCGCCCCTGGCGGCCATGTTTTTTTACGGATCGGAATAATTTTAGCAACTTTGGTAGAGGTTGACCCAAGGAACATCTGTACCAAATTATTTTGAAATCTTGCCAGTAGTTTTTAAGGAGATGATTTTTAAAGTTTTCAAATTATTTTTCTTTTTGTTGCCATGGCAACCAGAGTTCTTCATGGATCAACTTTATTTTAGCAACTTTTGTAGAGCCTCACCCAAGGAACATTCCTGCCAAGTTTCATTAAATTCTGTCCAGCGGTTTCAGAGGAGATGTCGTTTAAAGCAAATTGTTGACGACGGACGACGCACGACGGACGACGCACGACGGACGACGCACGACGCACGACGACGGACGCCGGACGAAGGGCGATCACAAAAGCTCACCTTGAGCACTTTGTGCTCAGGTGAGCTAAAAATATATTGACTGTTTTGACAGTTGCTGCTGCATTGTGTTTATGAATGATAATTGTAATGATTATGTAGAGATGCCAGATTTGGCTGGGCCATGCAGAAAAAAAAAAAAAAGTTCCGTTTCTGGTCTCCAGGAAATAAAAAAGAGGGTCGGTAGGTTGGGATTTTTTTTACATGAAATGAAAGGTAATAAAAAATGGAAATATTTTTTTAAAGGCAAAAGGTAAAAAAACACTTTAGGGTCGGTCGTTAAGGAAGAGGGTTGGTCTGGAGACCAGAAATGGAACTTTTTTTGGGGGGGAGGGGAGGCATCATCTATTTTTTAAAGAAATACCGCAATACCAGAAAATAATGGGATTTTCTACGTAGGCCTTACATGGTGGACAATAACATATTCTAAGCAAAAAATAATTAGATTGTTTTCACATTATGGTTCAGAGGTGAAGAACAGTTACATACAGAAACAAATTGAATATAACACTTTGTTCGGTTTTTTTTTTGACCCAGTCACTAGTACCTTGATACAAGAGAACTCCATCCTCAAGTACCTCTTTAGCATTTAATGATTTAGAAAAATTATCATGAAACTTCAATTTTAAATGATGCTTAAATCCATAACTCTGTTGCAAACCAAAGATTCCTCACTTCAGAGCGAGTGCTCTACGGACTAAGCAACCTGACCACTTACATATAGGGTTACTAAAAACAGGCTGTTACATACTCTCCTGTCAATTTGGATTTTGTCCTGAATTTACAGTATAATAGAACAAATTGCTATGTTCCCGACAAACCCAAAGGCAGTTTATACTGGACAACTATATTGTTATGGTCCAATGTTGGGCATCAAATGTAACCAGGTGACAAAAATGTGCAGCCAGACCAGGACTCAAACCCGTGACTCCTCATACTAACAGAACGAGTGCTCTGTCGAATAACATACACAAATCTATCACCGATAAGGCTTACTTACAGGCCCTTACAATAGTACACATGTTCAGTATACCTTAAAAGCAATTCAAATGTCAGGCAAACTGTTGTATGATTCAAAATTGCAGTCTAAGGAATAAATCCCAAAAGGTTGCTCAGAATGGTTGGTCTATACCACTATACAAGACAGCATGAAGTGTTTGATGTTAATGGATAAATCACCTATGGTCAGTCAACCTGCTGGGAATGGCATAAATCAGGTAATTCTAAATCCTTACTGGAAATCTGATAATGGTTTGTAAACAAACAATGACTCTCTCCTTTAGTATTTGTCTTGTAATTATATTGGACAGAATCTGTGAAGAATCGGATCATACTGTTACTGTTTAAATATGATTATAACAATTGCTACACTATGTTGCCACTATAAATTTACCTAGTTTTATATACTCGGCAAAAAAAGTCTTTAAACACCGAGATTTTTGTTACTTATATCTCAGAATCTATATTAACTAGAACTGCCATTGTCATGGCGAAAATACCCCCCCGAATGCCGCTTTGTCACAGGAATTTTTTAAATGACGCAAATGGGGGTTACAGTTCTTTGGCACTGCACTTCTCTTCAATGAGATCTATCCACATATGAAGTTTCATATTGAAATCTCTTATCCTTTTTGAGTTATGGTCCGGACAAAAATTAAGTATGAAAATTTACAAAGGGCAATAACTCCAAAATTATGTAACAGAGACTTATTGTTCTTGGGCACTGCACGCCCCCTCAATAAGATCTATCCACATATGAAGTTTTATCTTGAAAGCTTTTATACTTTTTGATTAACAGCCCAAACAAAAATTAAGTATGAAAATTTGCAAAGGGCAATAACTCCAAAATTATGTGACAAAGAGTTATGGTTTATGGTCACTGCACGCCCCCTCAATGAGATCTATCCACCTATGAAGTTTCATCTTAATGCCTTTTATACTTTTTGAGTTATGGCCCGGACAAAAATTAAGTATGAAAATTTACAAAGGACAATAACTCAAAAATTTTGCGACAGAGAGTTATGGTTTTTGGTCACTGCACTTCCCCTCAATGAGATCTATCCACATATGAAGTTTCATCTTGATGCCTTTTATACTTTTTGAGTCACGGCCAGGACAAAGAAACCTGACAGACGTAAGGCCAGTCAGACAAGCTGAATCCAGTATACTCCCCTTACAACTTCGTTGTGCTGGGAGTATAATTATATAAAAAATATATACAAAATGAAAGATTTGATATATCTTGGTATTTCTTTTGTTGGAATATCAAGTGGATAATTTGTTGTTTTAAGTTATATTGGAAATACAGGTTGTCAAAAAGGAGGTTTTACCGTTTTTAAGCGAGATGGACTAATGAAAAGTGAAAAATGTAAAAACAATACTGAAACAATAATAATGTTTTATTTGTACAAATTAATATTATCAAGGATCTATTCAATTTCAGTGAAATTTCAATAGTTTCTTAGTCTTACTTATCATTAGAAAACAAATTTCACAGGTCTAATAGCTCAGGTAGTTATCTTATGGCACAATATACAGTCAGTATTGGGCAGACGAATTTGACTGACTTGACTATTTGAGTTTACTGTCACTTCGACAGTTTTTCAGTCATATAGCGACGTCCAGCTAATTACAGGTGGAGGAAGACCCTGAATGCATGGAGGCATCCGGGTAGAACCACCTACCTACCGCAAGCCAGCTGGAAGGCTTCCTCACATGAAAATCTGAATGACCCTGCCGGGATTGGAACCCACGTGTCGAGGGGCTGAGTGAGTGTTTATAGTCAGCGACTTTACCATCTCGGCCACGCTGGCCCCAGATAAATTTGGTTTATAATGTAAATTACAAATTTGTAGGAACAACAAATGCAGTGAATGATTATGATCATCAGATGTGATGAATAAATAGTAATTTGTTACGTGGGACATTACATGCAATGCAAAGAAAGTGTGCAGTTCCTGACTTTTGAAACTCCATTATTTGTGGAGTTACATAACATGTTGATTGTAACAGTGTTTAAAATAACAATAAATCTTAAATCAGCGCTAATTGAGAACTAAATGATTGCATGGCCATTAGTTAATCTTTCCAAAAATATATAGGTTACATATATGATTTATATGGAAGCTGAAATATTGACCAGCAAAACCCATAGTGTTGCAAGACTTGTATTGCCATGTTTATAGGACAATATAGATTAAAAAAAACAAAAAAAAACATGCTGCTGCCATTGAAATATACATGCTAGAATAAAGTAGCTTCAACTCTCCATAAAAGAATACATTTATATCAACCTGAAAAATAGTGAGATTTTTCAAATTTAAATCATTCTTTTCAGACATATCATGTGACCAGTCTTTCAGACATATCATGTGACCGGACACATTCCACTACTCATATCTTCACATATTTAACCATATGCAGGGGCGTAGCTAAATGCTATGCACTTACACACGTGCGCAACATTTAAGCAAAAAGTCAAAATCCAAATATGCCCAAAAACAATGAGAAAATTGGAGGTTGTACATGTTACTTTGTGTAAAACAACCATACAAATCACAACTAGATATTGAAATAAACTTAAAATTCTAAAATGAGTAAATGGTGTCGTGACAATTGACATTACGATTAATGTTAATCTCACAAAACACTGGCAAGTTCAAATTATTTTTTTTTTTTTTGAGACATGTTGAGACAGCAGAAAAACATTATCAATAGCTTTAAACTGACAATGGTTGCATGATGTCTATATATATATATATGTGGTATTCTGAGAGAGAGAGATTCATAACTTACCAAGAAACTGATTTAATGTCAGAAAAGGGAAATTTAATTTCATTTATGAAAGGAACGATATGATCAACTTGGTTATTACATGTAGTATGAACTTAGTATATGTTGGCAACTAACAGGAATTTAATAGCCTGTGAAAGCAAAATCTGTCCGGGCAATCAAGTGATTTCCACGAAACAGATGATCAGATAACATATGACTCATAAAAAATCGAGTTGTGGTCCAAAATTGTAGAGCTTGTATGCGATATATACTTCATGTTTACGACAGTCTTGTCCAATGTTGACAACAGTTCCTAAATGACTTAAAAACTATCAGTGGGTCGTTAAACCCATGCAAGCAAAAGAATTGAATTTTAGCCTTAAAATCAAGTGACCTAAATGTTTAATTAGGCTTATGGTACTCTAGAGAGCAGTCTAGGGCCATTATTGCCCCTACATTTTGTTAAAAAATGTTCTCTTTCAATAATCTTGTGTCAAGAGAATTTAAGGCTGATGATATTTGGCTCATGTATCAATGAC
This sequence comes from Solen grandis, assembly GCA_021229015.1. Classification (NCBI taxonomy): domain Eukaryota; kingdom Metazoa; phylum Mollusca; class Bivalvia; order Adapedonta; family Solenidae; genus Solen; species Solen grandis. Next base: position 11,084,189 of record CM037779.1, read on the forward strand.
TTGAAGATAATGTGTCGCAAACAAACTTTCCCGGAAAAAGCACTTTTTTCAACAAAGTTATTGCTCTTTGTTAAAAGTTTCTGGCCACAGCATAACTCACTTCATATTTAAGATAGAATTAAAATTTGACTCACTTATTTTATGTATGCCTGTTCCGTGACAAAACTTTCTTAGTTACACTAAAACACAACATTTCCTTGTTTAATCTGTTTGAAATTGTGATTATTCATAACTATAATCTACTAAAAATGTTCTTATAAATTGGATATTAAAATGGAATTCATTTGAAACATCTTATAAAAAAACTTTCCGTGCATTCCATATTTTCTTTCACTACTGTAAACCTTTACATAAAATAAATGTCCAATCTCCTCCAAACTCATTTATTTCTATCAATTTAAAAAAAATTTAAAAAAAATGCGTAATCAGGCCTTTGTTTCCATTATTAAATCACCTTATGTGGTTTTCTTCCTTTTCAGATTCACTATGATCTTCTATTTATGGACTTTGACATATAAACTTACATATGTTATAAAATATATATATTAACAAAAGGACCAGAGTGACCCTAGATCACTCACCAGAGTACATAAGCTTAACCCTTTCTCTCATATAGACTCATTTTAACGCACTCAATAGATACCACATAAAGCCTGATCTGCAGAAAGCTAAACTCAAACCTTACCAAATTTAATTGTAAAATCCTCATTACCAGACCACTAAGGAGCAGCGAACAGCATAAAACCTGATCAGCTGCGAGTTACTCGCAGGCTGATCTGGTTTTATGCTGTTCGCATAGGTCTTTTCATGGTTTCCTCTATGAGGGAAAGGGTTAAAACAAATTAAGTCAGTTCAGCAGCAACCAGAATCAAACTTCAGATACATAGAGTTCCTAAGTTAGAAAATAAGTCAACCATCTGGGGTTATTAAATTATCACATAAATGTAATTAAATCTATTTAAATTGAATTAAAGGCCCATTTTATTTCATAATGATTCAATTTTCATGAAAAAGAAAATATGAAATAACGTTGACATTTCAGAGACTTAACACAAATGGTATATAATGTGCAAATATCTGCTGTAAATAACAGTTAAATGCTTTGAAAATGAGGATCAAATGATGCAATTTAGTATTTTGGATGGATGTAAAAATACTCTCTTTGTTTACATTTTGCATTGGCGAGTTTTTGCGAAGACAGTCTGTGATATGAAATAAACTGAATTTGAAAAACCATTGTCAAATCATGATTTGTTTATCTGCTATGCCATTAATTTATGCACTCATGATTCGAGTACAGAGACATACAGAATGTCTATAGAAAATTGACCAAGATATGCAGAATATGCAAATTAAAGTTATTTTTGTAAACAGTTGAATGATCTAAAGTAAAAGATTCTTTCTTATTTATTCATTGAAGTAACGTTGTTGTTAACGAGTATGTACAGATTGCATCTCGTCACAAATCTGTAGCACATACTTTGCTTTTCTGTCCAAAGAATATACACTGCTTTTGGAAGCATTATGGGCCTTTAAGGATTGTAAATAAAATAATAGAATCCTAATATATTGTCTTTTTTTTCTTTTTATGGAGTTAATGATGTAAAAACAGTAATTAATTAGGACAAACTCAGTGTTACTTCCAGAGCACATTTTGGACACTCTTTTTTCGGCTTTGACGCAATGAAATTCGGTAAGTGCTTTTTCCATGATGCAGGTTTTTATTTATCGCATTGAAACTTTAAAAGAGTGGGAAAGATGTGAGAAACTTGTTGTACAGCAGAATGGGTCGCCATGCGCAATAGTCAAATTAAAAATCATAATGTCTTATTGTTTTTTGCATTGGATACACCTCTGTCGCATTCCAATTTTTTTATCATTTTTAGTCCAAGCTTGAACAAGAAGGGAATTCCATTGCTAAATATAAACAAGGCATTCCAAAGGACAGCTATATCCCCCGCCGCTGGCCAAATATTAGAATTTGTTTGGTCATAGGATTATGTTCACCTTAACCTTGCATGGTTGTAGCAGACATAGAAGATCAGTTTAAGACAATTTAACTTTCCGGAGTTATGTATGAATCTCAGAATTCGGAGGCACATATATTAAAAGTTTACTGACAAGTTTTACATGGGAAACAGTACAAAAAGTGAACATCAATGAAGTATAGGATGTGTTAGGTAACCACAAAATACATGTGTAACTCAATTAAAAACTTCATATATCATGACATAATTTGTATGATTGTGAACATATAATGGAATAAATCACTGTGGAAGTGCAATCCAGGTCAAGAAGTGGTCTGTGTAAGGCGCGGACACGAAAATAACATTTGACCTGCAAGTATGACCTTGAGCCAGCGTGACCGCCTCATGCCTTCTGCACATCAGCTCAATGAGGTTAACATTTTAGCCGAGTTTGAAGAAAATGTGTCCAAGCGTTCATGAGATATGGAGCGGACACGAAAATAACATTTGACCTTCAAATATGACCTTGACCTTGAGCCAGCATGACCGCCTCATGCCTTCTGCACATCAGTTCAATGAGGTTAACATTTTAGCCGAGTTTGAAGAAAATGTGTCTAAGCGTTCATGAGATATGGAGCGGACACGAAAATAACATTTGACCTTCAAGTATGACCTTGACCTTGAGCCAGCATGACCGCCTCATGCCTTCTGCACATCAGTTCAATGAGGTTAACATTTTAGCCGAGTTTGAAGAAAATGTGTCAAGCGTTCATGAGATATGGAGCGGACAGAAAATAACATTTGACCTTCAAGTATGACCTTGACCTTGAGCCAGCGTGACCGCCTCATGCCTTCTGCACATCAGCTCAATAAGGTTAACACTTTAGCCGAGTTTGAAGAAAATGTGTCCAAGCGTTCATGAGATATGGAGCGGACACGAAAATAACATTTGACCTTCAAGTATGACCTTGACCTTGAGCCAGCGTGACCGCCACATGCCTTCTGCACATCAGCTCAATGAGGTTACCACTTTAGCCGAGTTTGAAGAAAATGTGTCCAAGCGTTCATGAGATATGGAGCGGACACGAAAATGTTTCGGACACACTGACGGACGGACGGACGAAGGGCATTCCTATAACCCCCCTCCCGCTTCGCGGCGGGGGATTAAAAATGGTATAGAGGGATGAACATTATTGATTCATTGAGGCATTGGTGTATCAACCAATCACAGTCTTTTTCACAGAAGAATTCGAGAGGGATATGTAGTATTGATTTTTATTGAGGCATTGGTACCGGGTGCTTTGCATTTCCATGTGGCAAAAGTTCTTCTGATTCCACAAGTCAAATATAATGCACCTTTTATCAAAAACTATCTTTTTGTAATTTTGTTGTTAACTTGATGTTAATAATAGCCAATAGTTTAAGTAATATTCTTGAAATGCAAATTTTTATTTTGCAAGTCTCTTTCCAATGGGTATGTGTATTTGAAATACACAAAAACTGATAACCAAACAGCCAGGACAGTACTGTCCAAAATGAAACTAGGAAGAACATCTTCTACTGACAACAAAAAACTTATTGTCTATTTATTGTTGGTTACTGAAACAGTGATGCAAAAATCGCATTTGGTTAATTGCTTGCCCTTATTTCACAATACAGAACAGGACTTACCATAATTAATTGTTTTTTTCTGACTTTTTTTTTTACTGAATATTCCGTACTGTAACAAACTCGACCCGGCCCAGAATCAAACCACCAGCATGCAAGTCCAATGCTCTAACCACTGAGCCAAAGCATTGACTCCCTAACGCAGTTGTCAGAGATTGTATATACACCTGTGACGATGCATCGTCAAATTACTTTCCCCTTCAAGAAGTCTCGACCAGAGACTTGCCCTGGGAAACACATTGGTAATGCAAATCAGGTCTGGCAGTTGACATTAACCCACGGCTACCACCAATGTAACAAACTTGACTCGGCCCAGGATAGAAACCTGTCTGCTAGCGTGCAAGTCCAATGCTCTAACCACTGAGACAAAGAGACGACTCAGTTGTTAGAGATTGTATTTACACCTGTGACAACGCATCATCACACGTACGTTATGCCAGAATTACGGTGAGTCCTTTTCTATATTGTGAAATATAGAAAAAATAGAAATAATTACTAGCAGTCATGTACTGTTACAGTGATGTATGTGACCCTCTAAAATTTCAAATGACTCCAAAATGGGTCAAATATGACCCCCTAAAAATCAGAGCTGAAAGAAAATGTATCACTAAAATCAATCAATTTTTATTTTAAGAACAACATTACATTGACATTGGGAAAATAAATAAGGGCGCCTTGGTCCAGTAACGTATCTGATTACTGATTGGAAAGATGTGGGTTCGAACCCTGTTGGAGGCAAGAATTCTTCAAAACCTTCCCAGGCACATATACTGGTCCATTAACCCAGGAACCGCCAAGAGGGATTTAAAGGGACCACAAAATGCTTTTTAAAGTTGTATTTATATGAAGCATTATAACTAGTTAAACGCAATCGTGTACCTCTTTCCATTAAATTTTGCTCGATAAAGTAGTACAACACAGGTAAACTTAAACCGTTCACAAACCGAAAGTGTGAACTTTACCCATTATGTGGTAACCCGGAAGTGACGTCATTGGGGGTCAACAGGTTTTGTTATTTACATGCGCCATTGTTGTAAGGAGAAGCTGTTGAACCAAGTTTTTACGGTTTCTGTGCGTATTTGAATATAATCGATTACAATGGTGAAAAAGTGTGTTGAAGGAGGGTGTAGTAACTACAAAGAAGCTGGATTTAGCCTGCACAGGTTCTCGAGTGACTCCGATACGTCAAGTCAAAGTTTGTGGTTTGGGTTCGTAAAAACTACACGAAAAGACACATAATGGGTAGCCGGCGCTGTAAAGAATGCTCGTGTGTGTTCTGCACATTTTTGACAGGATTGTTATGTTGTGCGATATACGAACTGTATTTCTATAAATTTGGACTTTACTGCCATGCTGAAACCCGACGCAGTTCCAACGTTGAAAGCGAAAAGAAAGTTGGAGTACGTGCAAGATGGAGAATCGGTGTTGAATGGAAAATCATAAAATCATTATAATTGCTCCTTAATATATAAAATTAATTCATTAATCAGACTAACCAACATAATATAATTAGTAATGAATAATAATAATAGTCTCATCTCATGAATGGCAGAAAATTTTGAATTAAAAACCTTAATTTAATGAATGTATGATGTTAATCACCTACGTTCTGATTTAATGTCCTGATTTGTTTATAAATCTGTGTTTTTGTGTGTAATTTTACCCCTTGTTAAAAGTTATTTTCCCTATCCTCATGTAGACCTTTTTTCTCCAATTTAATGTGTTAATTCAGTGATTTTTTTCTTCTGTACCTTTAAAAGGACCCATTCTTATTTTATAAGGGACCCAAAATTCATTCACATTTCAAAAAAGTATTTTTGATAGAGGCTTAACTTATAAACCCTTCCTATCCAGCTGAATTAATTTCTCTTCCACAACATCTCATTTTCTTGAGTATATCAAACTATTCCCTACCATTTTGCAGATAAAATTGCAAGGTATATATATAAATCTCACATTTTCTTCTCACAATATCAGCAGAAACACTGCTTTTTCTATTTTCACAATTTTGATAAACTGCTTATTTTTCACAAATGAAGCAGCACCGGGCCCACTTACAATTCAAGGAAAAATCACTGTTATTACTTTATTCAACCTCAAATTTTAACAGTAGATGAAAAGGGTAACTACATTTAAATGTTGCGGGGGGGGGGGGGGTCTTGAAATTTAGTATAAGAACTGATTTATTAAACTTTTGACATTTTTTATTATTATTATTATTTTAATTTGAAACTATAGGTCAATAAGCTAATGCAAGGTATATGTCAATATTGATCATTTACTAAGCTGTTAACCACAGTTCAAAGCCAAGGGAAACATGCTCTGTGGGTCATTTAGAAAACTGGTTACATAACATCACATGACAGGGTCATAAACCACCAACTGATAGCTGCACCTGGCTTACACTACCACTGTACCAGATGGCCACTCATAAGAGTCATAAAACATGCAGTAAGAGACAATATGTCACCATGACAACGTCCATTATGCTTGAATACTGAAAACTCCTTCCTTACCTTATTGTGAAATGAATAATTATATTTCATTTAGAGTTAAATCTGCATAAAAAAAAAAAAAAAAAAAAATTTTCTTTTTATGAAAATTTAGTTATATTTAGTTTAGTTCACTAACGTTTATAAAAAATCTTCTGCTGAATAAAAAATATTATCTAGAGTCTAATAAAAATTGGAATTATAAAAAAAATGTACCAGTATGGAAGAAGTCTTGTTTGATATTTATTTATGTTGTTTATATAATTCTGATTTTTCAAGGTATAATTGTAGGACATTATTATTATTGGTTGTATTTGAGACAATTTAAATAAATAACAGTAAATAAATTAAAATTCTTATAAATTTATTTAATGATGATACTGGTGAAAATAAAAATTAAAATATAAATACACTTTGACAACAGGAAAGAGAAGCAACATCCATTTATTTATTTAGTTTATTATTATTTTATTTTTCTATTTCATTATTTAATGCATGAATTTCTGTTGCACAAATCTGTTGTACAAATCTCTCAGCCCCTCACCGCTGTGGGTTCGAATCCCGGTAGTGAATTCGGATTTTTCATGTGAGGAAGCCTTCCAGCTGGCTTGCGGTAGGTCGGTGATTCTACCCGGGTACCTCTGTGTACTCGGGGTCTTCCTCCACCTGTAATTAGCTGGACGTCGCTATATGATTGAAATACTATCGCTGCGACGGTAAATCCCAATACAACAACAACAACAACAAATCTGTTGACCATTTTCACTATGACTGATGGAAAGTTTGAGCTGAGAGCAATGGTGAATACTTACCTTACTTTGTCTGAATTTTGTATGAAGATTGCTTTGATAAACAAAAGGAAATGTGGCCGAGTGGTTAGAGCGTACGCCCTGGAATTAGCAGGTCGTGGGTTCAATCCCCAGCCGCGACATACGAACATTGTAAAAAAATGGTACTGGTATAGCTCCCTTACTGGCACTCAGCATGATTATTTATGTGTCATTTGTTATACATTATAGACCGTTTCAACAGTGTTCAGCTGATTTAAGTTCTATTTCCTCTTTCTAATTAGGGAATAATCTAATAATTCTAAGTTGGTATTTTTTATGAAACACATGTCAAGTTTTACAAAAAATAAACAGTGTTAAATTTATGATATGAAGGTATTTTTTACACATATGTAAAAGCATTTTTGAGTATTACATACATAGGCATGTCATGTAGGAAGGAATCAAAATAACACTTCAATAAGAATATTCTTCATTCTCCAGTTAAAAAATAACCTGAATTTTCCCTTATTTGTGAAATTTAATTTCAGGAAAAACTGGACTTTATTTTTTGTTGATCTTATTACAAGCTTTTCATGACGTTTAGAGAATAGAACAACAGTTCATTTATTTTATTTTTATTTTCAAGTCACATGTACATACACTGTGCAGTATTTCTCTGACCAGTATATTTAACCAGCAAAATGAAAGTTTGTGTAATTGTCAGAAGGGAAAAGTCTCCCTTATTTTCACCACTGCGCAAGCAGGCAAAACCACCCGAACTTCTTTCCCAAGAAACCCCCAGCACTACATGGATAACTGTCTGTATGCTGTGTATCTGTATTGCCTGAAATAGAAATGATGTAATATGGTAAACATCATTAGCAATCATCATATGAAATAAAGGCATAGGTTTGATACTGAAAACTTGTTTCCTTTTTTCTTCTTTACCTCAGTTTCACAAAACTCAAACGGAAATTGGGAAGTTACACTTTACATATTAAATGTTATACTCTTACAATCATTATATTGCAAACTATAATCCTTTTCTTATAATCTGCGTATGATCAGAACTGCTGCTAAACGAAAGTATAAAAAACTTTATATTTAGCTTCTTCAAAAAGAAAGTGGGTAGAGAAGGTTGACTTTTTCTTTATATATATATATATATATATAGAGAGAGAGAGAGAGAGAGAGAGAGAGAGAGATAAGCTCGAGAACACATAAAAGAACACGGTTACATAAAAAGGTCAGACAGTCGAGAGAATATATTTTACATTAAAAACTGGTTACATGAGAAGGTCAGACAGTCGAGAGAATATATTTTAAATTAAAAACTAATAATTAAATTGAAGTTGAAATGCAAGTATACTCGTACCATTCTGTACTGTCTCGCTGAAGTTTCGGTTCATCATCGCCATCTTCTCCAGCTGAATCTCTTTCAGCATTTGAACCTCACGGTTCAAACTGATACGGCATTATTACCTAATTCACTTCTGAAAATTTCTTCCTCTCCTGAATCGTCGAAACATGAAGACGACGAACACTCAAGATCACTTTCACTACTACTATATACGTTGTCCATTGTAAACAAATCCCACGAGAAAGACTCAAACCCCCAGTGACGTCACACGCTCGGGTATTTCCGTAAATTAGTTCGGCCGTTTCCGTCACAAAGGTAAATGTGCGTTATGGATATCTGAATTAAACGTCACCTGAGCATCGTAGAAAGTTGGGATATGCGCGGAATCTTTTCTTTAATTGTTATCTACCAATGCAAAACTAATCTTTTTCTCATTGTGTGGTTCCTTTAATAGTATAAGTGTAAGTACTTGTTTCCCAATCGACATTAAATAGATTTAACTGTAAGAACTTGTTTCCCAATCAATGTAAAATGTTTAAGTTTTAATAGAGATGTAAATACCTAGATGTAGCTTCGTGGTTTATACTAAAAAAAAAAAAATGTAAATGTTTCCCCTAACTTTTTACCATTCAATTTTAAATCTGCAAACAATAATGTGTAACGATACGCTTACCCAATGATATGATACGTATCGCGATACAGTAGTCATGATACCATATGTATCACGATACGGGCTTTTAAGTTTTGTCAACCTTGTTTCCTGTCTTTAAATGAAGAATAAATGATTAAGAGACAAAGATAAATTCTTGTTTAATATATTAGTTTTTATCATAATAAATACAAATTAAGTTGTGCTTTCTGTAGACACTTTTTTATATGATTTAATTTGTTGTTTACTCATAAAAAAACTTGTTTAAACGTCATGAAATAATCAAAAGTAATATCAAAACTACATGATAATGCCGTATATATTGCAGAAACTAAATTAAACTTAAAATACTTATTATAAATGCTTATTCTATAATAGACGTCAGCAAGACAACCACTTAAATATTTTCAATGAAATCACTAAAGATGATACTTGAAGTTGAAGCATCCACATTTATACCACGGAAAAACACCTGCAGTTCCAATCGGATGATGTCTAGATTTCAGATGTTTGATTTGCGATAATTTGATGCCATTTTATTTAAATCAGTATCTTTCATGTAGTTACCTGCTGAAATTTCGCTCTTTTACTCAAAATTCAAACTGATCCATCAATTCAATTGATAAAAAAATACAGAGGTCATTAAACATTGTTGATGTTCATCGCATATGGCCGCCATTGTGATGATTACGCAATTTTAGCAGTAAAACAGTAGCCGATAGAGAGCGTGAAAGATGTTAACCAACATTATGAACAATACTATCCAAGTATTCCGTATCATTGCATAATTTGGAAGCATAAGAATGTGTGTTGATTGGATTATATTCAAAGACAAAGAATGACTCTGCCTTTTTTTTATATTTTTTAACTACCCACAGCAAGTGCTTTCATTTAAGTAATATACACTGTAGAGCGATATGCGTTATTTACTTTCTCTTTTGTTTTCTTTTAAGTTAATAGATTGGAAAATTGTATTGTTAAGATAATTTTATTTCTCAGAGGTGAAAAATATCGTTTTTTTTTCCGAGGGGAGGCCGCTGTTATAAAAGACGAAAAAAAACCTGGAAGTTAACAATACCATACTGTACCGTGCAGGCCTGGATGCATACCGTGAACCATACCGTAAAGAAAATACCGTGGTGTATCGTCGTACGGTATACCGTTACACCCTTAGCAAACAACGAATTCAGGAATTATTATGGTCCAGTGCACTACTGAAAACATCTGCGAAAAATCACCTTGAATGAGAGAGAGGGTCAGTGAGAGATCATATCAGTAACCCCTGCTGGTCACACCACTAGACGTGTGTACACCGTTATCCAAATCTCAGAATTTGTGGAAAGTTGTGGCTTATTCCACAGACTAATTGAGAAATGACGGGAAGTACGAAACGATTTTAAATGACACTGACAGACCTTATTAAAAACTTGCTTTATTTCTACATAGACATACTTGTACGAAACAACTCGGGGTTAATAGTCAGTTGAAACGGAGATCAACAATCTCGGGCTTTAAGATTGATTTCGACAGTAATCTGAAAAGGAAAACATCATCTTCCCACACTTTTGTAAACATTGAGACAGTGATACATACCTCTGACAGACACACGACGAAAAAACTAAGAGGAGGTAGAAATCTTCGACAAATCAATGATAAATCCATGGCTTGTTTACAAAATAATTTTCTTGCATAATCTGACTTCCAAAACGAGGCTCAATGAGGGTCGACTAAAAAGTACGATTAATCTAATCTAATCAAATGTCTCCATTTTAAAGTCTCTTAATACTGTACATTTAGTCCCTGTTTAAACTTACATTTCCCCGCCCATGGAATCGGGAAGGGGATATTGTTTTGGCGTCCGTCCGTCCGATATTCGTTTCCGCGCTATTTCTCCGCAACTACTGACTGGATTTTAACGCAACTTCATGGCAACCATCATTACCAATAGGAGATGCGCATATCCTCGGCATGTTTCGATCGGACCATTTAACACAGAGTTATGGCCCTTGATTAGTTATGCAGTATGTATACAGAGTAACATTTGTTTCCGCGCTATTTCTCTGCAACTACTGAATGGATTTTAAAGAAACTTCATGGCAACCATCATTACCAATATGAGATGCGCACATCATCGGCATTTTCCGATCAGACCAATTTACCCAGAATTATGGCCCTTGATTAGTTATGCAGTATGTATACAGAGTAACATTCATTTCCGCGCTATTTCTTTGCAACTACTGACTGGATTTTAAAGAAACTTCATGGCAACCATCATTAGAGATGCGCATATCTTCGGCATGTTTCGGTTGGACCATTTAAGACAGAGTTATGGCCCTCATAAGTTATGCAGTATGTTTACAGAATAACATTCGTTTCTGCGCTATTTCTTAGCAACGGTTTACTGATTTCAACGAAACTTAATGGGAACCATTAATATCAATAAGAGATGCGCATATTATTGGCATGTATCGGTTGGACCCTTCAATACAATATCCTGCGATTTATTCCTTAAATGGTGCTGAATCATATTGTTTCCACTGAACTGACCAACCCACATGTACTACAGCACATATTTTTCAACAGAGTGACCGGTCTCTTCATACTGTATATTACAGAGACCACAGGAGGTTGAAATTCTATCTATAAATATGTGTAATATAGTAAAAAAACATAAGCCCCGTATATAATAATAAAAAAAAACACGAGGCTTATTCTTTTACTATACTATACTTATTTATTGATAGAATTTCAATCTCCTGTGCAGAGACCCTGATCTCAATAGGGATTTTATATACAGATTATATAGAATCCTGATCTTAGTAGTAATTAAAGAGACCCTGGCAGCTTTATATTTAATTTTATTTTTATAATTTGTATAGGTATTTATTGGATAGATCACGCTCACCACCACAGCTGTGTTTACCGATAAAAAGGTCTCAAATTAATAAACAAATTTAAAATAAAAGGGAAAAAAAAGAAGAAAACACACACACACATAAAAGAACGAAAGTAATTGATAAGTTTTATTCCCATGGCACAATGTGGTGATGACCTACGGCAGAGAAAATCCAATAATCAGTTAATCTATCGCTACGTTTCACGGCCTTTTAATATAAAAACCATCAAGTAATACATTTATATTTTTGTGCCCTATATTAAAAAAGCAAGAAAAAATGGATTTATCCTTATAGATATTTGATACATTGACATACCTATTCTTGTGCAATTGTTAGTATTGATATTTCAAATTTGCTTAATTCCTCTCGATTTAAATACATATGGATGTAAATCTTAAAAACTTTAGGAGAGACAGAAAATAATTTAATAGCTTATTTTAAGACATCCATTAAAAATGTGTCAATGTCTTAATATTTTTCTTATATAAAAAATAAACATCTGTGGCATTCGGACGCTTAAGTTTTGTATACTCAGTACAACTGAAAGTATCCTGGGGGATTTAGATTTTTTAAAGCAGACACAGTTACTTATAATTGATGTAATTGCTAGGTACGTGACAGCGGATGCTCGATCAGAAAGGAGTCTCGGAAACAGCAGGGGCCTGATAACTGCTCGGGAGGCGAATTTTATTTCCGTAAAGGGCTCAGAATGGGGACCCTGGTATACAGTATCATGTCTAGAAATATTTCACGTACATAATGTACATCTATATAACATATACTTCACAGTCATCCGAATGGCTTCACAATATCATTTTTTTCCATAACCTGTAAACATCTCCACAGCTATCCACCATCCTACAAGCAGTGCTTTATACAGACTCTGCGGAGGATGATCAATATGTATATATATAAGCACTATATATTGGAGAATAATACTCGAGCCTACTAATTAAGCGGCTAAAGCCTTGTATATACGGTATTATTTACAAAAAAATAAATTGGTTACTGAGATCTGTTAGACCACGGAGGTCTAGGTTTTCACATCTCTGGTAAGACCTTTTCATTATTCAGGAACAATTACTGCCTGTCAACAATTACCTTATATGTATATGTATCTCGTCACGTATTTATATATACAACCAGTGAGTATCATGCACTCAAGGGCGATGTCAAGGTCAAGCATAAATATGTTTACAGACAAACAATACATATATTAGCACTTCATGCACTGTTGTATATCTATAATGGCCAATGGCAATGTTTGTTGCCGATTTGCCTGAAATAAAGTTGAGTTGAGTTTATTGACGTAAAATATACAGTTTGTTGTCATATCAAACAGATATATATTGATAATTAATGAATCTCATAATCAAGTGTGAGTAAATCATACAAACCATGCAGCGATTTTCAAAGTAAGTCATTAATCTCCACAACATTATTGAGGTTGAATCGTGCTAATGAAATTATTATTTGAAAGCAAATTTTGCTTAAATACATCATTTAAATGCGTATAATTAAAAATATGCAAACTATTTATTGTTATTAATTCTCGTGATATTTATTCAAAATAAAATTACAGTTACGAATATGCTACACGGTCAGTCCAGTCGCAGAGATGAACTTCGTGATCACCTTCAGATCCTCCAGGTCACCATACAGGTTTTAGTTGAGTTTTCACATCGTTGAGTATCTCTGAAAAAATAAAATTGTTTGATTCTTTCATTGGACCAATTTCAAATTATGGGTCAGAAACGCCACTGATATTGAAAGGGTTTACTTAAAATTCCTAAAGCAAACTATAGTTAAATAAGAATAGCTTAGTATTTTTTTAAATAATTTTAGCAATATCATCAGTATTAAAGTTCTGTATTAAAGGTTTGGATATTTTTCTGTTCCATGACTCAGTATTGGCCACTTTAAATACAAACATAACTCTTTTTTTTTTCAATTCTTGCAAACAGTTTAGTTTCAGCGACACTTTTAAGTAGCTCGGAAAAATCTAATATGTGTACTGTGCTAACTTATTTAATAAAAATCTGAGGAACATACAAAATATTTTTTGCGACTGACACACTTGTGTGTATAGGTACTAACAAGTCATCTGTAGTTTTACCGTTTACACACTTTATTTCCATAGTTCTAGTATCTAAAACATTATCCGACATTTCAATGTATTCGTTTCACAGTCGTATACATTTTAAAAAAATGTTGATTTGACATGAATTCTATGTCAACGATTACGTAAAATTTCATATTTTAATGCATCGGTTCCAATCCCTTACTGACATGTGATTTTATATGTTACGTTGCGGTTATTTACAAACAGTTTTATAAGATAAGAAATCGTGTTTCCGGTCAGTTCCGGTCAGAGTAAATTGACAATACATATACATTATACTAAAGAATACACTGTAGTAAAAATCAATTACTTGAGATAATAATAATACAGATAAAGTATGAGTTATTGGTTGTGAGAGGGTTTCATATTTGCGAGCAAGCATTATATAGGAGATGTAATAACAGATGTAACATGTGAATACAGTTTTAAGCGGAAGTGCTTCAAATGCGGGCTTACTGACACGAAAGTATCATCAGAAAAAAAAAATGCATTGCATTAGAGCAGTGTATTTGAGCATAAATAATAATAATAAGTTAAACGCAAAAAAGGGTGTACACACAATATACATGTATATACAAATGAGTACACAAAACCAACATATATAATATCATTATTATTATCATTATGGAGAGATTATACACATACGTACAAATTACAAATTGAAGTCTATATATATCTATATGACACGAGAGAGAGAGAGAGGAGTATCATACGAGTAACTTAAGAAAAACAAATGCGCACACTATATGCCAGCACATGTATACAACCTACATTTAGTAAAGACACACACACACACACACATAGGGGTTTTGGACCACTTTTTAATGACAAACGGAGCCTTTCAAGTCATTTCTTACTATAGCGTTTTTTTTGCCGGAGCTACCGCAAATTTCGGCTACCAGGGCCCACCCCACCCCAACAGCCGGGCCCGCAAAAAATTTCGCCCACCTTCCTATTTATTCCTTAGTTTGGACCATGGCCATCCCCCCTATCTGCGTTGGCTTTGGCATGATCTGCGGCCGATGTGTCTACGGTCTCCAAGCCTTGCCGAATACGGTGACCCCTCTTTTCGCCTATTCCGTATTTTGTTTTTGCTGCGCGTACCCCGATCTCGACCGAAGCAATGTGTCGAATGGCTTCCGCAGAAAGTTGCGTTATTTTCGGCATATCTGGCGTATGTCTCTAATTGGTGTCCCGTATTTTTGCCGGAGCTACCGCAAATTTCGACCCGCTCAATTTGCCACACATTCGAATTTTATTTAGAGTAATAATTAGCATAGGTATAGAACTATGGAGAACACAAAACAATGGTTTCTAAGTTTGAGAGATGCGGTAGGAGGTGTGTAAACAAGCTTTGCAGCAAACATATAACAAATCTTGGGAAAGAACGACACCCTTGTAGGAAGTGTGGGAAGGGAACAAAATCTGAAACATGGCTTTGCAGCAAAGCCTGTGGATGTGATGATGTGTAGAAAGCTCTTAAGAGGGCAGAAACCAAGGCCAAGCGCAACTATTCTTATGTAATGAGAGAACTCACTTACAAAGCATTGTGGGGCAAAATCTTTATAGGGTTAAAATCTTCTACAACCTATTAGTCTAATTTTTATTTAGAGATATGTCTGAAACATAGTACTCTACAACCTTTAGTCGAATTTTCATTTGGAGAGATGTCCGAAACATAGTTAGTCTACAAGTATAGTAAACGTAAAGCTTGCTGTCGAATTTTCATTTAGAAAAATATTCGAAACATAGTTAGTCTACAAGTCGAATTTTTCATTTAGATAAATGTCTGAAATATAGTAAACGTAAAGCTTGCTGTCGAATTTTCATTTAGAAAAATATTCGAAACATAGTTAGTCTACAAGTCGAATTTTTCATTTAGATAAATGTCTGGATATAGTAAACGTAAAAGTTGTTGTCGAATTTTCATTTAGAAAGATATTCGAAACATAGTCTGTAATCTCCTTTCGAGTATCATGGATCGTGCAGTATAGCATCTAAACAATCTGCTTAGAGAAGGGTTGATAAAGCCCAAAACATATGCAAATGGCTTAGCTGCACTTACCCAACAGCGGCCTACTCCGGCCCCACGGAGGCCGCTGAGGCCTACACCGGCCCCACGCAAGCCGAGGGTGTTGACAGATGAGGAAATAGTAAGTATTTTAGGAGATATATTTGATGATGGGCCTTCTTTTCATCAAACCCCGTGGGTTATAGGAAGTTTTTTTTTGAGAGGCTGGCAGATGAATGTGCCCCAAGGACAGGGTGCAGACCCCCAGAGCTTTTCTTGAGGAAGTGGAGCCCATTATACGTGACAAGTTGGAAGAAGAGATTAAGGCTCTGAATGGTGTAAAGGTCCAGCTTCCTATCAAGGTCAAGCTTCGTAATGACATCCTAGACGGCAGTGAAAAGTACACTGAACCCGTGCTACGCCACAAGTAGGAGGTTATTATGCAGAGTAGTGAAATCAAAGGGGCCCTCAATCGAGCTTTCCCCAGATACAAGAAATGCTAGAGAAGTGGAACAGTAGAGGGTCTGGCTGGGTTGTAGAACAGGTACAGACCCTTTGGCTAGACATTGATATCAACCATTGAGAGGAGGGCCGTATATCCCACTACCAGCAAAGGTAAAGCATCAGAAAGCCTTTGTCAATGTGAAAAACAGGGCTCCGTTGGGCGCTGCGTTGTGCCCTGTTTCTAGCTGGGGATCATGTGCACAGACCTACAAAATACACCACCCACGACGGCCTGGAGTTCACAGGGATTGATGCTTCTACACCAATCTCGCAGGTTCAGAAAGTGGAGAAACTTAACAACCTGGCGATAAACATATTTGGGTGGGAAAAGAGTGTCATTGTTCACCACCTCAGCAGCCAGCCACAGGAGATAACGAGAATAAGCCTTCTCATAGAGAAGGCTGGAAAATTCCATTACACATGGATCAAGGACTTAAATCGCCTTCTATATGATCAGACTATATACAAAGAACGTAAACACTTCTGCGAGCGCTGCCTGCACGGTTACTCCAGAGAGGATCTGCTAGAGGCCTACAAGCCAGAGTGCCAGGGAATCGGTCAAACAGCCGTCAGAGTGGAGATGCCCGAAGAGGGTAAAAATAAGCTAACATTCCAGAACCATCACAAGCAGCTCCAGGCCCCTTATATCATCTACGCTGACTTTGAAGCACTCACCATTAGGGTGACCCCACAAAGAGCAACACTCATAAAACGCCAAAACACGAGGCTTGTAGTTGGGTCCCAATGCGACAGACATTTCCTAAAGGCCCTTCAAGAAAAGGAGCGCAAAATCAAGCAAGTGTTGTCTTACCCAAAGGAAATGAGGATGACACGGGAGGACCGGCAAGCCTACAATGCTGCTACTACCTGTCATGTATGTGAAAAGCCACTTGAGGGAGACTCAGTCCGTGACAAATGTCTGATCACAGGGCAATACAGAGGAGCAGCCCATAATGCCTGTAACCTAAAGCTGCGACTTAACTCAAAGACAACCACTATACCAGTGGTTTTCCACAACCTGCGAGGTTACGACTCCCACCTGCTTATGCAAGCCATCTCAAAGGTCGAGGGCAAAGTAAGCTGCATCCCCAACAACACAGAGAAATACATCTCATTCGGCCTTTGCCAGCTTCGCTTCATCGACAGCGCCCAGTTCCTGCTGACATCGCTCGACAGGCTGGTAGCCGCCAACAAGCCAGAAGCTTTCCTAGTTACTTCCCGCTATGAGCCCGAACACGAGCTCCTGATGCGCAAGGGCGTGTACCACTACGAGTACATGGACTCCTGGGAGCGCTTCACAGAGACAAGGTTCCCGACAAAGGAGGCATTCTACAGCAAACTCTCCAATGAGCACATTTGCGATGAGGACTATGCCTACGCTCAGAAAGTCTGGACGGCATTTAGGTGTCAAAACCTCGGTGACTACCATGACCTCTACAACCGCACGGATGTCCTCCTACTGGCAGATGTCTTTGAAACATTCTGGAAGACCTGCCTAAGGCAGTATGGCTTAGACCCCGCACACTATTAAACAAGCCCCGGACTTTAATGGGACGCCCTTCTCAAGAAGACAGGCGTGGAACTTGAGCTTCTCACAGATTATGGCAAGCACCTATTCATCGGGAAGAGGGTGCGGGAAGGCATCTCCATGGTCTCAAAGCGCTATGCCAAAGCAAACAATCCTCTGGTCGAGGGATACAACCCTGAAAAGCCTAGTAGCCACATCCTCTACCTAGATGCAAACAACCTCTATGGGTTGGCCATGTCTCAGGCTCTACCGACGGGAGGTTTTCGTTGGGTGGAAAATTGCCAGCAGCTGGCCATTGCAGATCATCCAGCCGATGACCCCGAGGGCTACATCCTAGAGGTGGACATGGAGTACCCACAAGAGCTGCACAATACACACAACGCATATCCTCTGGCACCAGAGCGCATAGTAGTCCAAAAACAGTGGATGTCCGATTTCCAGCACAGCTTCATCAGCGTTAGGAGTTGCGCTACAAAGGTTGAGAAGCTGGTTCCGAACCTCCGCAACAAGGACCGCTATGTGCTACACTACCGGAATCTACAGCTTTACCTGGGCCTTCGCCTAAAAAGATCCACCGTGCCCTCAGATTTGAGCAGAAACCTTGGATGGAGCCCTACATAAGGATGAACACCGAGCTCAGGAAGAAGGCCAACAACGACTTTGAGAAGGATCCTGTACAAACTAATGAACAACAGCGTCTTTGGGAAAACTATGGAAAACCTGCGCAAGAGGGTCAGTGTCAAACTTGTCCGGGCAAACGAGGAGTACAAGCTCCAGACGACTCATTGCCAGCCCATCCTTTGCCCGAGCAAACATATTCGACGATAATCTGGCAGCAATTCAGGTCCACAAAAGCCGACTAGTGCTTAACCGTCCAGTATATGTGGGAATGAGCATTCTTGACCTCAGAAAGAACCTTATGTACGAGTTCTACTACAACAAGTTGAAGAGTAAGTATGGAAACCGATGCCAACTGCTTTATACCGGTACAAACAGTCTATTGCTTGAAATCCAGACAGGGATGTCTACAAGGACATGGCCGATAATGCGGATCTTTAAGACACGTCCGACTTCCCTATAAACAACCCACTGCACAGCACTGTGAATAAGAAAGTGCTAGGTAAAATGAAAGACGAATGTGCGGGTGCCCTATAGCTGATTATGTCGGTCTGCGCCCTAAGATGTACTCCATACTA
>CM037779.1:11103452-11153452 GCA_021229015.1 Solen grandis
AGGGTGCCATATCTAACCATTGTCCCTAATGTCTGTCAACTGCTTTTCTTTCAGTTTAGTGATAATATTTGCGTGTGTATTCATTGCGAAAAATAAAATACAATTAGCGACAATTTGAAATATAATAAATTTTAAATGATTTATATTGGAAGAATTGCCATATTTGCATATCGATATGATTTACTTCAAATATTCCTTGTTAAAATTGAACAACAAGAAACTATACTTACCTAAAACCATATTTTATTTTATACAGAACTGCCTGAACTTAAGATATTGTCGTAACACAGGTTAACACTTTACTTTTGAATATGATTATATTCATATTCCGCGCAATCATTTTTCGAAAATTCAGTCACGATCATACGATATATTGGTGTACCAAGAACGCTGTTCCCGTCCGAATTGATGTTTTAATTAATTGATATAAAAAGATAAGATCGAACTTAAAATGGATAGACGAAAGATGCCATTAACGAACAATCTCCACTGTCTTTCAGATTATTTAAGATTATTAACAATTCATAAAAATGCAACCGCACTACAGGTCGGTTACCGTTTTTAAAAGTTACGGGAACCCGGTGAAATCTGATAAATGTTAATGTCCTGTAATCCGAAATACTTTACTGTGGTTTCTCCACCAACTGGTAACCCATTTAAAATGTATATGGTAAAGGTATGGTAGCCCGAAATAACATTATCCGAGTTTCACATTCAAGAGTGTATATTATACACACAAATCACAGTGTTGTTCAAGCTATATATTTCAACACAGATATCCAATTAATAACAAAAGCAACAATACAGTATTATGTATGAATTGACCAAAGAGAGTGACCTAAAAGAGTTCTGCACAGGGCGAAAGTTAGAACTAGAATGCCTTGAATAGCGACAGAAATCAAAATCAAACAGACGATGGAATAAACAAACATGCCAACCAAAAATCACACCACAGGGTGCAGTATCACTGGCAGAGGCATGCAAAACGCCTCGTTATAGAGAACGGATGCAGCAAGTGGACCCAAGGTACACGGCCAGGGAAACCATTAAATATGTCAGACATTTCAACACAATAAACAATTCAGTCCTGACACGAGGCAGATGATTAATGCATAAAATCATGAACGCATTTACTGACCTTTGCATATCCAGAAAACAAAATCAAAGATATAAAAATGTTGAAGAAAGTTGGTATAAATTAAACCCATATCTATAACGAAAAATTCGTTACGAACATATGAAATTAAATATAAAAAGGTCAACTTATAAAATAAATAAATGAATCAAAATACCGAATACACTTACTTAAATAGATATTGAACTATAATATTAATTACATTTAAAGTTATGTATTACTCTAAACAAGAGAGACAGAGAGAAAGAGAAAATTGTTCTAAAGAGAATATAACCCACGTCGGTAAATTTATGGAAGGTCGGTTTTTTTCCATAAACCTTAAGCGCCACTAATGCCTATACACTATTAACCAACATATATTCTGAATGTTCATAGATTCCAGATTCCCACCCCCCCCCCCTCTCTGTTGTTGCATATGAAAGTATTCAATACATATCGATTTTTCTCAATAGAACTGTACCAATTTTTATGTTACTTTTCACAAGTAGAACGTAACTTATCATTAACGCATCTCTCTCCCAATTCCCCTCTGTCTCTGTTATGAATTTGTTGCATATTCCTCTTTCTTTCTTTCTTGCTCTTGTTTCTGCCGGATTTCTCTCTCTCTCTCTCTCTTGTTGTCACTTTCTGTAAGAGCATTTGTGGAAGTTATCCATAAATATATCATTTATTCAAAAGAATAATGTGAGTGTATCTTTTGCAATCTAGTTGTCTAGATCTACATTTATTTCCTTATCTTACTTTCCGTTTTTGGATTCTACAAGTCCAGGGACTCAATGTAATCATTTACATACACACTAGCCTATTTTAATTTTCTCCAGAACTCATCAAACAGAACAGATTGCTATGTTCTTGACAAACCCAAGGACGAAACATACAGAAGAAATCTATTGTAATGGCCCTACCGTTGATGACAAATATAATCAGGTGAGAAAAAGCTGCAGCCAAAGCAGGACACAAACAGATAATTACCGAGCGAATGTGAAACAGGTTGATCTACAGGTCTACTTACATGAATCTCACACTGAGAACGTGAGAATGTGCCGTTACATGGCCAAATGAGAAGAAAGTGCAGTCTTTCCAGGATTCAAACCTGAGGCACCAAGCTTATAAGATTAAAAAGCTACTTGGACCATTTTCAAACATTGCTCACCAATGACAGTTATTTAAAGGATGTTGCATATTCATTCACTTTTTTGGAATTTGCCCCTTCAGGAACATGCTTTTTAGCAATTAAATGTAATCATAAAAGCCATCCTGAAGACGCCCTCAGCAGTCTCATTTATCTCCTATGCAGGCGCGTCACGTGTCCATCCAATGGACTGAGAATTTGAAAGAGAAATAGAAACATTTCCCAGACTTAGGAACGCCTTTCTGGTAGCTTTTCTATGTTGATTTTCTTTTTCAGTTTAGTTCATTTATGATTAACGACAACGAGCTACAATAAGAATATTTTCGAAATGTATGGGATTGAGAGAAATTTAGATTTCAACTTTATTTTAAACAAGGCTCACAGAAACTCCAACAATGTATGCATACGACTCTTAATGCATAAACATCTCAAAAGAATCTTGATACTTGTTGATAGCATAACTTTTGATATGCATATAATCCATATAGTGCATAAAGTGCATGTATCATAGCAGGAATTTTAAGTAAAATCAATTGTCGTCTTGGCACTGAAATCATCATTTTTTTAAGAAACAATGCTCCGTTATGGTTTTGTACAGACCTCATTGTAATAGAACCATTGAGCGTTAAATGACCGTAGTTAAGGAGATTTCGAAACAAACGAACGCTTTAGGTACTTAAATTTAAATTAAGATTTTGGTTAGGTTAAGTCATGTTTATGACAGTATTTCAGTCATTTGGAGACAATGTGTACTTGAGACAGATATAGTGCTGCCACACTGCAGTACCACGCCGAAGACATGTGGCATGATACCACACCCAGTCACATTATCTTCATACAGGGTCAATCAGTCGTGGAACTACCCTTATATGCCGAGCGCCAAACAAGGAAGCTATAACAGTACCATTTTTTGCGACTTTGGTATGACGCGCTGGAGATCGAACCCACGACCTCCTGCCCCCGAGGCGGACTAACTACTTGACCACTTGGAACGGTCAGTCATGTTTACATAGGAGGTTTCTCAGAGAAATGAAGATTTTTTTAAGGAATTTTGCAGGTTCTTGATTCAAGCAACAAGTCCCAGCTCAGTCTTTTCAATATTATCTCTATGAAAGTCGCTGCCTTTGTGAATTTGTCTGAAACCACACGTTTTATTTTATAAACTTGCCTTTCATTAACTATTTAGAACATCGAAGATTCTCGGTTTGCCGTATTTAAATACATTGCACAGAGTTTTTTTAATGAAGAAAGTGGGGAACATTTATAAGTCATACAGATAACTTTAAATATAATTCATAATTACAAACTATACATAGTTCCCGTGTGATGTCATAGGCACTTAAAACTCACGTTTTGCCAGCCATCTTTAGGGGCATAAGCTAATGCAGGCAAAAGTTGAGAATACTTGCTGTTTTAAATTACCACTGTGTTTTTTATTTTCCAGTCTATATTATTGAAAGGTCAAGGTCACAGTTCTTGTAAAAAAATGTCCATAGGTTACATCTTCGTGCCGTGTCTTTGACTTCCATATGAATGGATAGATTTTCATAATAATTTACAAAAGTGTTTGTCATAGCACAAAGGTCAGGGTCACATGAATGGTTAGAAATTGGTGTCCATGGGCTTCATCTTCGTTTTATAACTTCATACTGATGAATAGATTTTCATAAAACTTTACAAAAATGTTTGTCATAACACAGAGGGGTGTCATGCATATCAAGCATATGTATCCTTGAAAAGTCAAGGTCACAAGAGTTGTTAGAAATTATTTTATAGGTTACACTTTAGTGTCCGCTCTCTAACTTCAATATTTATTGATTGATTTTCATAAACTTTTATAGAAGTGTTTGTCTTTGCAAAAGGCGTATCACATGCATCAGCCATATTCGCGCATAAAAGGTCATGTTTAAGTGTTTTTGGTATTCATAGGCTTCCTTTTCATGTTCACTCTATAACTTTAATATATATGTTTGGATTCTCATAAAACTTTAAAAAAAAGTGTTTATTATGACACAATGATGTGTCATGTGCACGAACAAATGTTGCATCGGTCAAGGTCACAGGAGTTGTTTGAAATTGTCTGGTATGCATAGGCTACATATATTTTTTTAAAGCTTCATTTATTAAACTTCACTTGTTCACTATAACAAGTGTTACATTTTTCCATAACGGGCAATAATTATTTGGTCTATTTTGACGAATTTATCTTCCCTTTTTAAATGTATAGGGGAAAATCATTTTCATGGTATAGTTTCTGTCATCAAACTTCAAGTACTTGTACTACATAACAAGGGCTACATCTCCATCAAGGGCAATAACTCTTATGTCCATCTTGACCAAATTCACCAGCTTTCTTTAACTTCATCCGAGTACCAGTTATTGTTATCAGCCTTTGTCTGTTGTCCGTCGTGTATCAACTTTTGTTTGAAAGGACATCTCTTCCTAAATCGCAGAGCAGATTTTCATAAAACTGTACAGGAATAGGTAGTACTAATCAAAATAGCTAAATTCGTTGCAGTTTGTCAACCAAGATGTCCACCAGAGCTTAAAATAGAAAAATCTTTAAACGACATCCCCTACACCGCAGACCAAATTTTGATGAAACTCAATAGAAATTATCATTGGGTGATACTGCACAAAACTAGACACAATCAATTGATTCTCCAACATCTGGACAGATTTTGATGACACTCAATAGGAATGTTCATAATCACCTAGGTTTTGAAATAAGATATCATATAATAAAGACACACGAAATATAAGAATTTCTAAGAAACTCATTTTCCCAGTACCACTGTATTTGATCCCACACATTGTTCCATTTTTTTTCTGTTGCATTGTAAATATAATGTGCTGTTGTGATTTGTTTAAATGCCCTATGCTCACCTTAAATTCAGAAAAAAAAATATCTATGAAAAAAAACGGATTGGTAAGAAAAGAATCATTTTTCCATGTAAAGCGGGGTAGTGATACCTTACTGCCTAGTGGTACATCCATTTTGAGAATCATTGAGGTTCATTTGAAAGAAGGTTCTGAACGATCCAGCATCATGAAATTGTAACAGGAAACAGACGAATCATAAAGTTTTAAAATAATAATAACTATAATGATAATAATAATAACAATGATAATAATGAAAAAAAAAGACATAAATATATTCCTGACATATATAAGTAATTGCATGAGAAATGCCCCTCTGCAGTTGTCCCATATATTGCATTTGTGACCATAAAAGGAGGAGATATTGTACAACCCATATGTCGCGGGTAAGACTTATGCTTTAATTACGTAATATTGCAGTCAGTCATCAGTCATACACCTCGAGCAAACGTTTCAATGAACCTGATTAAAATCTGGCTTACATGCAAGCGTCCCATCGACTATTATCTTGGTCAGTAAAATCATGTCTGTATTTATCTTGAAGAGTAATCTTTTAATAGACTAACGTGTTGACACATTGTGAGGTAGCATTATTTTTAGTCCTATTCCGGCACACCCCACATGCTGCTGGCCAATGTCAAAAGCTAGGTCATGTATTACGGCTGAGCAGTCACTAATGTAATGGACCAGTACTAGCTAGACTCCCACTATTTTTGTCATATTAAAACTAATTTCAATTAACTTATAAAAATAACAAAATATATTGAAAAAAAAACCTAAATGTAAAAAAATGAATGTAATTCATAAGTTTTTTTTTTTCTTAGGACAATTAATACAGTTATGAAACTTAGGACAATTAATACAGTTATGAAAAATAATGTCTACATTCATATTTTGGGATTCTATTGAAAAAAGCATTTATGTGTTATACTCATTTAAATTAACGTATCTTTTCTTGTGCGTTTGTTGTATTGAATTTGAATCCTTTTGTTTTCAATATCTATGTTAAGCCAAGAAATTAAGCTACATTAACATTGCATCTAGGTATTAACATCTCTAGTTAAGCATGTAAGAGAGGCAGGGGGAGAGGGGGGATGGGGGGAGTCTTAACTACTGTGCACAAAAAAGCAATTGAAGGCGTTTCAGTCACCTAGTGTATGATCATGCCAGTCCATGAATCCAGGCCTGCGAATAATTCTCCTTACTATTTATTTAAGGAGATGAGAAGGAAATATTGTTTTAACTTTTTCATCTGGATTTCAGAATGCTGTCGGTTTGATCTAGCATAAATGGTGTATTTATAGAACATGTTGTTATCACCCCCTGTGTGCAGCATGTAATTTTATTGAGTTGTATCATATTAGATGAGTTAAAAAAAATGATCATAAAATAAATTTGCTTGATGAAAACAATGTACTCATTGTTACAATTTCATTTCATTTCAGGTGGTGTTTATTGCAGAATAAACAGTAAATGGAACACATACACTACCAGATTTAAAGCAAAGGGGATAATTATTGTCCCTTAGTTGTCCCCCAATTAACTCTTACTACTAAGAGATTTGTGCAAGTCATCCAGCAGATCAGTCAGTAGTGCACCCACCCTGAAAAATCAAGAACACTGTAGTCTGACTTTATTTTTCAAACCTGATAACTTTTGGTGAACAATGTGAGATTATTTCTTAAAGATGTTTTCAGACTGCATTCATTGCAGAATAAATAGTAGAATGAACATACCCAGTGGCAGAGTGGTAGGATGACCTCTGCCTAGGGAGTGTGTGTGTGTGGGGGGGGGGGGGGCTGTTGGTTGGATCCTTGGCGACAACATACTTGGTGTGGTATCATGTCACATGTCTATGGCGTGATACTGCAGTGTGGCAGCACTATATCTCTCTCCAAATGACTGAAATACTATGACCATGACAGTTAACACCAGCACAACAACCCCAGTGTAGCTCTGCCAGTCCTGTAGGCAGCGGCCTTAATTCAAAGTATTTGAGTCTAGGCAGCTTTACATTCAGCTTGGCGGGGTCTACAGCTATGTTATCATAGCAAGGCTCTGTGGCGCAGTTGTAGTACATATTCAGACCAAAAGTTTGTTACTAAACCTTATTAGGGTAGAGAGGGAGAAGTTTTATGATCTTCAGAGGTACAAATTTCTGGTCAAAGCTAGTAACTCACTGAGAAGGATTTGTATTATAAGCTGTAATATTTTCATTAACACAAATCAAAGTAAAAATAAAATGTATGTATATTTAACCAAAACTTGATACCGTGTTAAAATATTTAAGCATATACACCGTTATTAAAACTGAATTCAAATGAATGTTATTGGAAACAATATTTAAAAAAAATACTTCTGTTTATCACATTATAATTTTGCATTTTGTAATATAATTTGATAGTTTTTCTATTTAGTCTGCATTGTACCTTGCTTCTAGTTGTGAGAGTCAGTTTGAAGTATACTTTGTGACATAAATATTGTAACGTACATGTATAGATACTGCTTTTGTAACCATAACTTCTTTGATTTATTGATTCATTTATTAAATTCATAACATATATTATGTGAAAACTCACATATTGAGTTGATTTACAGACGTTTTAGTTAGTTCAGCATGGACTTTTTTCTTTTGGTCTCTTGAACTGTATATAAAGAGACCCTGAAATTACACAACTAATTGTTCTATGCAGTTATTGGGGGTAATTTAGATATACTGTCAATCACATTTCTTTTCAAGAAACCATCATATCAACATAGAACTTTGCAACATTACAGATTAAAATTCCTGATCTTATCACTCGTGCTCAAATGAATCATGCATGGAAATGATCTGAACAACCAGATAAGTCTAAAAGTCTATCACAGGATGTTGTTCTGGTTTTATGTTTGCTACTCTTCAGTGAGATCAGGTACCAATGCAATCCATTTTGCATTTCCTCTTCAATGAGGTTTACAATAGGGTGACTAAATACTTTGAATTCATTGAAACTATCTCTCTTTTTTAATAAATGTTCTCTCTCTCTTTTCTTACATTTAGTCAATTGTCTCTCTCTCTCTCATGAATAAAACAACACCCTCTCTCTTTATAATGAGTAATTTTATCTCTCTCTCTTGATGTTTATTTTCTTTCTCACTCACTCTTTCCCTGTTTCCCATAAGTATACCCTTGCTCTCTCTCTCTCTCTCTCTCTCTCTATTACAATGAGTAAAGTCTCTCTCTTAATTATTAAAAAAATATTTCGCATGTTACAGGGTCAGAAAAATGTGCAGCCTGACACGGAGCAATTTAGTTTAGTATTTGAGTTTGTGTCTCAACAAGACCTCGGACCTTTTACTTAAAGGGCAAATGCTCAGTACCAACTAAGCTACTTCTACACCTCCCCTCACCTGCTGCGAGTGTTTGTACCTGTACCATAACCAGGGTCTCTCAAAAACTGAACTCTGGAAATGCTTTGGGACATATAATTATAATCAATATTACAAAGGTGTCATGAGACAAAGGGATAGCACCTATAAACGCCTAAGAAAATGGTCTCCCTCTTTTTTCCTGAAAGCCATATCTCCAAATGCTATCATAAAAAAACAATAAAGAAAATTATAGAAAAACATATCCTGATTAAAAACTCATTTCAGAGTGAAACAAATATAAAAAAAAATTAAAAAGAAGCTGTTCAGCCTTCAGTTCTTTCTTGCTTTGATAATGAAACACATTAACAAATTTGATTTTATTAAGATAGATGAAGAACAATATAAGACTTATCCCCCCCTTCTTACTTCAAGAAATAGAGTGAAAACCCAAACCTCAATACACCTGTTGACTGTTGAGGCATTTACTTTTGAAGTTATCTGTCCCTATCAATTTGCCATACATGAAACTAGTTAGATTAAAATTTTGCACAATGCACATTATTGTCCATCCAGAGTCACTTCATTGTCTCCTGTGATCTAAATGTTTGTATATTTGTTTACTTGAATTTACACTGACATTATGCTGGTATCTTGGGTCTTTCTTTACATTAGGAAGGTATATAGTTCTGCATCACTGTGCTATCACACCAGACATGTGGTATAATTACACATCAGCTTATCATTATCCTAACAGTGGGTAAATCCTTACTAAACAAAATAAAAAAACTATATATATACATGTATATATTTTAATGAGTTAATGATTTTTTAACAATTGTATGAACAGCTACAACCACTCCGCCAAAGGAACTGGTTCCAATTCAGTTGATTATGTAAACATTTCAATAAATCTTAACATGTAGTCAAACCTGTCTTAAGCGGTCATAGAAAGAGGTTACTTAACAGGGGTGGCCACTTAAATGAAGGTTAAAGAAAAGAAAAGCTACTTTGGTAATATTAAAACTGACCACTGAATATAGGTTGACCGCTTAATACAGGTGGCTTCTTAAAATGATTCAACTGTATAATTTCATGGTTATGTGCATGCAGTTTCAAAGATCATTTTCAATTATACTAGATTAAAATTTCACCAGGATGATTTCCCTAACACTTAAAACATGTTTTCAACATCTAAATTAAGGGTTTGGAATTTTAAGAAGGATTTTAAGAAACAATGAAGAATTACCAAAATGCAGGATGTACATGCAGTTTGTTCAGGTGCACCTCAGTTTTACCAGAGATATTAAATATTTTCAAAATGGAACAACTAAAACGAATTATAGGTATGAAAAATAGATCTAAGTAAATAATTATATATTATCAAAATGCTTGTATACATGTAATACACATAAAAGTTGTTTATGCACAATAAGAAACAGACATATTATAATAATGATGTATGCCCAGTTTTGTTAGGATAACTACCTTTATAACTCATCAGTTGAAAAAAAAAATAGCCGATGGCTTGATGGTTTGTGACTTGAATATACTTTTAATATTTTTTTCTGGGGTGCATATGTGCAATTTGATCAGGTTAACTTCAATTAAAGTTTGAATGGATGTAAAACGTCAACTTTATAAGTCACAAACAAAAGCTATGAAACAATGATGGGAGATGGCTCAAAATCGCATTGAATAAATTCCTGGCGCTGTGATTGCACAAAAGGTTCTTCTTAGCTTGAGTCCAAGTCAGCCATGATTTTTTTTACAGTTTCCAGGATGTCATGTATTTCAACAAGAATGACCACATGCATAAGTATCTGTGTCTGGGTGTAAGTGAATTGTTAAATCTGCAAGAAATTTTCTTCAATCATTATGAAATGTAATAGCTTAACTTGTGGCCTTATAGGTGAAACGTTTAAGTTGCCTTGTAACTGTATTGGTAGAGCACTTGCCATGTAAGTGAGGGCTCTCGGGTTTGTGTCCTGGTCTATTTGCACATTTTTTCTGGACTGGTTACAATGTGGAACTGTTACATTACCTATTTCCCAGTGTCTTACTGCTCTTTGGATACAGTTTGTTCTCTTTCCTGTGATTCTAAATTGATTGGGGATTATATTACGGCCTATAAGTATCTCTTATCAGTTGGATATTTATGTACATGGTCCAGTTGCTCAACCAATAGAGCACTGGCCATGTACGCAAGGATTCGGGATATTGAATCCCAGTCTGGTTACACATGTATCGCACCTGATTACAAATTTAAAACTTTTATTTCATTTTGATTTTTTTTTTAGATAGGAATATCTGTCCAGTAAGCTCAGTTGATAGAGCACCATGGTGGCGTGTTCCGGCAGTTGTAGGTTTGGGAGAAATGTAGTTTGCATGAATAGAAATATATGTCCTGTTATGTTTATTGTTGGAACTCCAGTTGGTTTGAGTCATGTACTAACAGTTGGCACACTTAGAACTCTCTTATGCTTATTTAATTTTCAGTATATTGCAGGTTTTTTAAGTAACCGAAGTCAGTGGAATTTGTATAAACAAATCGAAAGTCATATTAATTACTGTGCTGGCTGGAATTAAGTGTCACTGCGACTGTGAGTATTCCAGTCATATGGTGATCGATGTTCAGCTAATAACATGTAAAGGAAGACACTGGAGTTCACATAGACACCCTGGCAGAACCACAAACCTACCGCAAGCGAACTGGATGGCTTACTCAGATGAAGAAAGTTACACTGCTAGGAATCGAACCAAAATTGAAAGAAGCTACGTGATTCAATCTCTGCAGTCGTAACCATTCAGTAACAGAATTCTCAACATATTAAAATATAATTGATTTATGCTCTACTTTTGCATCATATGAAAAGTACAAAATTAAATGACATTTTTTAATTTAAATATAATATTTTATAAATAAATTAAATCATTGTTATTGTAATGGCCTATAAGTAACCCTAAACAGTGAGGGATAAGTGTAAGTGACCCGTCCAGTTCAGTCAGTAGAGCATATGCCCTGAAAGCGCATGGGCCCAGTTTAAGTCCCGGCCAGGCTGTACACATATTTTTCACCCTAACACAACGGATGTAAACCAACGTGCGATTTTAAACACTGGTTTCCTCCTTTAACTAAAAATAAACTTAACAATTTCCAAATAAAACCAGACTTATGATCGATTTTATTCGACTGGATATGAATGTTCAACTTTTTTCGAAAGAAACAAAACAATCGCTATTTTCCGATAGGAGGACAACTGTTTTCGATTTTCTTATCTCGACAAGTAAAAATCGATCGTTTATCAGCTGCTTCCGGTCGGAAATATGCTATTTTAAGGTACAAAATACACGACATCTCAGCTAATATAAATGTGTTTTTCAAAACCGAGACATATATAGAATCGGGAAACAATGCTTCTTCAATATCAATAATAAAAATATGTGTAAGAACTGTAGTTTTTAAAAAAGTTTATGGAAAACACGACATTCCATAAATTCACCGACGTGAGTTATAGTTATTCGAGTTATTTAGAGACTTATATGTTCTCATAAAGGTATGGAGATACATGTAACACAACATATAAAAGTAGGGAGATAACACTACATATATATTTTGATAAAACTAGAGTAGGGTTGAAATGACCTGCTTTCGTACAAAAATTATCTTTATTGGCCCAAGATTTTCCGTAAATGAGTAATATAGTGATAAGTGAACATGTTGCAGTACATTTCCTGCGCATTAAAACATGTATAATTAAGAAACTTCCGACATATGGTTAAGGCTCTGGTAAAGAGTCCGGTATTTTTCAACCAGTTCAATCTCACATTGGATGTGTTTTGTTAAGTCTATAATCTAGTTATCATTGCCCTTATGACGTAAAATATTGAGTTTTAAAATTGTGTATGCATGATACTTCTTCTCGATACCTTATGCAATCTTTAGGGTTAATTCATTAATGAATTTTTAAGTCGTTATTATCAAACGCATAAAAGCGGGACATTTCACCACAGAGGATACTGATATGAAACATCTCTAGCTATTACTAGGCAGTAATATTACTAACAGTAATTAGCTTAAAATAGTGTTCCTTGTTGTTGCTGCTGTTTGTTATTATCACTATTGTTTTTATTTACCTTAATTGCACCTTGATATTAAGAAATTATTGTTCTCAAAATATAAATCTGATATAAGATATAAATATTATATTATAAAATTTAAATATTTTATGTAAATAGCCGTTATGTGATTGCTTAAATGTCTTAATGCCCATTCAGTTATTATATTTATATATATTGAAGGGAAAAGAAGAATAATGCACATATCTTTGACGTAAAATATGAGATAAAGTTTTACAAGCGATGTAATTACCACCTTATACATATGTATATGTTACATTGCAAGGGGAATATTTATATCATTTTAGATTTTATTTACGAAAGTAAATATTAATTACATTATTTGAGTATATTCTATAATTGTACAATGTGTATCAACATTTTTTAAAAGAAATACAGGACACCTAGCCATATAATTTTGGACTGTTGAGAATCGGACGTTTGCATATGTGTAAAATGTTTCCTGATCGTTTCTATTAAAGTTTACAAAGATTTCGATGTAAGTTTCAAATTACCTGGACAATTGGATAGGTTGCAAGTCGTCGACTCCACTGAATTCCCACTACAATAATTTCCGCCATATTGTGGTGAAGGATCATTACATAACCTGGACCTGCGTTTTGTCCCGGAGCCACACGTGACTGAACAGGACGTCACATCTGACCATTGTCCCCAGTTTCCGTCAACTGCGTTTCCCTCTGTTTAGTGATAATATTAAAGTATGTATAGTGTAGACATTGCAAACAAGAAATATCTTTAAAAAAAGATATTCGGCGTAGGATGAAAGAAAAACGAGATTTCCAGTCTTCTAGAACATTCCGAGGAAAAGCGCGCGAAAGACCGACGCACAACAAATTTAGTACGCTCTAGAAATAGTTCAGTATTTTTTCTATGAAATATACTTATTTATAGACGGTAATACAAAAAATTATATCTGTAAATAGGCTTGTTTGATATTGTTCATATCATTATTGCATATGACAATCATGATATAAAAGCGTTATTAGTTGTTTTGGTTTTGGCGAATTAATTTTCATTGAGAGCATCTCGGCAGGCTGGAAGAATTCAATATACATAGTAATTAAGGGGTTTCATGTCATATCACGGTGGATTCTTTTTTGTTGTTTTAAATCATTTTCACAAAGTAGCATTCCTCAATTGATGGAAAAGGATTGTATTTAACTTACTGAAATCACTTTCATGTTTACATCAAAAAGAAAAGTAATAACACCAAGCTGAATGATATATACAAGCTGCACCCCTTATTTACAGTAATTTTATAGTCCATAACGATGCGTTAACCAATAACAGGAGTCCTTTTATTCAGCTTAGAATTATTTACCGCTGTTAGCGTACATTTAATTGGTTTAAGATGCGAGTTGAAATCGAAATTATACAGCTACGCCGAAAAAATGTAAGTCGCGAAAATTTGACATATGATAATTTTAAATGATTTATACTGGAAAAAAGGCCATATTTGCATATGGAAATGATTTTTTTTATAAAGAACTGCCTGAATATGAGATACTGTCGTAATACTTTTGAATATGATTATATTCATATTCTGGGCAATCACTCTTCGACAGACCAGTCATGATCAAACGATATATCAGTGTACCAAGAACGCTTTTCCAGTCCGATTAATGTTGATATTAAAAGATTAGAACGAACGGAAAATGGATAGAACGAAATATGCCATTTGCAACCGCACTAAAGGTCGGTTACCGTTTTTAAAAGTTTAAAAGTGAAATTTGATAAATGTTAAAGTCCGGTAATCCGAAAAACGTTTCGAGGTCGTATCTCCACCAACTGGTAATCCATTTAAAATGTATATGGCAAAGGTCTTGTAGTCCAAAATGATATCATCCGAGTTTAACATTTAAGGGTGTATATTATACACACAAAAATCACTGTGTCGTTTACGATATATGTTTCAACACAGATATCCAAATGAAAACAAAATCAACATATTCTGTATGAATTGACTATAGAGGATATTGACTTCAAATCAAAAGAAACTGACCTGGCAGGGTTCTGCACAGGACGACGGTTAGAACTAGAATGCCTTGAATAGCGAGGCAGATGATTAATGCATAAAATCATGATCGCATTTACTGACCTTTGCATATTCAGAAAACAAAGTCAAAGATATAAAAAATTTGAAGAAAGTTGGTATAAATTAAACCCATATCAATAAAGAAAAATTCATTACAAAAATATGAAATTAAATATAACAATGTCAATTTATAAATGATACTATGAATAAATCAAAACGCCGAGTACCCTTACTGAAATATATATTGAACTATAATATCAATTACATCTAAATTTAAGTATAACTCTAAACAAGAGAGAGAGAGAGAGAGAGAAATTGTTCTATAGAGAATAAGTTATCTCAATGGATGAAATAAGAAGTTATCTGTTTCTTACTGTATCACTATCATAAAATAACCAACTTTATATGAACTGATAAATTATTACTGTTGGGTAAAATTATTGTGTATAGTCTTTCGAAAATGGAGAGAGAGAGGGGGGAACAAAATATATAGTATTGTAGAGAATATATTATTTTACCGCTATTACAGTTATTCTAGTTACAGGCGTCGCGCCCAAAGTTTGGCCACTGTTGTGACTTATTAGCCAATACGTATAGTACCAACCTTTGACAGGATGTAGTGCGATACAGCTTAATGCTGCGTGGGTCGATGCCCTTTGGCACCATTGAAGAAAGACTAGATAGTATTTCTTGTTCAATGATTGCAAATGCTCATAAATGTTTAAATTTAGCTTTTGACTTATTGCCAATGTTCTAAACTTGTTTATTAATTAAAATTTTCATCGGCCATATTGTGCACGACGCGTATAACGCACCAAGAAAATTCTATCCTATTTGTTCCAGAGTAATTTCATTTTTTATATATCATTAATTGTATTTTCAAGATTTAAACACATTATTGTTTTAACATAAGAAAAACATTTAAATATCGTCGACAACTTACCAGATTCACAATTAACTCCACTATATCCCCGTTTACATCCATGCTTACACTCCCCTTTCCATCTGTTACACACGTTGGTACCAGTACCGTCTTTACAACCATTACTGCACAAAACCTGACATGTTACACCGTACGTATATCTAGTGCATAACTTACAGTGACCGTTGGAAGGATAACAATCAGAATTGACACAATTGTCGGAGCACGACTCTTCACAATGATCTCCCCATCTACCCGAAGAACATGCAAAACAGTAATAGTTACCACCAAAGGACGAAAGGTAGTAGCCACTGACACATCTTGTACAGTGGTTTCTCCCTCTACATTCCTCACAGTTGTCTATAGAACAGCGAGAACAACTGGAGCCGGACTGGTAATATCCAATAGAACATCCGTCTACACATGAACCATCATCCTGGTTACACGTGGTATTAACACAGTTAGTGTCACAACGATAACCACACCAGGGCCCATGATATCCCTTCATACAACTGCTACACGTATTCCATGACGTACATGTGGTACATGTTCCTTGACACCGGTTACAAATACCGCCATGTACGTAGTATCCGTCAGAGCATTTTGAACACCTATTCCCACTGCAACGCTCACAATTGTAACAGGCGTTTTCTGAAATGCATTTATCCTTTTTTCAATATTTACAGATGAAATAAAAAGAAAACAAATCTTTATAACTAAGAAAAATATCAAATTTTAAACATTTGTTTTAAGGTTTGAGAAATTTTTCTTATCTATCACTATTACAGATCATTTTATGTGTTTTAATTAATTACAAACCTATGAATTCTGAACTCTTCTGAGGATAAGATATAAATTGTCGTATTTTATGTTTATCATATTTTCATTTAATAGCTTATTCCGTTTCTTTCTGCTGTGTGCATGACTTGAATAGAAGTAAGGTGTAGTAAATTTTAAATTCTTCACCATCAATGACATACTAATCTGGATCAAACCAAGTAGTCACATGTAATAATGTTACCACAAAAAACTATAAGTAAACAAGGATGAACTTACCCACAACCCCTACCATGACGTTAAGCCATATGACAAGTACCAGGCAGTCTCCCCCCATTTTCAGTTCTTACAGCCTGCAATAAATATAGATATACTTATAAAATATTTTTTTCATAATAAATACTACTGAAATATTATTGTTGCATTAAATAACTACTTCGGTAACCGAATTGTCAGAGCATCAGCCCCGTAATCATCATCATGGGATCGACAAACCGATATTTAGATTGTCGATCGGTTGTTTTAAAATTTCGATCAACCGTCGGAATATCAAAACGATTGTCAAATTTAATCATATTTTAGTGTTTCTCGATGAATTAACTAGTTAAAAGTGTTGTATCATTGCACGGAAAAGTCAAAGACCAATCTCAATTGCTGGACATCCAAACTGTTATTCTGGTATAAAATGAAGGTATTGTCATAAGGTTTAAATGGAAACATTTACATCCAGGTAATTAGTATAATTGTATTCGATCAATTTATCATATTATTGACATAGAAATTTGATATATTCTATTGTAATTCAGCCACAAAATTCTATATTTATGTCGATGAGAAGTCAAATTGTATGTACAAGAACTCTCTCTCTCTATGTTTTGTCAGTCATGATATCTCAATTTCTCAACAGTGAATAGATGGATGGATGGATGGATGGATGGATGGATTGAAGGGTAAATAGATAGATAGATAGATAGATAGATAGATAGATAGATAGATAGATAGATAGATAGATAGATTTGCTGACATTTGTTTCAATAGTAATATACCAACCTGCAAACCCCAAGAATTGAGAAATACTTTCTTTCAATATGAAAGTCAGAATTCCGGAACCAATATGCTTCGCACTATTAGATTATATAACATTTTCCGTATGACACTCTTTCCATTCAGCTAACAAGGAAAGTAAGTATGATAAGATATTGTTCAAGTTTTAACACACAAAAACGTAAATATGATAGTTCAATTGTTAACACAAAAACATGAGCCCAAAAGATATAGACATCATGTCCCTTTTATACCAGGGAGTTTTTCTGTATTTCAGAATAAAGTGGCGAATCATTGAGGTTTGTCTTCACTATTCAGCAATACTTTATTCGTCACATGGATTTGAATAAATGGTACGATGAAGGTAAACACTCCTTCACATATATCTGGTGTTGGGTCTACACTAACTACCCCACCAAAAGTCTTTATACCGATGGTCATTTCCTTTTTTCTCTTCTTACCATCGGAAACATTTTAACAACTTAAATACTGCAGCTCAAACTGCTAAATATAAAATGTCAAATGCATGATATTGATGTTCGTGGAAAACAATGTGTATTTATAGCATCCTCTTTTCGTTTACGAATTTATTTTTTTCTATGTTATCACTTGCTAGTGACTCTGTTCACTGAGGTGTGATTGGCATGTCTGCTTATTCTGTATTTTTCCTGGTATTTCTTGATTTTAACAATAATGAAAATCAATGAACCGAGAGTCATAATACAGCGTTAAGCAGAAACTGGAACAGTTAAATAGAAAAATCAAGAGGCCTGTAATTTGGAAATGCTTTATTGATGTTCAATATCAAATGGATCTTGTAGCTAATATATGATTTTACTATGCGGGCTAAACTTATTTCATTGAACTACATAGTTTTATTTGCAATGTACCTATTAGATTAACAAAGGACAAATAACAATGCAAAGGTGTGCTGAACTTTATATATACGGAACCACTGGCTAACGTCAAACAGTTTCATTCACAGTATTTTGCATCATTCATATTTCCCTCTTACGCATCATTAGCAGAGATATCGTTCTTTGAGTGTCGTAACATATTCTATATTTAATAAAAAATAAATCATATAAAGAAGTTTGTCGTAGGATATATAAAAACACAGATTGAGATATCCTTTTTAATCATTATGTGATTTGAATATGATTTGAAAATACGATCAAATTTATGGATAGATAGATAGATCTAATCCAATCTACTATACGCGCCGTCTGTTCATAACAACTAGCAACTCCGTATGATATTATATCAGCTCTGATGACAAGGAAAGTAAATATGATAATATAGATTTAATGTTTAATCACTTGAAACCGATGTTGTTTTTTTTATAAATATTAAGGTAGTATCATAAGGTATGCATCGAAATACTTATTATAAGCATCTGAGTTTAATTTATCACAAAATAAAATTGATACGTTTTATTGTTTTTAGTTTACGAAATCTATATTTATGTCCATGGAAATCGTATGTACTCTCTCTTTCTCTCTCTCTCTTTCGTATCTCTCTCTCTTGTTCACATGCACATAAATGTTTGTTTTCGTGTTTTATCCTTTTATCCAGGTAGACATGCTATCTCAACAGTGAAATCCTTCATCCTTAACGCAGCTCGTTCACAGATGATCTGTAGAAATTAAAATTAAATAATTTTCTACCCTCCCTCGTTCATGCTGATAAAGCCTTTGTTTCCTAACGAATAAAATCGGAAAGTGTCACTTGCACAGGAAAACGCCATTTTTGTAAATGCAGCTTCGACGAAATCAGTTAAGTATAGAATACAATATCCCCGAGGGACACGTTCCACAACATGGAGTCCTCATCAGTTCATGGTAGCAATTGCTTATGTTCATCTTATGACGTTAGCGCATGCGCAAAAATGAATGACCATCTGTGAATGAGCCACTGTAATTGTTTTTTTGTTTTTTTTTAAAGTTTGAATATGTTTGCAGTACATTTGCCTTATATTTCTTTTTCGCGAGCACACTTACCTATACATATAAGTCAAACCCAAATCAATAACTGTGAAACATATATTCACAATTTCGATTAGATATGCATCATAGACCTAGAAAGAATGGAAATTAATTCTCTCACACATTCTTCTTCTATATCTCCTTTGACTGTTATGCTGTTACTGCTGTTATTGCCTACAACAATGTACCAATGTTTTCATATTAAAAGATGGATAAGCCGACATATTAGCACTACAACTTTGTTTAATTATTTTTTATATTTTCATTATATAATAATACCAATTGTGTATGTTCAGTTTCATTTGTATTTCTGTAATACTGGTTTCCTTGCATAAGTATAGTATAGTATATCGGTATATAACTCCTTTTATAACTTGAATGTCTGGCACGTGGTATGACTGATTAGTTAATTTTCATTTTACCGTGTGACACCTTTAATGGCTTCTTTTATTATAATCTTGGTCATCTGGCGGCATGATATGTTTTCTTAATTTAGTGACTTTGCCCACTGAGGTTTGATTGCAATAAATGTTTATTCTATAATATGCTGACTTTGACGATAATGATACTGAGATTCATAATAGTGTGTTAGGCATAAACTGAAACAGAAAAGGAGAAAATTCATGTGGTTTTTAATTTGTAACTTGTTTTACTGATTTTCCACATCAAATTAAACATTTTGACTGTGGAGGTCGAACATAATTATGTTTGCCATTAAAAACCGGCATATAATATCCAAACTTACGTATATAATATATGTTTACCAAATATAAGTTTTAAAACAGAAAGTAGGTTATCAGATATCCAGTTCTCTATTTCAGAAATTGAAGATATTATAAAGACTTTGAATATTAATAAAGCATCCGGACCAGATTATATTAGCCATAGAATGTTAAAAGAATGTGTATATACTATATCTAAACCTATGTTTATCTTATTTCGTAGATCTCTTGATGAGGGTATATTTCCTGATAAATGGAAGGTTGCACAGGTCACACCAATATTTAAAAAAGGTGATAAATCATCTCCTTCAAACTATAGACCGGTCTCATTACTTAGTTGTTGTGGTAAATTATTTGAGAGATTAGTTTTTAAATATCTACATAACTACCTACTGGATAATGATCTAATTTACAAATATCAGTCTGGATTTTTGCCAAATCACTCAACTGTGTACCAGTTAATTGACATTTATCATCATATTTGCCAAACCATTGATCATGGTCAATTTTCTTGTATGGTTTTTTGTGATATTTCAAAAGCTTTCGACAGGGTTTGG
Organism: Solen grandis; assembly: GCA_021229015.1. Lineage (NCBI taxonomy): Eukaryota > Metazoa > Mollusca > Bivalvia > Adapedonta > Solenidae > Solen > Solen grandis. The sequence continues at coordinate 11,124,130 of CM037779.1, forward strand.
CATAAGGGTCTTATTTTCAAACTTAAACAAAATGGTGTGGATGGTAAATTGTTAAATTGGATGTCAGATTATCTTAACAACAGACAACAAAAAACAGTAATTAATTCCTATGAATCTGATCTTAAGCTAATCTCTGCTGGTGTTCCTCAGGGATCAGTACTTGGACCTCTTTTATTTTTAATCTATGTTAATGATATTTCTGAATCCTTACTTAGTTTATGCAGGTTATATGCTGATGATAGTTCTCTGTTTTGTTCTTCTTCTTCAATTCAAGATTTAGGAGGTATGTTAAATCGTGATTTAAGTGTTATATCTCTATGGGCAGACCAATGGCTAGTAGATTTTAATCCCAATAAAACAGAAGCTATTCTTTTCAGTTTGAAAAGAGATCAATTACATCCAAAACTTATGTTTAATAACACTGAACTACTTTTTGTTGAAAACCATAAACATCTAGGTGTTACGTTAAGTTCTAACTGCCAATGGAACACTCATTTAGAAAACATTCTGTCATCTGCATCAAAAGTAATTAATATAATGAAAAAATTGAAATTTACACTTTCTAGAAATGCTTTAAATCAAATTTATCTTTCATATGTAAGGCCAATTTTAGAGTATGCATCAATTGTCTGGGATGGGTTAAGTTTGTATACTGTAGAATCTCTTGACAAGCTTCAACATGAAGCGGCAAGGATAGTTACTGGTTTAACGCGATCTGTCTCTTTAGATAATTTATACAAAGAATGTCTGTGGGAACCTTTAGCAAAAAAAAAAAAAATTATGACTTACGGGACAACGAAAATATTTCATTGATTAAAACAAGAACTTCACTTTTTCAAAAATCATGTATACCATCTTCTATTTTGCTGTGGAATTCATTGGATACAAATACCAGAACACTGCCTTCACGTTGTAGTTTTAAAAATGCTATTAAAAGAGACTCAATTTCTATTAAATTACCAGAGTACTATCTTACAGGAAATAGATATGAAAGTGTTTTACATGCTAGAATAAGAAATAATTGTAGTAATCTTAATGAAGATTTATTTAACAACCACTTGAGAGACAATCCCTTTTGTTCTTGCAATGATGGTATTGAAAATGCAAATCACTACTTTTTTACATGTGAAAAGTATCAAGAATATCGCCATGAACTATTTAATCAAACTAGAGAATTCCATCCTTTAAACATTCATAAACTCCTTTTTGGTGACAATAATCTTAATGATGATCGAAACAAAAATATTTTTAAATCTGTTCATAAGTTCATAAGTAAATCAAAAAGATTTTGACACATTTATTTGTTAAGTTACAGACATCCTATTGTTGTTTTTTTATGTTTAATTATTTATGCCTGCGGCTCTCTCTCTTTCTCTCTCTCTCTCTCTCTGGATGTTTTGACCGTTGAAATGGGGACAATACACCGTATCCTGGTATCTGGGGACTCCCATTTCTACTACAGTTAAAGACACTTCTCTTGACTTTTTTCTACCTTCTTACCTCCCCTGTATCATAAACGGCCAGTTAAGACAATACCTTCAGCTTTAAGTTTCAACTGAGAGACTATGTGGGGACGAGAGAAAAAATGATCCAGGGACAAGAGATAGTACATTAAATGGGGACAACTTGGAGAGACGTTTTTGTCGGGACATGTCCCCACAATCCTGAGACACGAGATGAAATGATCAAGGGACTATAAAGATATTTTACAAAATGGGGACAAGAGAGACCCTTTTGTCGAATCAGGTTAGAAATTACTCCCCACAATCCTGGGAGGGTAATGTCTCCACTGTATCTCATCTGAGATAAAATGGTATGGAAGACAGAGAATTTGATGTTTAGATATGTCTTAATTAAATGAATAAAACGTTCAGGATAAGAAATATATTATTGCGTGGATTTAAAATATAAAGATTGAGAACATTTGCAAATAAATGTGTTTAATATTTCATTTTGAGAAAAGACGTAAAGAAATTATAAAGAAATGCAATATCATTGCTTTAACAAATTACAAATAAAAAAGTTTCTTTTATTGTGATATCTGCAGGTTTACCTTTATTTTCTCCGCTGCACCACAAGACCCTCGTTAGGTATTCTTGGGACTTATGTACCTATTCGATCGGTTTTAGTTCCAAGTAGCAAAACCAAAGTCCGGGGTCACTGATATCACAGAACTGATTACATTACCCTTCCATTTGGCCGCAAAGAATGAAGTCGAGACAGAGAACGCTCTGCATTTATTTATTTATTTATTTATTTATTTATTTTTATGAGTGAACAGAGATTAAGGATACAGTCATAGATTTATAAGGTTATTGGTAATAAAGGTCGGTATTATTGTGCCTACTCTCCATGCCGTTGGGTACACTCTCGTTTCAATCATTGTATTATATAATGTTGTTGGAAACGGATCTACCAATCATAGGAGCCTATGAAAATATTTGTTATTATGTCATTATTTCCTGGAAACTTTTTTTAACTCATAACCCCTGTTAATTTCATTATTTGATGTACTTTGCTCTATTTCGATCAGAAATGAAATCCATTTCGTTGTTCCTATCGCCAAATTACTCATCCATATGAAGTTAATCGCATCATTCATAAAACTCACTTGTTTTTTTTTTGTTGTTGTTTTTGATAATTTATAACGCTCCTAAACACATGCATGTCTGTTTATTTCATTCTTATTTTTAAACTATGTTTCTTGCTTGTTTAAAAGGATATTTGACGTATTTACAATATTCTTTCAAACCATTGATTAAATCTATTTTAAATTATTTCCCGATTTTTCTTTTCTCTTCGTAACTTGTTTCATATATAGAGCGTACGAAATTTCCTTCCACATCATCAGTTTCGTGATTAAACAGTTCATTGGATTTTTTAGCAATCAGCTAGCTCATCATTTTCAAACTGAGGATTTTTGTCGCTATCCCAAACTAATTTCAGACTGGCTGTCAGATTATCGTTACTAAGAGTACTTTTACAATTGTAAGAGTGACGTTTTTTTTGTTTGTTTTTTTTTGTTTGTTTTTCAGAGAATGTAATGGGACTGTGTTGAGTCGCAAATATCCCTGTAATTCATTCTCATCTAAGAAAAATGTGCACGCATTTTTCTAAACAAAAAGTAAGAAGATTGCTTTTCTGATCACATGGTGGGACCAAGTATCGGAAAGTAATTTTCTTACTTGTTTGAAACGTTGAAATTCATTATATTTGCTTGTAAATCGCAAGTTTTTCGACGTGAAGTTTTCTTTTACTCCAACCCAGCATCCTCCCCTTGTATACCTAATATGAAATTTAAGTTGCTAACTTTTTGGTAGAAGTTAGTTGCTGTTTTTGTGTCATTTTGTCGAATCGTTGACTTGATCAAGGGAATATAACGATAAATATTATCAAATACCTTTGCCGATACATACATGTTTATCTCTCATTGATTACAATGTAATTTTGTGGCATAACAGGGAACGAAATGTTGACCGGTAACCATTCCAGTGAGATAATAAAACAAGAGGGCAAAGATGGCCTTAAATCGCTCACCTTAATTAGATTTGTTGTAGAAAGGCTGAATAGTCTATTTTGATAGTATGATTCATTTCACTCACAAGTGATAAACAAACATTTTGGCTGCATATGAAAAAGTTTTAAAAAAATGAAAACATGGAAAATTGAACATTTGTTCTCTTATAGAAAATGATCCTTTTTTTCATCACTGATGTAATATTTATTGATAGTGTTGGGGAACCGTGAGAAGATACTATATACCAAATATCAACGCTGTAGGTCTGTTTCTTAAATTTTAAAGTTTTGCCTTCTTCATTATCCAACCAATGGTTTCAGCAGTAAAGATATTTCGTTTTCGAAATATAGTTCCATACAAAATCTGGGTGTGGCCTCATGTAAACCCTGATGCACATATTTGTTAACAGTGTTGAGGCACCATGATCTGATGCTATATACCAATTATTAAATATATAGGTCTGTATGTTTCTGAGAAAACGCATTTTAAAGTATGCCTTGGCCATGGCAACCAAAGTTCTTTATAAAATTAAAAAAAGTAAGAATTAACATAAGTATCATTATAGTTAAATATGGTTAAGGGGCCTCCGTGGCCAAGAGGGTAAAGTCGCTGACTTTAACACTCACTGAGCCCCTCACCGCGTGGGTTCGAATCCCGGCAGGGTCATTCGGATTTTCATGTGAGGAAGCCTTCCAGCTGGTTTGCGGTATGTCGGTGGTTCTACCCAGATGCCTCCGTGTATTCGGGGTCTTCCTCCATCTGTAATTAGCTGGACGTCGCAATATGACTGAAATACTGTCGAAGCGACGGTAAACTCAAAAATCCATGGAGTTGTTTCGGAAGAGAAGATTTTCATGGAAAACCTTTTTCACGCGTATTGCCAGCGTTTTTGAAAACTTTTAATTATAATTTTGGTACTGACCCTATACGGAAATATATTAATATATCGAGTCAGTAATGGTGTTAGTAATGTCCATAGAGGCGGGGCGGGGTGCTAAGGGGCTAGCCGCGTCACCTTATGAACATTACTGAGATCTCCTGTGATTCAATTTAGAGTCGGTACCAAGCATATGATTATTTTGTTTCACTGACCGCATTTCCTTGTTATATTTGTTATTTAATTGTTGACCATCAGAAGCATACTACTTTCAATATCCGATATAGACATTGTCTCCAAATGACTGAAATACTGTCGGTGGGACATAAAAGACAACAAACAAACAACATCCGACAATCGAGCAATGTCAGGGTCGCTGTACTTTACTTTTTAAAAAAAAAAATCGGTATCGATAAACGTACATTGTATTTTGCGACACTAACAAACACAAGTGACTTATATACTTGTATAATAGTATATGGTCTCATTTTCACTCATTTATCAGTTGTAGTTGGCCCTTAGGAGGGACAGGGTGGAGACACCAGTACGATATGATAAGATCAACATGTTTTCAAAAAGACGTGAAACCTGGGGACGCTGCTCATACGAAACACTGGCGGTGACTGACATACGTTCGCATACGTTTCTCATGTGCTGCCTGTACGCTGTTGATACGCTACTCATACGTTCATCAAAGACAATCCTCGAAAATTTCAGTTCATACTCTTAAAGGTTGTGCGTAACTCATACGTTCCTGTCATACGTCAGAGTGTGACAGGGGCATCAACAAGACCGGAACATTCTCAAAATATTCATTGATTTATGTGTCAAACATACATTAACAAAGACAATCATTTGAACTACAAAAGAAATAGTTTACAAAACACATTTCTCTCTCATTAGAAAATGTCTATTTTCTATTTCTACATCTTGGTCTCCTAAACTATTGAAAGAGTGCTTGCAAAACACCTACCATGAGCGATCATGTGGTCTCTGTTTATTCGTTTTAATACACTCACTGTGCTTATTATATTTTCCAATGTTAGATCAATATATCTATCGTATTAAATATAATCAGGTAGACTGGATATTCTTGCATTGCAATCTACACAAATACATGTATATACTTTACTAAACTCAGAGAATTTGTCTCAATGTATTGTTTGTTTGTTGGGTTTAACGTCCCATTGACAGTATTTCAGTCATTTGGAGACGATGTCTTCTTGAGACAGATATAGTGCTGCCACATTGAAGTATCACGCCGTAGACATGTGACATGATATCACACCGGTCACCAGGCAAACCAGTCCTGCAACTACCCTTATATGCTGAGCGCAAAGCAAGGGACCTATACTATTTGTATGACTTTGGTATGTCGCGGTCGGGGATAGAATCTATGACCTCCTGCTCCCGAGGCGTCTCTATTATTTGTTTCCATCTTGGAGCTGGTTATATATATTGGCTGTTATGTGACCCGCTGACATAAATTTTATCTCATTCTATATGTTTAATATGTTATACCTTAGTAAACAAGGTGGGAAGAATAATTGCATCTGGTCGAAGTGTCTGTGGTTGTTCGGAAATGGGACTTTTCTTAATGCAAATCTACAGATAAAGATTAAATTCATGTACATATAGTTGTGTTCACAAGATTCTGCTTACATGACACTATACAGGAACAAGGCTAACGTGGCCAAGTTTTAAAAGGGACATAACTTCCCAGTGTGTGGGTGAATCTGGCTGGTTATTTTGACAGCCGACAGTGTTTGTTTGTTGGTTGGTTTAACAGCCAAACGACAGTATTTCAGGTCAATATTTAACTAAATATAATTATAAATATAATTAGAAATAGTGCTGCCACACTGCAGTATCACTCCGAAGACATGTGGCATGATACTACACCCAGTCACATTATCCTGACACCAAGCCAACCATTCTTGAAACTACCCATATATGCTAATTGCCAAGCAAGGGTAATACCAGTATCATTTTTACAATTTCGGAATGTTGCGCCTGGGGTTAGAATAAACTACCTCCCGCCCCAGAGTTGGGTATTTCACCATTTAGCCCCCGGGGACGGTGAAAGCCGATAGTGTCAATTTTGCAAAACTTAAACAATACCATAACTGGTCTTCTAAATAATTAAATCTTCACGAGGTGATCTTGATGGCTATTTTACTTCTCCTTAATATTATGCTCATGAGTGGTCAGATGTAGATTTCACATATCCAAGTGCCATAACTCCGGAGTAGCTTGGTCAGTCTGGCTGACTATCAAATTTGGCCAAGATGTAATGGTTAAACACTTTAAAACCATGTTTGAAGAAGCGGGCAACATATGTGTACACCGCTTACTGCTGCAGGTGTTTCCCTTAGACTGGCATATAAAAAGGAAACGGAATATTATGCATTTGTACAAGTCAGAAATTATTAAGAACTCTATTTATTTAAACTTTTATCACAAAAATTACCATTAATCGTAAACCATTCTTGAATGAACATTTAACAATTGAGTTGCATAATGCTACTATTGGGTTATATATAACATGATCAAAATATCAGTTAAAACCTTGTGCCATTAACTAAATACAAATGAATACAAATTATTTCAAGATGAAAGCTATCCAAACGAGAGACACAAGCTCCACTGGCTAAATAGGGTTAAGCAATAATAATGGCATACATATACTTACAGAAATGTTACAGTAATATAACATTGATCTGAAAAAAAAATCCTGTGTGTATATATGTACATGTATGTATATTTAATTACATATATGTGTGTGAACGCCTATATCAGGATTAGGGGTTAAATGCCTGATATGTTGTAACTAAATAATGTAATTAGATTATAAGGATCCACCTTAACGAGTCTCTCTCTCTCTATTTTTTTTTCTTTTTTCTATGATTATATTTTCCATTATGTATTTTCATGACCATTTATATGCCATTGTTTACAATTGTATGTAGGGGAAGGACCGATTCTAAGTTGTATGAACTTGTGGCCCAACCCCATTTCACATATATATGAAATAAAATATTATTAAACTAATAATAATGGCATTAAAATGTTCGTCAGAATACCATAAGCCTGATCAAAATAATTCAAGTCACTTGATTTTACTTGGTTACCTTCAGCATCAACCTGATTCAAACTTCAGATAAAAACTTTTAAGATTATATAAGCAAATTGGCCAGTTCCTTTGAGGCCTCATTTTTCAAGGGATCAATTTGATTTTAGTAAATTATTGTAGAGGGCCATGAGGTGACCATTTGTGGCAAATGAAATTAATTTCTGGCAATTTGTTTCAGAGGAGATTATTCTAAAGTTTTTCGAAAAGAATGTGTTGGTTGCCATGGCAACCCGAGTCTACACATGGATCAAGTTCATTTCAGCAACTTTTGTAAAGGGCTACCCAAGGATCATTTGTGCCAAGTTTCATCAATTTATATTCAGTGGTTTCAGATGTCTTTTTAAGCAAATTGGGGAAGATTTTTTTAAAGTATGAGTAATATTACAAAAAAATGACTAGGATCCTCGGTGACCAAGTGGTTAAGTCACCAGACTCTAAACTGGGAAACCAGGGTTCTATCCCCACATTCAATGGTCATGGTGAAGTGCCCTTGGTCAAGGCACTTTATTTTAGCCTAGTACATGTTTGCAACCTAGGGACCATGAATAATTGAAATGCAATATCTATATAACTGAGCAAGAAGTATCAGGGAAAAGTGAAAATGAATTCACTGCTATGAAAAAATATAAATTCATAGAGGTTAACTAGAGGTGATACTACAAACAAACTATCAAAGTATTAAGCAAGTCGCAGAGTAAAAACACAATTTTTGAGTTGAGTCACCTAAAATTACACTTTCTTATCAGGTAGAACTTACTAAAGTTTATAGCACGTTATGCTCAGGTGTGCTAAACAGAATATTTAGTTAATGAATGAAAATGACCTATTCAATTATCAAATGGGCAACAATTTCAAGACGTTTTAGCAGGTTACCACATATTTTAGTTTTATTTTTTTAATTCAAATTTATTTTGCTGTAAAATGTCAAAGGAAACCCTAAATTTTATGAATTATGTATTAAAAACATTCAAATTAAACAAAGTAAGAAATGAAAATGATAAAAGTTCAGCATAACCTTGATGAATCAAAGTCGCTTTCAGGCATACATATTTTTACGAGGACTGTTGCAAAAATGTATATCATATATCAAAAACATGATACAACAAACTGCCTTTACATTAAACTTTCATTAAACTTACAACCATGTAGAGGGCATGGTAGACCCATGAAAACTTGTCTGAATGTGTCATGGCTGATCTAAAAATGTGCAATATGACCTACACTGATCATTTGGACAGAGATGCATTGAGAGAGGGTTTCTGGACTTAGTCATTGTCAATATCTCAACAAGAAAAAATGTCTCTGCGATTCTAACGCCACACAGGTATACGTTGGTCAGAACCAAATATAGGACCAAATTTACTATGCTCATCCAACCATGAAATATAGATATGATCCATGAAATTCATATACTGTGAAAAAAAAATCATGTAATGCCATGTTTAATAAAGATGCGAAGTCATCTTCATGGGCAAGAGCACTGCAAACGAAAACCAACATTCATCTGCTGTTGTTGTTGTTTTTAGGGGAAGATAAATTAGGTCAAAATGGGCCTAAGAGCCCTTGATGAGTATGATGCCCTTGTTAAAATGAACTAGCATGTTAAGTTTGATGAAAGACAGTTAAACAGTTTATAAGTTATGGCTAAGATTAAAGTTTGTCAGTATATTTTAAACAATTAGGGACATAACTTTCATCAAAATGGACCATAGAGTTATGGCCCTTGATTGGAATGTAGCCCTTGAGAAAGTGAACAAATATTTCAAGTTTGATTACAGAGGGTTTAATTGTTTAGAAGTATGCCAAGGTGAAAGTTTTTCACTGTATTGAATAAGGGGAGATAAATATAATTAAAGTGTACCTAAAAGTTATGGGCCTTGGTGGGAAAGTAGCCCATTGTAATTGTGAACAAATATAAGTATTTTGATGACAGAAGGTTAATGGCTTAGAAGTTATGGCCTAGGTTAAAGTTGTTCATGACAACGTGAACGACAATGATGGCGAAAACGCCGCCGACAACATCAGAGTGATGACAATACCTCAACCTTTTTTCCTTGGAAAAAAAACAAAACAAAAAAAAAAACAGCTTTAACACAAAGGCAACCAGAGATATGATAGGCATTTTAAAGCACAGACCGCAAATCTATAAACCTTAAACAAAATTCACAAGGTAAATAGTCTTCTGTACTCTGAACTCCCTCTGAGGTTGTGTTTCCATACTTCAGAATGTCAATGATATAAATGAAATCGTCATTTCTCAAAGCATCCAATACATGTTCCTGTTTTGCCTGAGGTGCTGATCCTTTCTTAGATGGAGGTGGCAGACGTGCTATTGCTTCTTCAGCACAATGCGTTTTATTGCACATATGACAAACTACTTTGGAAAATAGTTTTTCACAGAAAATACATGCATGCCTCTTTGGGTAATCCTTCTTTATTGTATGATCCTCTTTATCATGGACTGCCATTACTTTTCTCCTACATTTATCTGGAAAAAGAAATTACCTAAATATTTAGGGAATAAAAAGCATGTTATTGGCAATACAAACAAAAGTTATTATTCCAATTAAAATTTAGTTGTTTTATAGTATACATTTAAATGTTAATGATAAACCTGTACACCCAACCAACATCAAGTGATAAAAGTCAATTTTGATATAAGAGAAATTGCAATACCCATCAAATTGGAAATTATTGAGTCACTCAGTTTTGCACTTGAGGGATAAGTCATCATCAATTTAATTCTTATGTAATACACATTTATTTTGCCCTTTTTTCCTGAGATATCAATTAGATATAGTGAGGACATGTCCCCACATCTATTTCATCTCAGATATTGTGGGGACAATTGTCCTTACAAAATGGTCTCTCTTGTCCCCACAATGAAATATCTCTAGTTCATTTTTCATCTCTCTCTTCATCAAAATGTCTCTCAACAGATAATCATATTTGATCATATTAACTTAAAAGACTGAGTGTACTGTCTGCTGGGTCAGTGAAAATAGTCCCAGATACTGTTATACAGTCCCTATAATGATCATTTCACATCAAGAAATATGAACCTAGAAAGGGACCAAGATGTAGTTCACAGCAGTCAGGGGACATGCTTTTCTGCACTACCCATCGAATTGGAAATTATTGAGTCACTCAGTTTTGTACTTGAGGGATAAGTCATCACCAATTTAATTCTTATGTAATACACATTTATTTTGCCCTTTTTTCCTGCTTTCTCCAAGAGATATTAATTAAATATAGTGAGGACATGTCCCCACATCTATTTCATCTCAGATATTGTGGGGACAATTGTCCTTACAAAATGGTCTCTCTTGTCCCCACAATGAAATATCTCTAGTTCATTTTTCATCTCTCTCTTCATCAAAATGTCTCTCAACAGATAATCATATTTGATCATATTAACTTAAAAGACTGATAATGATCATTTCACATCAAGAAATATGAACCTAGAAAGGGACCAAGATATAGTTCACAGCAGTCAGGGGACATGCTTTTTTGCACCCTGATTCTAACTTAAGGTAGTGCAAGTCTAATTTGCACTGTTTCAGATCTTAATAAACTACATATATTCTAAATCTATATATACTTTTTATCACGAAAACAAACAGGTTTTTAGGGGGATTCACAATATTCTCTTCTTATAGAACTGATATACACCATAAAAACAGAGGCGGACAGTAGATCCTGCAGTTTTTCAATTTCTGACTTCCAAGTAGATGATGAGTCAAATGTTGACATATTCGACTGGAAGTGATACTTAATTATACTTCCTTTGATTGTCTTTTCTAATTTGTCCATCCTTTACTGTTAAGGATATACTAAGATTTCCTTAACGTGGGAATTGAATTAGCAGATTAAATAATGAAAAAAATACTTCGAATTGAAACAAAATTTTAGAATATCTGCGAATATTTTGTACAGATAAAACCAGCATGGACAATTTATGTGTGATCGATATTAGAGCAGCTCATTCACAGATGATCTGTAAAAATTATAGAAAATATCTTTCTTCTCCCTGTTAATGATGGTGAAGTCTGTGTCCTGACAAATAAACTCTGCAAGTTTAGGTCATATTACAATGGAAAAAGCTATATTTGTTAATGCAACCTCAGAAAAATAGGGTTAATTATAGAACAGGGTATCCCCGAAGCATGTTCTTGCATGTTCCGCAACATGGTATCTTCACCAGTTCTTGGTAGCATTGTCATCAATTCAGTCTATGACGTTAGCGCATACGCGAAGACTGAATGTGATTGGCCAATTTAAGACAAATGATAATAAATCTAAATACAGGTTTTTAAATTCTAAATATAACTTCAATACCGTCAGAGATGGTAATGCCTGTAATGGAGAAACCAACTATGTTTTTACAATCACAGAAGGTAGCATAAGGTGACCATGCATCTGTAGATGGATTATTTGATAGAATACACAATTTTAGTTTTAAAAAAATCTTAGTCAATGACCATCTGTGAACAAGCTGCTTTAAGAGTTATTTAACCTTAAACCTACCTTCACTCTCTGGGAAAGATATGAGGTCAGCATTTACCACCAAAACAAGACTTTGCATCTGAAATGGGAATACAATTCATGTTTAATGCATCAAACTAGACGGCTCTTCCCAAAAACACATATCGCCTGCCATAAGTTTGTCACAAAATGATATAAAGTCAGAGTGACCACAACCTTTGACAAATATCTAAATACTAAAATACTAAATCTACATGAATCATGAATGTAGGATATAACTTAAAAGGGCCTTGAGTTATTAAATGACAGAAAAAGTAAGCCCTATCGTGTAGAAGCTGCAGTTTAGTTTAGTGCTCTTGACAAAGGACAGTTTGTACAATACTTTTATTAATCAAGAGCTGTCAGAGGACAGTACGCTCGACTTTTCAAAATGCTTGTTAGCAAATCAAATGAAATCTTTTTTTCTATTCTTGCCTTTCACATACTCTGTATATAATATTAGTAAAAATGATACACCTTGATAGTCTGATACCACTGAATATGTATATGAGGTCTAAAATCAATCCCATGCCTAATTACTGAGACACCTTGCATGAAAATGAATGAAAGTACCTTACACGCAAAATTGTAACCGAAATTCTAAGTTAAAAAGATGCCATAATTTGAAATATATTCCATCAAGAGTTACCTAACTTATAGTATGATACCCCTAAATATATCTAAGATGTCTCAAATCAATCCAGTGACTGTATACAGAGATATAAGCATGAAAGTACCTTGCATCCAGAACTTTAACAAAAAATTATATGGTAAAAAGTTCAGTCAAGAATTACCCACCTCGGTTGTCTGGAGCTCCTAAATATATTCATAAACTCTCAAGTTAATATCATGAATGGTTATTGAGATAAAACTTAAACTAAAAGCTACGGCGCCAACGCAAGGGTGACTGCAATTAATAAGCTCTCATATTCTTCGAATAGTCAAGCTAAAAAAAGGAATGCAAATAATGTACAACCCCCACATACACAAACACACATCATGAACATCATGCCAATGGAAATATTTTTCAGTGGAAATATATGTGTCAAAAATGTACATATAATCAAAAAATCCATATTGACATGCTATACATATTTTCATCAGTCAGTTCAAGAAATACTTTTAAAACTAGAACTACCACTGAAAGTTATGGAATACCTCCCACATATAGCTTTATCACAGAAAAGACAACATTGGCCATATCATCAAAGAGTCACTGCGTGCAATCTCAGGATAATTATAAAAAAATGGGAGATAATTAAAAAATCATGTGGAGTAATGGTTCTTGGGCAAGGCATTTTAACTGCTTGCTATCATTTTTATCATTTTAAGTTTAAGTTAATGCCTTTAATAGTTTTCAAGCTATGCTCCAGATAAAAAAAAAATGTCATAACAACAAAAAGTGCCATAACTCTGTGATAAAAAAACATTGAAAATTTATTATGCTAATGATGTGTACAGCAAGACATGGTACCTATCAATCCTAGCAAAAGGTTTCAGAGACTAACTGCGGACAAAAATCTATACAGACATTATGTAGCTAAAAACCAACATAACTCTGTGATGATATATTATGCACAGTTAGACTTAATATCAATCAACCCAGTGAAGGTTTGTCCAATCCAAGCTAGGGGTTTTTGAGATGCATGGACAAGAATCTGAAAGTTTATTATGTTGATAAAAAGGGGTTATAACTCTTATGTTATATCATCCCACATAAAACATGCATAACTAGACTTAATACTGATCAATCTTGCGATGTTTCATCCATTTTAAGCCAGGGACTGGACAAGCAATGGCAACAATTGATTTAAAACAATTTTCGAAGCTGCAGAAAAAAAGTCATTGACACTTCATCCCATTTCACCCTATGATAAGGACTTCAAAAAACTACATGCACGTATAAGGTGTGCCTCATTTTTCGATAAAACTTGGGAGACACACTTTCATATGACGTTACTAGAGTTATTTATAACTCTATAATGCGACGCGGTTACAGAGAATATTGTAGGGACTCTCCATATGAAGGGGTACAAAAAATGTAAAATTGTGCCCCCAGTTTTAAAATTCAGTGGACAGTCCGACTGTGACCCTGCTCAAATCAGAGTGAAGTTGCATAGCTGCAAGAGGACAGACATGGTATTTAGCCAGAAAAAGTGCACAAATATGAAAACTGTGCATGGGGAATGAATGCCTTTGCATTTCATTTAGTTATAGTCTTTGAATGACCTCAGAAAATCTGCAATCAGAGCATCTGTGCCCAAACGTATAAAACAAGGCTGGGAATTGAATATATGGCCTTGATATAATGACAAAGTAATATTTTTATATTACCTTTACTTTCTGGAAACCATTGTAGGTTGTATCCGGGGGGGGGGGGTGTCCCTCAATCAATCTATCCATTGATGATGTGGTGATTTTCTTTTACTCAAAACTGAAAACAAGTCAGAATTTTTCATTATTTTCAATATCATGTATGTATGTATGTATGTATGTATGTATGTTTGTTTGTTTGTTTATTGGGTTTAACGTCCCATTGACAGTATTTCAGTCATTTGGAGACGATGTCTACTTGAGACAGATATAGTGCTGCCACACTGTAGTATCATGCCGTAGACATGTGGCATGATACCACACCAGTCATATTATCCTGACACCTGGTCATCCAGTCCTGCAACTACCCTTATATGCTGAGTGCCAAGCACGGTATCTATACCAGTACCATTTTTGACGACTTTGGAATGTCAGGTCTGGGAATTGAACTCATGGCCTCCTGCCCCGAGGCATACGCTCTTACTACAAGGCCATCGGGGACGGTGTCAGGGTGGAGGCTCTGACTTGTAGTAAAGCATATATATATTTTATAGGTGTGTATTTTTATTTCAGTTCTTATGCATTGCTTATGACAATGTTTTAAACATTCTGTCCTAGATTTAGTTTAACCACAAAATCTAGCCTATTTTTTTTTTCAACACTCAAACACTTATATCAAAGTTTCAATAAATAACACAAACATCATAATAATAGGTATGGGTATGGAATCATTGCTTGATGATGTCAGTGTCTCTGGGTATAAATCTACTTACGACGTGACAGAGAGACTGTTGAGATCCGGTGATGTCTAACATTACCTCCTCATCGCAGGGCTTTACACCATGCTTAATCAGGGGTCCATGGCTTGCAGGATTTTCCCAAACAAGGGTCCTTTAAAATAATTGTAAGGGTCCATTATTTTTTTCAGTCAATATTTTACTGCAGTTTCATGTAAATAAAGAAATGAGTATTTCAAATCTATATAACCTTTGGTTCAAGAAGGAATTGCCCTGGAAACTCTTGTCTGATATGCAATACAAATGATAAATCTGCAAATCAATGTAAATGCACCATTTTTCTCTCATGTTAACTTTCGTCTTCTATAATTATTATCTTATTATAATCTGTTGTTGTTGAAATACTCATATAAAGCTATTATATATATGTTGTTTGAAATGTTTGAATGCAAGAAAATAATACATTTTTTTTCCTACCTACCAACCTTACCCTTCTTTACAGATTATAATCATAATGTTAACTTTCGTCTTCTATAATTATTATCTTATTATAATCTGTAAAGAAGGGTAAGGTTGGTAGGTAGGAAAAAAATGTATTATTTTCTTGCATTCAAACATTTCAAACAACATATATATAATAGCTTTATTATTAGCATGATTTTTATGTTGGCTAAACATGTTTATATCAATCTTAGTTATGCATATATGTCAGAGATTCATTGTTCAAAAATAACTGGCAATGGTCATTGGAGATGAAAAATGACTTATGTATAGAAAGTTAAGTTTTCTTTCAGATGTTTAACACATTGTCAGGCCTAAAACTGTTTAATGTGACAATCTGTCATTCCTTTCTGCCATTGGAAAATTAATTGTAAGTTCTAGCAATTTTAAACAAATATTGTTTAATATTTCTCATAAATGTGTTTGTATGACAAATAAAAAAAAAAACACGATTTAAATAATTAACTAGTGTGCGTTTCTTACCAGTTCTTGTTATGTTTATTTCCAGAAGTTGTTTTCAAACACAATCCCAAAACATCTCTCATGAATAGTGTGTGTGTGGGGGGGGGGGGGGGATGGACAGGGGGTCATAGTGTAACACATTCTTATAAAGCCATAAACTAAAGATCAGTTAGGCAATATGGTCAGTTAACGAGGAAACATTGTATCAACAGGATGAGTAGATTTGGCCAATTTTGTGTAATAATTTTGGGGTCAGTTGTCAGTTATCTATTCTTGAGTGCTTGCCAAAGTGTCACCAAATACACCCCTCTGTGCCCCCTCAAATATTTTCAGATTGACCTTGTGTGACATCACCACTCTAGATTTACACACAGGAAGAAACATACTGCAGCAGTAGAGTTCAAAGGGTGTGAAACTTTGCCATTTGAAGGCTAGTTTGGGTTTCTCACTTCTTTGACTTGCCGCTAATCAGAACTTAAAAGAGTCAGAATTGTGTTAGTGGTTGTTTGATTTCTTTCAAGTATAGAAGAAACATACAAAAGTGCAGAAGAAACATACAATCGGTCTAGCTTTTCATATCTTTCCCAGACGAAAAATAAGGCATTTTCAGGATTGCAATAAAATATTTGAGTCAGGCCTTTTTTTCAGGTCAGTAGTGGGAGGGAAAACATTTTTATTTTTGCCCATGGTCAATACTTTATACAGAGATCATATTCAATAAATCATTCTTTATCATTTGATTAAAAAAAAGGTTAATAATTTACAATAATTTTCAAGGGAGAGATCCCCAAAAGCCTCCTTCCAGGAGACAGGACAACAAAATAGCCCTAACTATTGCAATACGAACACCATTTCAATGTACTATTGGGTTTACTATGTACAGAACGAAGCAATGGGTTATTTATTTACATCTATCATTTTAACAAATGAGTTTAAAAAGGATAAAAATACCTTGATAGCACGACGACATTTTACAGATCGCCTTTCGACGCCATGACACTTACGATTCGCCCCCTCTTAAATTCGCCCTCTCTTAAAGCCGTCTCAAATCACGTCTGCTTTTATAATGCACATCAAAATATCAACGTATCAAATATTTCCGTGAGTTAACTGCTGAAGTAAGAACTATTGAAAAATTACAGGAAAATCCGAAAAAAAAAATGGTTGATTAGTCACAGTATTACCGGGTACGATACTCTGGGGTCGGAACCAAGTCTCACCTCATTCGGAACATTTCGCCTATTTTCGCTAGGAAAAGGTCGAGATGTTCCGAATGATATTTACCGCGAAAGTATTATTGGTTAAATACAAACCACAGTCTTGAGAGTGAGATAATTGATTCTGGGGACATTAGTCCCCACATACAGGAAAATAGAAATTTATTTGAAACACATGATGCACATTAAAAAAATCGACCGTAAGTGTGGGGACATATGGATTGTCCCCACATTCCAGTACCTGTCCCCACTTGGTGGGTAACAGTGTTATCATTTGTCCCTGGATAAACGGCTGAGGCATCCCTCTCTCTCCTGTTCCATATTCTCAATATTCACTCTTCATTTCCTTTTTTTCTTTGTTCCTTCCATCTCAGTTTATTTTTGTTTAATCTCTACTTTCTAGTTTTATTTCATTTCCATTTATACTTTTTTCAAAAAATAATCAAGCAACTTATATAAAAATGTCATATAATATTGTAATGTTGTATGCCATTACCTTTTATGTACAAACTTTGTTATTCATGTTATAAGGGGAGGGCATTATCTAAGTTGGTAGAACTTGTACCCCAACCCTTTTTCTGTATATATATGAAAAGAAATAAAATAATATTAAACATAAACATTGGCTTACGTCACACAATTTCTTTTTTAGTATTTTGCTTCCTTGATATTTTTCCCGCTTACGCATCGTTGCAGAATTATCGTTCGTTGTGTGCTGTGACATCTACTATATTGAAATGATAAATAAATCACATAAAGAAGATTGTTGTGCATTTTATTCGTGTTAGATATGTAAAATAAACGTCAAACGCCTAAACAAGTGCTCGTCATGTAGGCATATTTATCTATTGTATAACGATGGTACGATCAATATGTATACGTATAGCTTGCCCGCCAGAGGCATTGAATTTGGATATCCGTTATTGAAATTCCCACGGCTAGTGGTTATATGTTGCGTTGCGTAGGTTGATTCGAATCCCAACTCGTCCTGAAGAGAAGTCTGTCAGAACGTACACATGTATTTAATTCGTACAGAATACTGGTTATTAATAATTTGTTTTGGATATCTTTGCTGAATTGTAACTTTTAGCAATATAGTGACTCGTGTCTTTAAAAATCCCCTCTCATTTTTGCATAATTTTTCTCTCATTTCAATACTGGTTATTCTACAATATGCAAACTACCTTGTAATACACAAACTATGTAGTAATAACAAACTATGTAGTAATACACAAACTATGTAGTAATACACAAACTAGGTAGTAATACACAACTAGTAATACACAAACTAGGTAGTAATACACAAACTATGTAGTAATACACAAACAAGTAATACACAAACTATGTAGTAATACACAAACTAGTGATACACAATAGGTAGAAACACAAACACACTTCGCCATTTCTATTTTATACATACAATAGTCAAGCACATGACTAACTAGAAATCTAAACACCATTTGTGTTAAGAAATGGAAAAAAGATAAATTAAAGAACAAGAAAAAATGGCTCAAAACCCTCTAACATACTTTGATGCTTTAAAGCTTTTTTTCCTGGTGAAAGTATCTATTATGTTTTTATCTGCTAATTATAGCAAATTATTCGCCATATTTCATATATTCTTAGCTTATGAAAAAATTAAGGCTCATAGTATGTTAATATTTATACAAGTAATGGATAAGTGATTTCGTTGTAATAAGAGAGTTGTGTACTTGATATTCAATTGTCATTTACAGTGTAATTGTTTAAAAGAGTGATCATCCAGAACACGAAATATAGTCGATTTTGGATGTATATTTGAAAATGTTACCTTATTCATCAAATATAAGTGACAGAATGAAATGGAGACAAAGAAATACTAAAGGAGAGAGAAAAAAATAGAGCATATCAGAGGGAGAAAAACAGATAAACAAAGAGCAAACAAAGCTTGTATAGCTTTAAATAATCTTCAATGTAGGTAAAACAGATCCATTAATTTCAATCTTTTACAATAGACAAGAGCACGACTAAACTGACATGAAATATCAGTTTTGGTGCATAACCATATCTGTTTAATAATGAAATATTTGAATAGTTTCATCTTAAAACAAAGAGTATTACTGAAAATCGCTCATAAACATTTAACCTAAATAATTACTAGTTTTGAGCGGTCCTTTGTCACTCGGAGCAAATTCTTGTGTTTACAACAGTAGTTTCTCTGATCTCCCAGGCCTATAATTTGGCGAATGATGTGTGAAGTTTAACTGTCTCTACTTTCTTGTGTTTTTTCAGGAGGTAATTTAAATGGTGAAGCCCATAAACTAGCCTAGTAACGCAATTTAGCGAATGAAAACATACATATCACAAATGAGATATCTTTATAATCAGAATGTGAATTTGAAATTACGATGAAATTTATCTCAGTGTAGCGATCTAGATAGATAGA
This sequence comes from Solen grandis, assembly GCA_021229015.1. Classification (NCBI taxonomy): domain Eukaryota; kingdom Metazoa; phylum Mollusca; class Bivalvia; order Adapedonta; family Solenidae; genus Solen; species Solen grandis. The sequence goes on from CM037779.1 coordinate 11,143,836, forward strand.
CAAATAGATGTTATGTGCTGAGACGTGTTTTAGTAAAAAAAATACTAACCTGCAGACCCCAAAAGTAAGAAATAATTTATTCCAATATGAATATCAGAACTCCAGAACTAATCCGCAATACGCACCGTCAGTTCATAGCAACTCCATATAACATTCTCCGTATCACACTCTACCTACTCTGCTAATAAGGCAAGTAATATGATGAGACATAGTTCAAGTTTTAACACACAGAGATCCAGACATCCTGTCCCTTATCTACCAGGAAGTTGGGTTTTTTTTGTATTTTAGAATAAAGTTTCGATCAGTGCGATTTGTCTTCACTAATCAGCAATACTTTTTCCACAACATACGTATATGTATACATGAAAATATGTTGTTGTGATTTCTGCTTATATGTTCAGGTAAAATATCCGCAGTTCATTAAGTCCCGTTTGAACTACAATAAATGCATCATCAAGAGATTTAAACCGAAAGTCGTTTCCTTTTTCTCTTCCTAGTTTCGAAAGCATTTAAGCTTGATTATTATAGCTAAAACGACTAAATATGTAACATACAAATGCATGACAGTGATTTCGTGAAAAACGACCTGTATTTCAACTAAGGAGATCAATTACGAGGGTGTTCGAAAAGTATCCGGAAAAATGTCATAACCTATTCATTAATATGGTTATTAGAATAAAACGACTAAATGTGAAACGTTCAAATGCATGACAGTGATTTTCGTGGAAAACGACCTGTATGTATAACCAACTAAGGAGATCAATTACGAGGGATGTTCGAAAAGTATCCGGAAACGTGTCATAACCTATTCATAAATATGGTTATTAGAATAAATTTCTCAATAGTGATATTTTGATAAATATTGGAACTTAATTTAAAAGAGAAAGTGATACAAATTGCAGTAATACAAATTCCACAGTCACTTTGGCAACGTCGGGTAACGTTGAGCGGGTCAAATTTTGTAAACCGTCACATGTTTACTTGTTTTTAAAGGTCACATATAGACATTTTCCTAACGTCAAAAATTGCCAAAATATACGAACCGCTTCCAAGACCTGTTCTCAAATCCTACGTAATTTCGCGAGCTATAATCTGACGTCATTTCCGTTAATATCGGAAGATGAGAACATTTGTTTAGCGAAATCTTTAAATATGGCGCTAGAACAGCGCTATCCCACAGTTTTGTATATTAATGTTTAAAACGAAATCAGAGCTCCCCCCCCCCCCCGATCATGGGCAATAACGGCAAAGTTTAAACGAAGAAAACCAACATATATGAGTGCTCCATCGCTTTCAAGAGGGTTCTGCGCCGCCAAAGATCTGGACGTTCGCGCACGACGTCAAGAAAAGAAGACACAATTTAGGAGTAGTCTAGGAAACAATCCGTACATTTCCTGACTACTCATTTACACAGGAGCGTTTTATACTCTAACAAGTGGATCCGTAGGTGGGAGATGGTGGTATCGTACAACGGAAAATATTTCGAAACGATATAATTTTAGATGTGTCAGATAGACTTTACAGATTCCATGTTCCTTTCACAAGTGACTTTATCTGACTTAATCCGACGCTGCCATGGTGACTGTTGAGTTGAATTTGCACCAGTGCAATTTGTATCTTTTTTGTTTTCGGATTAAGTTCAAATCATACAAAAGTATCACTTTACGAAATTACTTTTTAATAATCATATCAATGAAAAAGTTATGGCAGTTTTTCGGATATTTTATAAACACCCCTTGTAAGTGTACTGGTCGGTCGATCAGACGGAAAGGGAATGGACGATCGGTCGTTTGGTTGTTCGATCATTTCATAACGAGATTCTGCGATCAAAACTAAAACGATTTTCTCGAGACCCTCTCACGAGAGCATCCATATTTTAAAAATAAACCCAAATCAATAAATGTGAAACAAATATTTCACAATTTGGTTCAGTTTGCTTCAAAGACATTGAGAGAACAGAATTTATCTCACTCTTTCTCCCTCTGTTTCTCTCGTTCTCTCTCTGTTCATGACTGTTATGGTGAAATAATTGTGTAAACCTACAGAATTCAACAAATGTTACTGCGTAGTTTTACAAAATTTGAAGTGCGTTCATACATGTGAGTACTTTCGATAATTTCCTGTTTTGCACTTCAGAGATAGTTGAAGATAATGGTTAGATATAATCGCCTTAACTTTACTTTAAAAGTGTGTTATGATAAGTTTTTTGAATTTATAAAATGATATTTAAAACGTACGATCGTATCGCAAATCAGCTCTATACTTGCAAGGAGAGAGTGGTCCTCTGATATTTTATTTCCTCAATAAAAAACAGATACAAAGATTGTTGGTATGAAATCAACATGAAGGTTTGCGGGTTATGACTTTCCAGGCCCTAAGTACTGGTCCAACACTGAAATCACTGAAGGTGATTATATGACAGTGTAAGTTGTATTTGAATCGATGAAAAACATTAGAATCATATTCATTTAAATAAATCATAAAGTAGACCGATAAAGCTATTTATTTACCATATTCGCATATACAAAAAATCAAAATACATTACATACAATATCAAAAAAACAACAGGAAATACAAAGGTCCGTTAAGGTGGATGCTTCAATATGTCCATGTTTTGTGAAAACATATTGATAGTACAGTGTTTATCATGAAATGTCTTGTTTTGTTCTTTTTAAAATGGAGTCTCTCAGCACAATGACTCGAGTGTGTTTTAAGACCTTAAAACACAACTGCGGAATACAGTATTTTGGATCTATTTTTCCATTATCTTAATTTTATTTCTTTTTTCTTGTTACCAATGTTACATGAATTATCTCTAATTTTCTATATTCCTATAATTTCACCGATGCAGAAAAGGATAATACATCTTCTTCTTAGTTGAAAGTATTATGTTTTTAAAATGTGGCTTTAAGAGGTGAAATATAGCATGTATACTCATGGGATCACAAAAGAGTGTAATTCATTCCTTTGCATATATATAGCATATCTCAAGATTTTTAAATTTCTGTGTGTATTTTCATCTTTAAAAAAGATCATGTGTATGGTACTGATTTGAAAAGAAAAAGAAAAGAAAAACATTTAAGTTTCTGTTTGAAAAAACAAACATCCTAATGATATAACCTTTCTTCGTTTAATTTCTTAATCTTGCCAAAACTAAACAAAACATAAAATGGGTAGTGAATTATGCAGACTCGACTTTGATCTTAATACTTAATAATGATTAATCTAGGACAGGTATCCCAGAAGCAAATTAAAGATGATGTCTATACTTAGTCAATGTAATGTCCGTCCCCCTCAATACATGTACTATACATGACTTGTGTATGATTTATGTTTATTTAAATATTGCTTGCCTCAGTTCAATACTGGTGATTTTACAATCTACAGCACACCTTAATCTAAGTCACAAGGACTTAAATTCCACCAAACATATGTTTCGTTAAGTTATACTTAAACTACACTTTACAATAGTCAAGCACATGACTAAGCTGTAATTGATTATCGCCTCAGTATATTAACTATCCTGATATTTCTCAGAAAATAACAATGCTGAATGAAATTAAATCAAATGAAATTAGCCCTTAAGCATATAAGTATTACTTTGTACTAGGTATTATTGGCGGGTTTCGAGCCAGCTCTTTCTAGCGGTTATCAATTTCTATCACTCAGAGCATATTTTGCAATATTTAATGTATTCTTAGTTTTTTAATAAAGCTATTGTTCATTTCTTTATACAATACGGTAATGACTAATAGTTTCCTTCATGATATATCTTCAATGCTCGAAATTTAAACGTATATTCTCCACTTACCCTGCCGACATAAACAGGCATAAATCAGGAAAACCATTTACAAACTGATGTCTTTCTATACCCAGACAATTTTAATTTTGTAGATGACTTTGTTAAATCAAATAATACATTCATCAGAAACTTGAATTTTTCGCCTTGATGCTAATGTAATGAGCCATTTTTCTGTTCACTCAGAGTTTCAAAAAAAGTTTACATTCAAATTTCTCATTTCTTTGCATGACAAAAAAGAACACATAGCAATATATAAACATTGCAAAAATATAACATTAGACCACAAACAAGAATGTACATACTCGCACAGTTGATTTTAATAAGAAAGATTTGTCCTTGATATTCAGTTGTCATCTCATTGTTCACTCTAGCGATCATCCGAAACACGAAATAAAGTCGTTCACGGATGTATGTTTGGAAGTTAACCTTCGATTTGTCAATATCTAATATTCATCTAAGGCAAAGTGAAAAAAAAAAGAAATATAGAAACACGAATACTATATGGCAGAGAGAGAAAGTAGTCCATAATCAGTTTACCGTCCTTCCACGGTGATCTTTAAACCCTAATGAAAGTAGGATAATGTGAGTCAGTATTAATTCCTTATATTAAATGTCAAGATAGTCTTAGAAGATAACTTACTGTACTTATTGCGCTTCACCATGAAATAAAATTGCACTCAATAAAGGGGGATACAGTGTTTGTTATTCGAATATAGTCATAATAACATTATCCTAAATAAGTGTACTTACTGATTTTGTTTAGTCAGGGACGAACTGATTATCATTATAGAATGATACTACCTCACGCAATATATGTTTTCTTTATTCTCATATAATTTATGGATATTTATTTGTTAAACAGATTTCTGTTTATAAGGTTATTATTCTTATTTATAATTTAAACGAATATATATATATATATATATATAAGCCCCTTTCATGCTCCCATGGTTATTTATACTTAATCGTAGAACATATACACATAGTATATATATACTATTTCACACGTACAAAAGACTCACCCCTTAGCACGATTTCATACCATTTATTCTCTTAAATTTCTGTGTATTCATTGCATTATCATATTTGATGAAAGTGCTAAGTCGTTGACATAATATATGTAGATGCATCATGCTAAATACATATCTATTTAAATAGAGACTTATTTTTAGAAGTTGTACATGTGTGTAAAATATAACTTTCTAATTAATTCGGCTGAACATGTAACCTCACAACTATCATATTCTGTTTCAGCATAAACACAATGCAATGTAAAAATGATGAGATTTTCTTTAGCCCCCTCGATATATGCATTATATACGATTCATCCGAATGAGCGACTTTGACTTTGTCGTAGACATTGAACTGTTTATTCATATGATAACCATAAATAATAGTTAGGTGAAGATTACTTTAATATGTACTTTTTTAAAATCGAATTATCATTTCATTGGCAAGTAACTTGACACGTGTCATGTCTATACATTATAAACGACGCAGTTAATGCAGAAAATCTTATCTGAAAGTAAGAAATAAATATCCGAACATGATTTTATTTGGCGGATGTGTCTTCCCAAAATCATGATATCGTTATTGAAACCACTTCATCCACAGGGTGCGATTGATTTTCAAGCGACAGCAAAAGACTAGTCTCCTTTTAAGTATCAAGGAAGGTAAAAAGTTTTAATCAGATTCACCTATCATTGCTAGCCCATGGTATTGAAAATGACTGTAAAAATGAGCCATAAACTCACTATCAGGGGCGAATAGCTCAAAAAGAAGAGCGGTGACCCCTTATATTCATAAATTAGTTTCTAATGTTATTCTCTATAATCATGCAAAGTCTTATAAAATTTTCATAACTAGTTTTAATTTTCCTTCTTTGTCTTTATAAAAAACAACTGCATTGTGCGCGTATGTCTTTAAAGAAACAAAAAAAACAGTATACGACTTTAAGTATTTAAAGCATATCACGTTTTGTTTTTTTTTGGTTGTTTTTTTTTTTTACAGACATATTGTTACAGACATATTTTTTTTTGCAGTAAAGTACTTGATACTATAACTAAAACAAATATAAGAATTAAAACAGTGGATCACTGTACTAATTTTAAATATTTGACTTATGGTAAAATATGTTTTATGGAAAAAAAAATCAAACCATAGATTGCATTCTAAATCCTTAAATAACACATATTTTTTTTCTTTAGATTTTTCTATTACAATTTGTACCTTATAATGTGTTTTATAAGTTACAGATGGAAACTTTTTTAAACATGCATGGGGGATACATAAAGATAAACAATTGCCTTAAAATCAGGACCAAAATATTTACAAAAATATATAAAAGCTATGAATATCTCTAAATATTTTTCTTGATAAAAAAAACAAAACAAAAAAAAAACGGACAAATTTACTTTACTTTTATTAGATAGAATCCGCTGACTTAAGGATTTCTTCAAAAATTGTAAGAAAGAGATATACCTCACCATGTATGTAGATTCTTTAACTAAAACTACTTTTTAGCTGAAATTCAGCCAAATTAAATACTTAAATATGACATTTTTAACCCTCAACATTTGGCAAATATATTTTTATGATGATTTAAATACAGGAATTTTAAAAAAGATTGAGGCTTAGCATTCTACTTAAAATAAATGAGATGAGATGCCAACACTAAAATCAGTAGTAACCCGCTGAAACGTATTTTGGTAATACACAATACAAAGGATTTTTTTGTTCAAATTCTTTTCTACATGTATATTGTTTTAAAATGTATTAGAAAAAAATGTGATGATTTCCTTATCTTGAATTATCAAATATCGGACATCAAAATGAAGTTTTGAAGAGAACTACGTGGATTAATGTATCTGTGTATTTATGTTTTTGAATCCAAAGACTCATTTAATTCAATTTCAAAAAAAAGCCGAGATAGAAGGCATATTTCAAATTAAAAGTATCATTTAATAAAGTACCATTCATCATTTTGCACAAACGTGTAACCTGTATATTTTAATGAAACCATATTGTTGCCGCTTCACCAACTCGACGAAATTTTTATCAAGGCTTATCATTAACAATGACATTGATATTTACGCCGTCCGATAGATTTCATAAGCTGTATCTACATATATAACATTCAACAACGTTTGGCTCCCTTTGGCGATAAACAGTGTCTTTTCTTTTGAAGAAACGGGTAAAACATGCAATTGATGCAAATTGACACATTTACAACAGAAGATAAGTAAAACAATTTCGATTGCAAAGTATATCTACATAACAATTGTGTTATGAAAAAATAGGCGATAAAAACATATTAATTACAATTTATAAAAGTTATTTGACAAAATAGCATTTACTTTAAATGTATAAGGCTGATTTAACAAAATATTGAAATGTAGCATCTGATGACCTTAAAGCCGAAATTAATAAATGAAGCAAAAGTAACATACCTAATAATACATAATAAACAAAATATCTTTATTATTTTACATTTTACAACTCTCTATCATATTATATGATCTCTATATTATTGTATTACAAGAAATCTATATATACATACATGCTTTCTATATTATTTCACATTAAGTCTCTAGTATTTAGATAATTGTTTTGTTATGTTACATGACTTTCTTTTTTTTTCATGTCTCCTATAGTGTTTCAACGATACAGAAAAATGACAATTAATCTTCTTTTTTTGTTGGAAGCATCTCAATAAAATGTAACCTAAAAGTTTCTAAATAAGGTTTTTAAAAAGAGATTGTCTACCAAACTTAAATGAATAAATTCCTTACAGTATATAATTTTGCTATTTGTCTTTCCATTAGCAAAAACAAAGTTCTTGCGCATCGTCCTAATTTTCGAGAAAAAAAAAGTAGATTTCTATTTGGAAAATATCGTAATGATATTTCCCTTTTTTGTTTAAATATTAATTTGCATAAAAACAGAAATGAAAACATTTAATTTAACAGACTCAATTTGAATTTTATAATAAAGCACTAAATAATAAATCAGGGAAGGTATTCCCTAAAAGAAAAAGAAATGAAAGAAAACATCGAATGCATGGATATAATCGAGGTCATGAACCTGCCTGAATATCGGCTTAAGGTACGGAATGACAATCGGGTCTTCTACACCTGCAACTGAGTTTCGGGGTTACCGTAGCTACGAAAGTACATATGCCACATAAAGTTAACTACTAGTAGGTGATCCCGTGTAAACAGAGGCACCAAGGTATAACCACCAACCTTAAGCCTCTGCTGGATGACTTTCTCACATGAACATCCTAGTGACCCTACTTGGAGTCAAATCAACAGCGACGATGTGTTTAGTGAATTTTAGTGAAACGTTGACAGCAATATTATTTTATTATCATCATCATCCTTAATAAACCAAAAATATAACTTTGTAAACAATATAGTTGCGAAAATACATTTTAAAAAAGGCAGAATTGATAAATAATGTATAACATTATATGTTTTCACATGCATTTAAATAGGAAGAATATAGAGCAGATATACCGTGAATTGTTATGTTATTATTAATAATAATGATGATTAAGTAAATGCTAATGTTTATGATAATAAGAAAGAGAACTATCAATAAAGGGGATTAATATCCTCAACCTTTGACGTGACAACCATTTGTCTTTATTTTTCACAGTTACCATTTATTTATCACGTCCGTAGGTATCTCGAGGTCGTGGCCATCCCCTTCCATTACTTACAATATATTTTACATGTTGTTCTATAAGTCTATGATATTTTCATAACAAGAATAAAAAAAAAAAAATAAAAAAAATACTACATTTGAAATAAAGAGATATGCACATAGTTTTGTGTCAAACTTATATCTCTTTAACATTACCCTAACACAAAAATCTGTGGTTTATTTCTATTTTTATTTTACTTTATAAATGTATATTACATTACACATTTTTACATATTAATTTGTGGGGAAAAACGCGACAATCATTATTTAAATATAGAACACAGCAATTACCCACTCCATTTTTAACCATCTCAATCTAAGATTGACTAAAACAACAATAAACTTCTTGTGTGTATTTTTCAACACTCGCAGAAAGTTTGACAAATATTCGGGGATTCAATCACACGTTTGAGAATGTGTCGCAGGATGATCGCCGAACAATTGAATTTCCTTGAATGCCCCATGATAATTCGGCGAGATATGACCGATGCTTTGGGGATGCCTCAGATAAAAAAATATTTCGCATAATCTCCGTGAATGCTTACGCAGAATTTTCTTATAATAATCCTGTTGATATGCATTGTTGGGGTTGACCAGGTTGAAAAGTTTCAAAAAATGGACCAAAAGGTGAACGGTATATTGAAATAGACCGTCATGCTATTGTTAACAGTTACAATCAACATAGTTGGAGAAGGGGGGAGGGGTCTGCTTAATCATCTATTCAAGCCAAAGATGAAATCACGTATATGATAATTCAAAATGTATAGTATTGACAGTTGTTGCTGTTTTTTATCCAGTGCACACAGTTAATTTATCAGTTGTTTTATAATTTAACTTAAATTATGTAAAAACATTATACATATGTAAGAAACTTAATTGGACATGATTATTTATTAATACGAATTCGTCTTTCTTTTATTTTTCAAATCAGTCATCATACCATTCCTCAATGACCGGGTGTATCAAGTTTATTACACGAAAAGTCAATTACATGGCTGCACTCATGAGGAAACCAAGAGCATGTATTTTACTTTACATTGTAATTTATATTACCAAATAAAATGAATAACATGTTTAAGTTTGTTTGTATGTCAGGGTTCTAGATATT
>CM037779.1:11153552-11203552 GCA_021229015.1 Solen grandis
ATAGAAGAGACAGTTGGCCCGAAAGTTAAAGGTCTTTTAGATAAATATGGTTTTTTCAGATGTATGGATATATCCTGAAAGTGTACATGTACCTACCTTTGTAAAAGTATTTAAACAACGTGTTATTGACGTTTTTCAACATCAGTGGTTTACTGATATTAATAACAATAGGATACTTTGTTATTTTTATAGTCACCTTAAGTGTACATTTAATCCTGAGGAATATTTGTCAATAATTGTATCTTAGCGTTTACGCAAAGAACTAACTAAATTACGCATTTCTTCGAATTTGTTAAGAATTAATTCAGCAAGATTCAGAGAAAAGATACCGAGATATCAAAGATATTGCCAGTTTTGTTTGCAGGAAACTCATATTGACATAGAAGATGAATTCCACTTTGTAATCAAGTGAAACCGTTTTATAGACTTACGTAAGAAGTATATAAAATAATATTATTACAATAATACAAACATGATTTTTTTTCAACTGTTAAATACAAATAACAAACTTCCTCTGTTAAATCTATGTAAATATTTCAAACTAGCTCACAAAAGAAGAGATAATATTCTAAGAAATATTGAAATGCCTGTATCTCAGAATGATTAAGTTTATATATAATTTCCACGCTTACTTTACGTGAAATCGTGTAGTATTTTCATCTTTATTTACTTATTTGTATTAGTATACTGTCCATTCTCCGTGATATTCAAACTGATATGTATCTCTGACTGTTTCACATATTTTTGATGACACATGATACTTTTGTTAATTATAATGCATAGAGTTATTTCTATTTCCAGCCTTAATTAACTATATCTTATCTATTTTATTTTCAGATAATTGAAACATTATAATTTATTTCTTCGAAATTCTGTATATGATGATGTACTCCTGAATAAAATCTGTCTGTCTGTCTGTCTGTCTGTGTACCTAACCGTTTAGCAACTTAAAGTCGTTTCATACCTGACATAAAGTAATTGTGCATCTGTTCGCGGTCGAGCTTCTTGGCAATAAAGAGGACCTGCGCGGCCTTCCGTAGAATCCGCTGCAGTTTGCCCATAATGTCCCACCACGTGGCCTGGTCCGCCTCCATCAAACGTCGCTGTCTCTGTAGACACACGTGCATGCATCCTTAGAGATTTTATTTTATTATTATTATTTTATTTATTTTTTCTTTTTTTTTGCAGAGAAATTTTATCAGTATATGCACCAAAAGGGCTAATATGTTCTTTTCATATTTAGATTTATTGATCGCAATAATTACCTACTGGGAACACCTCGGTGATAAATAATTCACCACTGCATGATGATGAAGAATGACGGAATTACCCGAGTTGTTCCGATTGAAACATTACCATGCGTCACCAGGTAAGTCAATGATCACATGGTATTCCAGTACAGAGATTGGATAATCTGATGATGAAATTTAAATATTTCTATAGACATAGAAAAGATCCACCAGGCCGTGTGATTTGATTTAAACAAATCTTAAATACAGCTGATATTCTTATTTTGACCAAAAACATTAAAAGTGTCAGGTTAAGAAAATCATAGACTAAAAATTCAGAAATATTTCACGTGATACAGCTGAGTCAAAAACGTATTCTTTTAAATGCTTAAACAACCATGCACGAGTCTTTTAACCATGACAAAATGAAAGTAGATAAAATGGATGTTTCTCTGATTTTTTTTCTTTAATTCTTCCGTTGCATTTCTCGAGCTATTCTAGATGTTCATAATTTAATAAATGTGTTATATACATACATATGCATTTTACGATATTTACAATAGAAAAAAACAACAACAACTTTTCTTATAATTACATATATATTTGACTACATTATATACCTAAGTTTAAAAAATACTCTCATTGTTTACATTATTCACGAAGACGGCCCATTTCAAAAATAATTTGAATTTGAATAACCGTAGCCGAATTACGGGTTGTTTATCTGCTACGTCATCATTTTATGTACTCGCGATCGTTAACGGAGACATACGGAAGTATAAGAAACTGACGAAGATAAGCGGAATATATAAATCAGGTATTTTTGTAAATAATGGAATGATCTTCAGTAAAAAATAATTTCTTATTTATGAATTGCAGTAATGTCGTTAACGAGTATGTACATATTGCATCTCGTAACAAATCTGTAACACACATTTTGCTCTCCTGTCCGAAGAGTAAACACTGCTTTTGGATGATTAATGTGCCTTTAAAGTTATAAGTGTCGCTTTGTCACGCAGACATGTCAGGATTTATACCAACTGTTTTGTATACACGTGCCAGCAGTCTTTGAATTAATCGTAGGATTTCTTTTCTTCTCATTATTTCAGAACCCCATTCACCACATTTCTAGTAAACCAAGAACAAGCATGAGTTTAAACCAATCAATGTAAATATTGAAGACTTATGTTACATTGCATACTGCAATGTGCACCACATTTATTTTCATAAATAAGACATGTTATTTCGTAAAAACGAAGTTACACATTTCTTTTCGTATTAGCGATATCAATAGACAGTGTCCACGCAAAACGAAAAGATAAAATGCAAACTTTGTCAAACCCTTTCCCTCATAGAGGAAACCATGAAAAGACCTATGCGAACAGCATAAAACCAGATCAGCCTGCGAGTAACTCGCAGGCTGATCAGGTTTTATGCTGTTCGCTGCTCCTCAGTGGTCTGGAAATGAGGATTTTGTAATTAAATTTGGTAAGGTTTAACTGTGGTTTTCTGCAGATCAGGGTTTATGTGGTACCTATTAAGTGCGTCAAAATGAATCTATATGAGGGAAAGGGTTAAGGGCTCCATACAAAACATTTCTTTGCTAAAGCGCATTTTCCCCCATATTTATCAGAAATGCGATGGCAAGCAAATCTTGGAAGCTATGAGTTGTTACCGTCGTCACGGTGCCAATGCCATATCTTTATCATTATACATGAACAACGTGTTAGCGGCTGTGCTTAAAAGCAACCCTTACTCAAATTAGCGATTATCCCATTATTTATCAATTATACGGTGACGTCACACGCCGGTAGTCGTAATTGTTTTTGTATTGAATCCTTTCTAATGTTTAAGGGAAAAGGTAGATCTTACAGAACAATGACCGATATTTTCACAAACGCATATTCTCCCTTTTGGGTGGAAAAATGAAACACTGTGACGCGCTGATTGTATTAAGCAACCAAACTGTTTTTGCAGCCATCTTTAAAATTCCGAAAATAACATTTTACATATATTATGCAGAAAACTTTTTTTAATCAGCTAGTTCGCAGTGTTCCGGAAAATACATTAAATTCTATATTTAACCTCAAATTGGCGACCCCCGCTATAGTAACCACCTCCAATTAGCGACCTCCTGCACTAGCGACCGTCTCCATTAGCAACTACCTTCAATAATGCGGCCACCTCTATCTAGAAGCCACCTTCCAGTTACTTAAACTGGCATTTAAGACCTATTTGACTATACAAATACTAGAACAAAATTTCGCTTATCTTATCAAATGTTAATTTTCTTTCGACTGTAGAAAAAGTGTGATCTTTATACAAGTGTATAAGTCTTATTAGGTTTATAATCACAGATCCGCTAGGTGGTAATTTCAGGCTTTTGTTTTCAGGCATGTCCATTTAAAATAAAACACTGATAAATGATATGCTTTTCATTTGTATGTTTACGTCAATGTTGCATACAATTGATCTATATTCATTACATAAATTAAAAAAAAAATCGAGGATATTTGCACAATATAGCAAATATTTACATGTACTTTCGATGAATTAGTGAATGTGGCTAGATTTGTCATTTTTCCCTATTTTAAATCCTAAAGCGGTTTCCCCTATACCCTAATGGTGACTTATGGTTCAAGTACAACATGTACGTAATTGACACTCGGTGTTTTGAGTGGCACCCACCCATTGAACGAACACTTCAATAAGTAAACACTTGCCCTAATTCAATCCTAGATGTTAGTAGGAGAACCACGAAATAATGAGATTCTACGAATTTTATTAGCCATTTCAATTAGCAATTTTAACCAACAGATCACCCATTGCAGGGTGACTGATTTAATTGATTTTAAATTCTCAAATGGACTTTTTAATTTGCTTTTATTTACATGTGGAAATCCTCTAAGGTGTCTGAGTGCATTTTTATTAATTATGATCTCGCAATGTTCTGTCTACATACTAACTATGTTTATAATGAATTAAAATTCATCCATCAGTATTTATCATCAAACAAGTGTGGGGATATCAGGTCCTTTAAGAAAGAGGTCTTACTTTCTTGCACTATTCTTACGGCATGTCCATTATCTGTATGGTTAGGTTTTAAGTATCCCGCGACTGGGCTATCATACGATAGTAATATTTCTTTCACCCAGTCCCATACTTTTTTGACAATATCTAGCTCATTTTGACACCAATTCAATCCAATTAAAGTGTAATTCCTGATTGAAATACACATGTCATACAAACAAACCGATTCCATGGATATTGAAAGCGAAGTATCAGGATTTTACTTTTGAAATCGTCATTGAAACTGTCACGTTCTGTTTTTGCTACTTGCTGATTCAATTAAAGATGGTCTTTTTAGCGAAGCTATTACATTGCCAATAAATGTTGGATTGTAGGAAATATTTTAAACGGAACTGACACAATTGAAAAGAAAAAAAGCCATTTGCGGTCTGACTTATTTACCTTGTTATTAAAATTTGTAAGAATGGAGCTGATTGGCTGAAGAATGAAGACAGGGGGCACTGTGTTGTCGTCGCGCTGGTACCACGTGTCCACAAGCTCCACCTCCTCTGGTTCCGCCGTCATGCATTCTCTCAACATGATGAACTCCCCGGCATCTATATGGGTCGGTATGGGCCGATAACCATACTTCTGACCGAGAAAAACCTGTCAGAGAGAACAGGCAAATGTATGAAAAAAAGGATTCAAAATAGGTTTATGAATATATCTGAATATGTCATGTATCAAAAAAAATAAATAAAAAAAATGCTTCTTACTTACAGGTAGAACGATCCCATTAACTTATGTATTATTCTATTCAACGTGTAAAATCTATGTTTTATTTGGAAACGAAATCATTGAGGACAAACTAGAAAAAAACAACAAAAAAAAAACAAAAAAACATGACACGTGTTGCCAATAAAGAAATGACAACACTGCAAAAGACCTCGTGAATAATAAATGTCACTGACATTGTTTGTAGTCTGGATGGTCCTTTAAAAGAACAAGATTTACCACCCAGTGAAACATCTGACGCATTTCACACTCTCTTGTTATACATCGCAATTGATCCATATTGTTAATTTATAGATTTTGGTATTACGTCAGCATTGATTCATTCAATCATATCCATGTGTTTAGTTCTAACTTTAAACTTATTTCTCTAACATCACTTGTACGAAAGGTTTATTCTAATAATATATACCAATTATTTATACTTATCATTTATACCAATCATATATACTTATCATTTCTATTTATCATTTATATTAATCATTATACTAATCATTTATACTAATCATTTATACTTATCATTTATACTAATATTATACTTATCATTTATATTAATCAATTATACTAATCATTTATACTTAGCATTTATACTAATTATTTATGCTATTCACTTATACTAATCATTCTAAAATGGGTCGTACTAGTACTTAATTTGTGTCTGGGAAGGTCTTGGTATAAAATCGTCCCTCAGCAGGGATCGAACTTGCAAGCCAGAGAACACGACCAGTCGACCTCGACGTTCTCACTTACCAAATAAGGAAACACACGTAGGTCCTATGAGCAATCCAACATATAGTAAAATTTAACTATGATTCAGAAGGAGGTGCAAGAAAATATAAAAATGACATTACAAAGACTTCGTTACATACATTAGAAAAATACCTTCAGTTTACCATATTGGAAGGACCAGCTTGTAATCAAATCGAAGTGAAACATGCTCTTACAACTGACAAAACACACACACACACACACACACACACACACACACACACACACTTTTACTTTGTTTCAATGATTGTGTTGCTAAATGTTTGAGAATATGAATATAACAAATCCCTCCACCACGGGAATGATTTAGATTAAATAAGACTACAGCCTACTTTGCATCGACGCTATTTTAATTAAGCTGTGCCAACTGGAGTGCCCGGGACCGGATATTGACAACAGATAGTAGACAAAAGAGAGAAAACCGCAGCACGTATTACTCTGACGACGGAATCGATATCAGTGATAGATTTTCCTTTATTTGATCTGGCTAATCGATACAGGATTAGATTGGAAGGGATTCGCTGAGCTTAAACGAATGTTCTTGTCATCTGTCTCAGAAGAAATCTGAGATAAAGATGACTAAACACGGCCCTCTTGAACATTGCAGCCATGGTTTTTCACCTATGATTGGGCAGAAATACTTTTAAGTCTGAACTTTTGTTAGTCTTAAGTCGCTAAAGCCGTGAGACTGACGTGTGTCTGGCACCAACGGTCACGGTGACATGGCTTACACCGGCAGGGGACATACAATACTTTGTCGGTGAAATATTACAATGTCAAAACAAACGGTCGTGAAATATTAATGGTGTTGCATTTTATTCCACAAAATGACATAATATTACTTTGATTAGATTATATCAGGCAACAGCACACACTTCTGAGTAATTATAAGTTGGAAGGGCAAATCACATTAGAACAGACATCAGAGTAATACCACAATGCTACCACAGGCACTTAACCGTTTTCATATACATGTACTTAGATATCGTGTCTCAAAAGTACTGTTCAGGGTCAATAGGGATTAACCCTTTCCCTCATATAGACTCATTTTGACACACTCACACATAAAGGTACCACATAAAGCCTGATCTGCAGAAAACCACAGTTAAACCTTACCAAATTTAATTACAAAATCCTCATTTCCAGACCACTGAGGAGCAGCGAACAGCATAAAACCTGATCAGCCTGCGAGTTACTCGCAGGCTGATCTGGTTTTATGCTGTTCGCATAGGTCTTTTCATGGTTTCCTCTATGAGGGAAAGGGTTAAACATCGAGCATGTACAGTGTCAAAAGTACCGGACTATCTTGATGTACAAGTGTATGTATAAGTTATCGTTTTTATTTTAAATTTTATGGAATATATCGCAAGCGACGCGAAGCGAAGCGCTGGGATAAATCCATAAAAATCAAAATATAAACGTTTACATATCTTCAGTTTGTCACGTTTGCCTTTCACCTCGCATTATTTGAACCGCCTCCCGTTTGATTGACAGCTTCGGGTGATGTTTTAAATACGGTTTAGAGTCATTGTCGCTGTGTACAGTTATATTTATAGCAAGCAAATCTTGCCGCCGCATCTAGCTCCGCCCATAATCTGCGTTTGTCACGTAGGCACCATACACAGCCTACACACTCTATATCAAGACCTCTCGTTTCATTTTATGCAATTTAATTTTCGAAGTCTGAACTTGACACAAACGGTTCATTAGATGATTATGTCGGATAATTGTTAGGACAAAATCTGACTCTGAGAAAACAACCCAATCCAATATATTAGATCTACGCTTCAAGAGAAATCCCAAATCAAGATGTTCAATAATATCATTGAAGATATGGTGTTGCCTCAAATTGAAGGATCAGTCGGACCTGGGGCCCATGCCGCACCCAGTGACGTCTTTGGTAGTGCAGGCGGTATTAAAGGGGTATTATCATCTCATACGGCCAAACTGAAAATTCAGGTCAGGATGAACCTAATGTGGACTGAGTAGATAGCAAAACTATCAACTGTCATTCTTTGTCAAACAGAGGTCACAAGGTACTGGGGTGTTTTATCACTGCATTCAAAAAAAGGTAATAGAAGTCTACTTGTAAAAAAAAAAAAAATCGTGATACGCTACAAATAGAGTTCTCTGGTGACGCTGTTGATTCGTTTAGCCTTATTATTTGTTGATTTAATAAGTCGTAAGTAGCAATTCTATTTCTGATACGTAGATTCGATCCTCACTATTTTCTAAGCAACACACACCAAAAGTTGTTGCCCTTGGTAACCTATCGAAGGCATAAATTATTATATCGAATACCATCTCTCAAACAAAAGGTGTACTGGCTTAAATTGTCATCTATTACTTTAACGAATCATATTTCATGACATTATAAACAGACTCGCTCAAGTTAGTGGGAAAAAATCTACGTGCAATTACTTTTATATGGATATATAGATAAATGGAGATTCAAAATACTTACGATGAAGTTTGGGCCGATGGAAAGTCTGGCAGTTGTCTATTTCCTGCATACATAACGAGGTGGTCATGTGATCATCCGTGGCCTCGTCTCGGACACCCCATCTCATGTCAACGACCTGCAACAGGAAGTGCCGTCAAATGTCATTTCAATGTCTAATTCTGAAATTCCATGATCTTTTTTTTGTTGTTGTTAGCTGCGACAGAAATCAGTCAGGGGTGTAGAATCACCGACCTAAGCAAGTTCTCTCATAAGAAATTCGAGTGACCTGATTTGGACCTTAAAATGATCATATATCGCAGAAAAGTATGTTTTTGACACAGAGGGGACATGGTGTCTTTCTATTGTATTATCTCGTGGCCACGAGACAATACATCTTGCTAACTCGTGGCCTCGAGATTTAACTAAGAAGAAAAAAAATATTAACTCGTGGCTACGAGTTAATAACTAAGAAAAAAATGTTAACTCAAATAATGAATAACTAAAGTTTGAATAATTTACATAAAATACCCATTTGCGACAGGAAAAAATGTTTTACTGCTACGTGATTCGATTATTTTCGCTTTTATTGTAAATTTTTCAGTATAAATATAAAACATGCATGGGCTCTGAAAACTGATCTCTGAAATACCATGGGGATTTGATTATATCACTTTGTTAAAAAAACATGATTTTATAATCGATTCACAAGTTATCTGAAATCTGTTTAGGGTATGTTTTTATTATTTTTTGTTTGTATGTGTAAAAATCTCTTTATCCAGAATGTAAATTGTATCCTGTAACGATAGCAACGTCGCTAGGTATAGCTTTTGAGGTTTTGATATGCCACTGTGGGCAATATGAAGCATCAGCATTTTTATGGTATGTTTATACTTTGTACCCTAAAAATATAAAACTTTTTCAACGCTTGTTTTTTTACCATTTTAAAAACAAATGGACCCATAATTCCCTCATGGGTAATACGGGACTATCAGGGAAACATGCACACGCTTTTTTACATTGCCTACATTATATTGCCCTATATCGTTCTTACAATCACTGGCCAGTTATGTCCAGGGCTGTAATATTACGACTGCCGGAAATTGTTCACCGGAAGCACGACGACATTATTATTCGGTTACCGGCAATGTCCTATTCTCTTCATCATGTATGAACAACAACAGCCTCGGTCGTCGCTTGTTGCCACTGTTATCTTGGACATTATAAACCTATAACATTTTTATTATCAGTGTATTGCTTTTACTGCTGTCATTGTTTGAGAAAATATGACCTCTTTAATCACCGAATCAATATTATTGTTCATTGAATGATTACCATGCAAAACGGGTGGCGCTTTATATTTCATTTCCGGTTTTCAGTGAATCCGTTATTTTATTTATGACATCACGATCAGGTGTGTGCGCACGAAGAGGTGGAATGGGTGGAGTGTGGGAACAGACCCTTCATCGTTACCAAGTACCTAACGGGCGCGTTCCTATGCCGACAGCAGGTGAATCAATCGATAGGTTCATTTGACGTTGCAGCACTTGAATCTGCTTGTATAGCAATACAAGGTTTGGAATAAAATAAGCAAAGCGTGATGCAATTATCTGACCCTGATTGATTAATTAATCAGGCAAATAATTAATTGATTAATTTTGAAGAAGTACTAGTAGTAATTATACCAGTGATTACTTTATCTATAATGTATTTATTTTCAGAAATCATGTATCCCATTATTTCAGTCGTATTCTAATTGACATTTCTGATAAAATCATGGTTGTTTATTTTTTTAGCATATACGACTGCTCACATGGAGCTTTAATTGTTCAATGTGTATGGCCGTTTGACAGCTTTTTCCATTTGTAAAATCCTAAGAATCAAAAGTTTAAAGTCAATTTAAAAATACAATGTAAATTATTGGAAGAAATATGACGATTGTTAGTCTTTATTTTGCTGGTATTGTTTCTAGATCTAAAAATGATAATAACTTGACATCAGTCGACTTCAATGACATAGGAACGAGGCATCTTGTATAAATAACGAATCTGTTGAAATATGCGATACTTACGGCAGTTATGTTCAGGCTATAAATATGAGAAAAACAATTAATGAATCCAGATAATTTACAAAGTTTATCAGGTATCGATTTTCGAGGTGTGCGGTAAAAGATAAGGTAGTCATTATTGGAGAAACCAGTTGACTGTAACACTGAGCACTGCTATCGGACAGGAACAATTCCTGTCAGTATTGGCAATAAATGTCTTTTTTCTCAACAGTTTCCTTATCATCCCATTTTTGGTGTAAACCATTGTTTTTATTCACGTGCAATTCTATTACAGAAGAACTAACAAACATAGGCGGGCAAGCATGCGGACGCACATAAGTTTACGCATTTTTAGAGAAAGAGAGAGAGAAAGAGAGAGAAGGAGAGAGCAAGCCTAATGTGTTTGTCAAATTCAAGAACATATATTAATGAACCCTATAAAATTATTCAATAATGTTATCTTTGTTCTTTTATCTATAAATACGTTTTACCATAAAAAATGTACCCTAATTTTTCATCGACAGGGCCACCTTCGACATTCCATTCATGTTAATGCTTTTATTGTCGCCTGGAGCCCGTTGGCAGGTCTTATCAGTAAAAACGTAATTCTGCTTTATCTGAAATGTTCGATTACATGGCCTTTGTCACTATACATTGATGAATGGCCAATTACCTGAGAATAATTGGACAAATAGTCACTTATCAGGCACTTCTCTCCGTTTCCCTAGCAACGGAAATATTGGAATGGTACTCGGCTGTCCCGTTGAACATCTTATTTGTTTGCTTGGACTGAACGTCCCGTCGCTTCGACAGTATTTCAGTCATATAGCGACGTCCAGCTAATTACAGGTGGAGGAAGACCCCGAATGCACGGAGGCATCCGGGTAGAACCATCGACCTACCGCAAGCCAGCTGGAAGGCTTCCTCACATGAACATCCGAATGACCCTGCCGGGATTCGAACCCACGCGATGAGGGGCTGAGTGAGTGTTAAAGCCACTTTTCAGAAACAGTCACATTGAACAACAAAAATGCAGACGACACCGGGGATGACTTCAGTGATTCGGTCGGTCGAAAAAAAAAATGATTATATATTGAATAATTATATGTTTGTAATTTAATGCTGGGCTATAAATTATGTGGTTAATTCAATTTCCAAACGTTATTGCACTGCATTCACTACAGAAGATTTGGATAAAAAGGACTACTGTGTTCAAGTAACTACAATTTACATATGTTAAAAATAGAGTTTAATCATTGTAGATCAGCATTAATAAACTAATGTAAAATACTTTAAATTCTATTACTTAATGATATTAAACGTGTATTTTTTATCTATTTTCTTTTCAAAATTTGGAAACAATGCTGCGAACAGAAACATGTCAATTATGAAAAGAATAAATGTAATAACAAAGTCATAGTAAAATGCTAATAAATAAATAAATTAATAAAAAAGGCGATGCAATTATTACTAGAATAATAAAAACATACTGTTGTGATTTATTGCACGTCATGTGCATCTTCTGTCTTATTTTGATTTACAATTTAAGTGTGTTTACATTTAAAATACTGAAAATGAACATTCATATTGCGGGTAAATGTAAATTTGTATTTTTCTCTCTGAAAAAATAATATACTTACTTATCCAAAGCGTATTTGGTTTAAGCAATTAAGAGGTATGGTATATAATTGAAAATATGCCTTTCTAAAGATCCTAATCATATAAGTGAATATTTACCTAATTTAAAAATAAATATTTGCTAGTTTGTTATAGTTTGCATAAATTTCAAGTAATGATGGTACTGGAAAACATAGCCTGCTCGATCGTCACATGCATATACACGCATAACATTCACATCGTCAGTTAATCAATCTGTCTTTTTTTATCGATTTTATTACATATAACATGTTCCAGCCTCCTTTCTTTGACGCCATCAATATCTTTTTGAATGAAAATACATAGTTCCGCATTTTATAAAAAATGGGTCCAGTCCGAGGTACAATAAACGACAAAGGAATGACAGGAAAAGAAGTTAATGTAAAGCATTAGACAGGAATTATACACCATCAATAATTAGAAATTAAGGTAAGCTATCCATCTTTAAATTGTGACCATGGTCCATCATCAAGCCTTTATATATTTTGAGCAAAAAAGCCTGTAACTCCAAGTTAATGGATGCTTGCATCTGAACTGGAGTCTTTTAACGCATACGAAGGACAATAATTATAATTTTATGACGGGTTGATTACCTTTTGTGGTATCTATATTACTAAAAGAACGAGCTGATTTTTGTGCCGGATTTGGCGCCGTTACGAAACAACACTATGTATAAAGAGTCTCACGGTTATTCAGTAACCATTCAGTAGTGGTGTTATTTGTGTTTAAAAATAAATGAAATTGCACAGTATGCGAGAATTTAGACTGAACCCATCAAAATGGGATAAATCTAAAAATAGTAACATTTCTGGGGAATACCGTTTGGTATAGTGGATTCTTTGTATTGTTCGAAAATACGTGAACCTCGACTAGCCTCGCGGCCATGTTAAAAGACAAAGCAACTAAATCGGTTTTGTGCCCCATTTTAACTACATGGAGCCTTTTATTATTATTTGAGAGTTATCAAATTTATCTTTCGAACTAATGTTGTGTGGCGTTTATAGGAACGCTCGGAAGGAAGACGCTGTTGTCTGGCCGTCGTGCATGTATTCACCCGTGAAAAGCATAGAATATGGCACTCGGCTAAGACAACTTGAAAGCTGTGTGCAGTATTAAGTAGGGCTCATAGCGTCATTCCTACCCGATTCAAAGTTAATATTACTAATATCGGGCAATGGATTATACAGCCCAAGTTAAACCTGCGCATTTTGTTAGTATCATATCATAATTCTTAGATATGTTATCTTTTTTTTTTCAATTCGTTTGTCATTCCTGTATAATTCATAAAATTCTGCTATGCAAGTTGCAATAAAACTGCATATATTATTGTTCACAGCAATTGAATGTTTTCATTAATTAGTCCATTATTCTGCATTATATTCGAATCGAAAACTATTATCCTTCCCAATGGAAATTAAAAACACACACCTTTTAACATGTGACAGCAATGGGTCCTTTTTAAAGTTTATGAACTTTTTTTTGCAATCTCATTGAAATCATATCCTAATTTTCGCTCCTTTACTATCCGCGATTAGGATCTGACATCATATTATTATCACGTAAGATTGACCTTTGCAGTTGCTTATATGCATAATTTAAACCAATTAAACAGCGCATTTCTAACTGACTTCGGTAAAACATTTGTCACAGGGTGAGGAAAATGTGTAGCCTGACCGGAACTTGAACCCGGGAGCTTTTGCTTACAGGGCGAATACTCTACTGACTGAGCTACCCGGCCGCTTACACATCCTTTTACCATATTGTGAGTAATCAGTTATGTGACACATTAACCCTTTCCCTCATAGAGGAAACCATGAAATGACCTATGCGAACAGCATAAAACCAGATCAGCCTGCGAGTAACTCGCAGGCTGATCAGGTTTTATGCTGTTCGCTGCTCCTCAGTGGTCTGGAAATGAGGATTTTGTAATTAAATTTGGTAAGGTTTAACTGTGGTTTTCTGCAGATCAGGCTTTATGTGGTTCAAAATGAGTCTATATGAGGGAAAGGATTAAAAATGGATGCCTCAACAGCTGCTGATCCTACTAAATTACGTCTACCAGAATTAAAGCCTGAACAAAAAGACGTTGGTTTAGCACTCTCAGGATTTTGTGGTAGTTCTGCCTGTTACTTGTTCATATATATTGATGCGGTTACTTCCCCTGGTTTTACCTAACGATTTGGTAGGCGACGATTTGATTGGCTTACACGAAGGTCAATCTGAGATGACCTTCTACACGATGTGGTCAGATTCAGTTAGCAGCGATATTGTATCTGATTTTAATGAGATTGTTCATTTTGTGAGTTATATTTGGTTTATTTGATTTTATTTGAATTATTTAACGTCATTTTACCATCAAATGCTTCACAACCAAGCACCACCAAAGCCGTTTTTTATGTGAAACCAATGCGCATTTTCCTGTGGTTGGACACTTGGACATGATATAACTCATATCAATTCAGACGAATCCCAACCCGCGATTTCGTAGTAGTTACTATACAAATTCGTATCCTTATGTATTTCGCTTCCAGCTTAGATCTCAAGTGTACTCGTACAAATACTGTTTGCTTTGTTAAACAATATATGTTGAAATATTCATATATTATGCTAGGTGCAATTTGATAGGCTTAGCGTACCGCACAGATTATGGAAATATGTAGAAAATATTATGTTTCAAAACTTACCTGGAACTCGAGTCCATATTTTTCTCTGAGGTCGCTCTTGAGTTTGGGATAGACCTTCTC
Organism: Solen grandis; assembly: GCA_021229015.1. NCBI lineage: Eukaryota > Metazoa > Mollusca > Bivalvia > Adapedonta > Solenidae > Solen > Solen grandis. Next base: position 11,168,238 of record CM037779.1, read on the forward strand.
CATTAGGGCGTTTCTCTCTAATGTTGTGTCTGAATTGAGAAAGGGACTGTGGTCATATCTATCTATCTATCTATCTATCTGTCTGTCTGTCTGTCTGTCTGTCCGTGCGACCGTCCGTCCGTCCGCCTGTCTGTCTTCTGTCCACGCATATCTTTACATAAATACGCACACACTCTATGTATTATTTATTTTCGTTTGTTTGATAAATGCAATAATTTAATTTGTAGCAATAAAGAAATAACAAACAAATGTATTTTGATAAACTTCATACTTAATTTCATATATTTTTTTAATATTTCTGGAGTAGTGTAAGATAGGCAAAACAAAATGTCGTTGAAAATTGTCTTATAAAATCAGTAAGCTATATCGGCATCTCTCTGCGGTGTGTATTTATATATACATTTGTATATTTATTTATTTGTCAAAATACATTTATATCTATTAAATTTCTGTCTCGTGTAAAATAACTGCATTGTTCTGCAACGTAAATAAATGTATATACATGTATCTTTAAAAGAGGAACGATAATGTACTAGACCGGCATTTTTCATTTTTATTTTGTTCCAACCTCCTTGATTTTCACTTTGAAATTTGGTATACGTTAAATTTCTTTTGACCGTACAGTGCTTATGTAACACAAATATGAAGAGTAAACTGGCGACGTGATATTATCTCTTGCGTTCAACAATACAGCGCAAGCAGGGGATTTCCAAATATCGGAAAGCATCGTGGTAAATCTCCAAGATGATTGCCCCCATTCCGCTCCCATATCACAAATTACCGACGATAATCTATCTAAAATGTGGGCTAATCTTGTCTTTGTGTCAGGATTGTGTCGCCGTGCCTGCACTATCTTTTTTGGTGGTTCGGTGAACGCTACAATGTAAACATTAGGCTGTCGGTGTCCTGATTTATAGAGTCCGGGCCAAGATCGCACCTGCGTGGTGGGGAGGATGACAGTGATGATGATGATGATGATGATATATACTACAATTATTACTTGTTGTTGATGTTTTCATCTTTTATCCCTACAATTGTTTTTTTTATTATGATGAATCATTCGGAAGTGAATTATTATCATAATTATTATATTATTATCATTATCATTCTTCTTCTTTTTTATAATAATAATTTTTTTTTTAGTAAAATTTAAAGCGTTATTATTTTTATTGTTATCTTTATTATTTGCCTTTGTCATATGTAATATTTCATTCCAAAAACGATGGATACAATTCAATTCAGGCTCGATTTCCACCAACAATACATATAAAGCGCCAAGTAACACCAAATTTCTTAAATTAGGAAGGAACGCATATCACCATTCCTGGTTTACGAAATATTCAAAAACATGACGAAGTTGACATCATATACTGAATAATTAAAAATATTTGTTTTAAGTAATCAAATATTTGAATATTTTTATTAGAGAAATAAAATTGTTTTAACTCAAACATCATAAATAATTAAAGATCATCAAACGCAATAGCGACGACTTAAAAAGATTGCGGTATCGTTTATTTTGTCATCCTGCGATTGTATTATTAAAGTATTTACAAACAACTGTTATAATTGTGAATAGCATGTTACATGATTTGTACAATACTTAATTATAAGTTTATTTTAATTTAAAGACCGACAAAAAAACAGACAAGTTGTTTGCATTTAATAGGGCTAATTAACGACGTTTATGAACGACCGATTCAAACATATATATAAAAACAGGCTGAGTAGGTAAGTGTGAAATACTGTTTGCTTATTTAACAGCCACATTAAAATCGGTGAGTTTTAGTATGAAGTACTATACATATTTTACCAAAAATCGGTAATTCAACTATGCTTATTTAACAGTCACATTAAAATCGGTGAGTTATAGTATGAAGTACTATACATATTTGCCAAGATAAAACGCAATGGTATTTTTTATTGTTGCACCGCAAGCATTTATCGGGGAGTAACACCTTTACCTTACCTGGTCAAATTCCCACTTTGCCAACTCTGTTTTTGGTAGCAAAATATATAAAGTTGGCAAAGTGGGAACACCCCAAATAAATATTTAGATATTCCTTTACGCCAAGAACGGTTGATATGGTTTGAATTATTGGAGTATGGACGAAGTCTGTCTGCCATTATCATTTTGCAATTGAATACACATTGTCCTTATTTTACACCTTTTACATTTTACTACTTAAATATGACAGTCTATGAAATTTTGGACAAAGAGAGGTAATGGCTGTTTCTCGCCTTACCCTACATAGGTAAGACATCAACCGTATAGAAAGTAAGACTAATTACAGTTCATACAAATGCCGATCTATTTATAGCAACACAGACAACACCGACCGTTACTACGCGTCATCTCATTCCAGGTTTATTGGTTCATAACAATGCAGACTGATTTTTACGTCAATTAACTCCCACCTAGTTCAATTTCGATTATATCAGTAAAAGAGTTTGTTAATTGTCAGTTTTAAAACACCAAGAGGGTTAACAGTATCGACAGCGAGAAGAGCACTGACGTATACGTTAGCACCCTTGCTTGGTGCGTTTTACTTTGGTGGTATTTATTGTCTGCCTTGTTGAGTCAATACATGAAGAATAGCACACTTGTGGTACGTGAATTTGAAGCAGTGTACGTGGAATAAGGTCTTTAGAAAGTATTTCTTCATTGCATGCTGTTTGAAATTCGATATTGTCTATTGATAATCTGTAAGCTTCATACTGGTGACCCATATTTGGAGAAAAAGTTAATCACAAGTCGCCCACTCTAATTATTGCATTACACATGTCCTCACTAACTGGCCTAATTCTTTTCAGTTAAAAAATCATTTCTTTTAACGTCGATTGGGCATCAGTCGTAATGGTTCCTGGGTTGGACCAGTACTGTGCGTCCGGGAAAGTCATAAAACGAGTCTTGCTCCGGCGAGGTTCAAACAATTAACCCTTAGGATTAATGTTATTCACGCTACCACTTGTCTGAGGTACCCTCTTTCATTTTCAAAAGTAACGAACATTTGTGATATGAACTGGAGAAATTATAAATGTAGGCTTCCTATATTAATAGATAGGCAAATAGTTGTAGAGAATTACAGTCGTTGTGGCAACAGTGTTAATAAATATACGTGGTGATCTAAGTTTATTTATTTATTTATTTATTTATTTATTTATTTATAGCTGCAGTAAACGATATGCCCCTGGTTCGAGACCCAGTCAGGTAATTTTCTTACCCTGTAACATAAACACATTGCAGCTCGTAACATACAACGTATTATCAGCTTCCTTACTACCTTCATCAAAACAATCATTTTATATTTGGTACATTTTATACCACAGGGAAGTCGGACAAGAATAGCTTTACTTTGTATGTTAGTGCAAAAAGGTTAAAAAAAACCCCACCAATGTTCATAACTATACACATCATTTCTCATCAGTGTCATTTAAAACAATTCAAAAACTTACCAGTGAAGGTGGAACTTGTAAAGATGCGGACAATCTTGGAACCAAGGGGAGGTAATTCCTCTAGTTCGCCAGTGAGGACCCGGATTAACTTCTCCTTCTCTTCATCTCGGAGCTGGTCATCCTCATCAAACTCCCCAGCCCCGTCCTCTGACCCCGTCTCCCCGTTCACCCCATTCACTGACCCATTTTCAAGTTTATCCGCTTTATCTGCAGCGGACAATTTATCCTTTCCGCCCTTTTCACCAGATTTATCGGCCTTTTCGTGGCCCTTTTCCGCCTTTCCATCCATGTTAAATGTTCAAATCCATCTATCCGTTCACAGTCATTTTCGGATATTTTAAGTTTTTCAAACTGTATAAAACATAGTCCTTGTCACAAATGATATAAGAATGACTTATTTCATTGCTACATATATTTAGATAACCATTCTAATGAACAATATATGATCAAACAAAGTCCCCCAGAAAGTTACGCTTCAACACCAACATATACACAAGCACCTGTAATGAAACTAAGCACAATATTGAATACGCGTTTCCGACCCGAGCATATTTATACACATTCAATCCTTTAAAAAATGTATCAAAACATCATAGAAATGTATCATTCGTATCTATCACGTTTTGAAAATACCTAGTACAAAACCCACAGCCAGAACTCACTACCTAATTTCCTGTCCTATTCGATTCTCCGAAGTTATTCCTGATATGAAACGGTTGACTCGTAGCGGTAATTGTTAGATTACTCCCGTTTAAAACCAATGTACTGTTTGAAGGATAATCCTATTACCGTTACGACACTTCCATAATCTGACTTTATTAAAACCTCTTTTCTGTAAATAATGAACATGAAATAGAGACATCGAGGAATACGTTAATCGTCTTACAGCTGGTCCCCGTGGGACAGGTACAGCCCATGATTTCGTACTACTGTCATTTTCTAATCTCGGTACAGTATAATTCAAACCCATACATAAGCTTTTGTTGTAGATTCTATGCAATTATTGACATTAAAGCACGAATGAAGAGATAGTGAGTGCTAGACTCCACTATTTGATTGACAGTCAAGCGGGATATATGTCCGTTGATAGCTGATCTTTCACTTGTACTCATCTATCAGTTTTGATGTAACCTGAAATATGCCATTTTATTTCATACGAAGCGTATTTCGGTCAGTTTATTTAACACTAAGTATAAAATGACTTACGATAGATATAAAAGTTATTGTTACCATTGTGTGTGTGTGTGTGTGTGTGTGTGTGTGTGTGTGTGTGGTGAGAGAGAGAGAGAGAGAGAGTTTAACGTCCCACTAACTGTATTTTGGTCACTTTGAAACTATGACTACACGAGAGAGATATAGTGCTGCATCGCTTCCATATCACGCCGTAGTCATATATTATTCTATTTAGCCATTTTCAGAAGGTATTAGACCCCAGGAACAATTCTGATACCACTGTTATGATACCACACCTCGTCACATTATCCTGTCACTGAGCCAACCTGATCTGGATATATACCGTTATAGACTGAGCGCCAAGAAAAGGCTATGTACAAATACAGTGAACCATTTTTGACAACTTCAGTATACGTGTTGCGGCCGGGGATCGAAAACACAACTTCCTGGTTTGAGAGTGGGGTCTCTTACCACTCGATCACCGCAGATATCGTTTTAATAAAACCCAAACTGTTGCAGTCAATGACACGAGAGTTATTTTTGTAACTTTTTGAGTATATACACACCCGAAGGGTGTGGTATTTATTACAACGATCATTAAGACAGGTATTACCACTATAATATCAGAGCCGATAAGCTAACATTTGAACAATTTATCATGTATGGCTTCGTGAAAAATAGAAACCCTGGTTTGTGTTGACAATTGGTATCATCTTACGTTTATCAATCTATCGTATCGCCTTTCGGTACTTGACACAAAATCAATCTGTGGTCAAGTGGTTAGCGTGTTCGATCCGGGTTCAAACCTTAGATGCGACACGACCAGGTCGTTTAAAATAGAACTGATATATCATCAAACAAGGATGATCCGGTATCGGGAATGGTTTCTTGTCGCGAGTCCTCAGTGTCATAACGCAATGAGGCAGCACTATATTACCTTTCATGAACACTCGGTATCATAACGACCGAAATACGGAGGGATAGGACGTTAAAAACATACACGTGCAAACAAAAAAATAACATTAATATAATTATCTATTTAAATCGTTTCTCTCAAATCTAATTCTGGGAAAGAATACATTTTAATAGCAACATATTCTTTAAATAATTATGATTTTTTTTCTTATTTAAGTAAAGTATGTTTATATAAACCTGCATTTCTTACATTAAAGAACGAAGAAAGTAACGTATATATTTTTTCAACCAGTCATAAATAGAAAAATATTGCTAGTCTTATAACTGCCCTGGTAGTTTTAGTTCATACAAAACCGTTTTTATCACTAAGTAGTCAGCTATATATTATATACGTACTCTATTCCCTTATTTTAACAACTAGTAATCCATATTTTGGCCTGATTTATTTTGAGCTTTTTACTTTAAGAGCTCCGTACAATCACGTTTGTCTCTATTTCTTAATATGATACACATTAAAGAGAAATAGAAACACGGGCGGTTTGGATGATGGTATTCAAATTATGTTAATAAAAGAAATGCTTTTGTAAGATTGTTTTTTTTTAAAGATACGGTTGGACTGGTCATATTTGATTTCCATCAAATTCAGATGGTAAACTATCTTTAATTCGGGTAAAATTTTGTGTCCATGCGTTTCTTATTGAGTCTCCTAGATTTCTGTTGAGATTTATCACCCATCAATTTAAAAATAATTGAGTATTTGTCTAATTGCTTAAATACGCAGATTATCAATTCTCCTATGTATACTTTCGTCAAAGCCTTTTTTGTTCTTTTGGTACATTTTTCAGTGAAATACCGGGGTAGATATAGATAAATAAGAGGCCACACTTATTCCTTAAACTTAACGAAACGTACATGTTTCAGTCCTATACATACGTGTACGTTTGCCCTATGACTAAGTTCCTCTATTTAAAATCCATATTTACTTTCATGAATGTGTGCAAAAGACTTACCCGGACCGTAATCTCAATGTCGTTCTGTACCTTTATCGGTCTTGTACACGAAAACAGTATTTAAATCCAAATTAAATTCCGTTCAAAACAATCCATCAATACCGGTCATTGATCACGAGGCAGGACATTCCATTCAAATATATTGGCATTCACTCAGGGTAAAAAAGTCACTCCTGTTGCAAAATCCTGTTATTCCCTGACTGAATATTTCGCGTTTAAAATTGAAATAATGCCCATCCCTTCACTACTCTAGAATGAGGTTGAGGTAGGCAAAATGTACTGTATTCATCCGCCGGTTGCTACCCGGACACAGTCAACTATCCACTACCACGATCATGACAATCTTGCAGACGTCTTCCCGTCGAGTTCGCCTGGTATCGGCTGAATAACGGGACAGTAAAATCGAAACAGCAATGTTTAGTTAACGATTAGCCTGATAGGGGTAGGTCCCACCGTTTGTTTAAGTGATTGTCGATAGTCGGGTGCACTCGGTCATTTCCGCGAGTTCACAGTCGTTATATTTAAGTTTTACTTTAGTATAATGAACAAATCATTCAAGGTAGAAAACTGGTGAAGATGCTTGTGTTTTTGGTGAGGCCGGTCCTTCAGTATATATTCTAGACACTTTATCATATTCACGTATGTCACAATATTTGAAAAAGAGAAACACCTCTTTTTAGCGTGACTCGCTGGGCAAATTAAAAATGTTGAATTAAAGATTTCCGAGCACAGCTGTCAATCAATCAACCAAGTTTATTTCCAAATCCCATACCACATATGACAAAATGAGAGTACAAAACACTCACATTTTTTTTTCCAAGCAAAGAACGATGCTGCCATACGACAAATGCAACAATAATTTAGTAAATAAATTGATACATAAGTCATAAAAAAGTTTTTCATATTTACTATAATTAGAATTATAACACACATTATTTATTTAAACGTTTCCTGTCATCTAAAATGAGTTACGTTCTAGTAGATAATGGAACTCGTCTTAAAAATTATTGCTACAATACAGAGTCCATATACGGCTATTTAGAGCTACACATTCCTACTTGAAGAGTTTTGTTTTTAGTTCTAAATTTAATATAAAATGTATGTATTAAAAATACTTGTGTTTATAATCTTTTTAATAAACACTCTGAAATCAACACAATTTCTTTCCTTAAACGAAAGTAAAAAGAACATTCACACATTATTAGTGCATTGGATCGAATGCGTATATTTACATAAAGTCTTTATTGTTTCTTATCATGAAGCAGAATTGTGCTAATTATCTGTTTTTAAAAGAATATAATGTATTAAAAAAAAAAAAAAAAAAAAAAAGGTATGTAAAACACGTGCAGAGTCAGGTGTTACTGCCTTAGCTAGGTATTCCATATGCCAGCGTCGGACACCCACGGCTGCCTATTACATCTGTCAGCGTCGGACACCCAAGGCTGCCTATTACATTTGTCAGCGTCGGACACCCACGGCTTCCTATTACATTTGTCAGCGTCGGACACCCAAGGCTGCCTATTACATTTGTCAGCGTCGGACACCCAAGGCTTCCTATTACATTTGTCAGCGTCGGACACCCACGGCTGCCTATTACATTTGTCAGCGTCGGACACCCAAGGCTGCCTATTACATTTGTCAGCGTCGGACACCCACGGCTTCCTATTACACCCAGGCTCCTATTACATTTGTCAGCGTCGGACACCCAGGCTGCCTATTACATTTGTCAGCGTCGGACACCCACGGCTTCCTATTACATTTGTCAGCGTCGGACACCCACGGCTGCCTATTACATTTGTCAGCGTCGGACACCCACGGCTGCCTATTACATTTGTCAGCGTCGGACACCCACGGCTGCCTATTACATTTGTCAGCGTCGGACACCCACGGCTGCCTTTTACATTTGTCAGCGTCGGACACCCACGGCTTCCTATTACATTTGTCAGCGTCGGACATCGACGGCTGCCTATTACATTTGTCAGCGTCGGACGCCCAAGGCTGCCTATTACATTTGTCAGCGTCGGACACCCACGGCTTCCTATTACATTTGTCAGCGTCGGACACCCACGGCTGCCTATTACATTTGTCAGCGTCGGACACCCACGGCTGCCTATTACATTTGTCAGCGATGAATGGAAAGTGTAATCAAAATGAGGTTAGTTTCCAAGTTTATCCCAGTGAGTAATAACAATAACAACTGGTGATATCATGCGTATATCAAATTGAAATACAAAATCAATTTTAAGACAAAGCTCGGTACAAAAGTGCAAATCAGACATCTGTTTTCTTCAAATAAGCTAACATACCTTGAAGTAAACAGAGAAATCAACTAAATAAGTGCACGTGTATTATTAATTTTTTGGGTCAATTGATTTAAGGATTTAAAGGGTTCCATCCTTGACCAACCGCGCCACGAAAGATATTCATATGGTATGGACATTCATGGACACGAAAAATTGATTAAACAGTAATGGCTTCGTGTCCCAGTAGTAACGTACATGGCTTGGAATCCCGTTGTGGGGAGAGCTGTTTTTCATGATCTTCCAAATGGCAAGGTACTAGTCCAATCAATGAACCTCGAAGGTGATCAGTTCGTTTCCAAATCGGCGCGGAATATATACAGATGTACAGTCAAAATCAGGTAAATCAAATACTCATACAAGGACTTTCTCAGGATCAAACTATCTCTATAACTCACGTACTCGTACAAAGACTTTCTCAGGATTAAACCATCTCTATAACTCACGTACTCGTACAAAGACTTTCTCAGGATTAAACCATCTCTATAAATCATATACTCGTACAATGACTTTCTCAAGATCAAAACCATCCCTATAAATCACGTACTCGTACAAGGACTTTCTCAGGATTAAACCATCCCTATAAATCACGTACTCGTACAAGACTTTCTCAGGATTAAACCATCCCTATAAATCACATACTCATACAAGGACTTTCTCAGGATCAAACTATCTCTATAAATCACGTACTCGTACAAGGACTTTCTCAAGATCAAAACCATCCCTATAAATCACATAGTCGTACAAGGACTCTCTGTGGATACAAACCATCTCTATAAATCACGTATTTATACAAGGACTTCCTCTGGATCAAAACCATCCTTATAAATCACGTACTCGTACAAGGACTTCTCTGGATCAAAACCATCGCTATAAATCACGTACTCGTACAAGGACTTCTCTGGATCAAAACCATCGCTATAAATCACGTACTCGTACACGGACCTTCTCTGGATCTAAACCATCGCTATAAATCACGTACTCGTACAAGGACTTTCTCTGGATCAAAACCATCGCTATAAATCACGTACTCGTACAAGGACTTTCTCTGGATCAAAACCATCCCTATAAATCACGTACTCGTACAAGGATTTTCTCTGGATCAAAACCATCCCTATAAATCACGTACTCGTACAATGATTTTCTCTGGATACAAACCATCCCTATAAATCACATACTCGTACAAGGACTTTCTCTGGATCAAAACCATCCCTATAAATCACGTACTCGTACAAGGATTTTCTCTGGATTAATACAATATCTATAGCCAGAATATGATTTAAGGACCCTGTTATTTAACTCGGTAATGAGGCCGTCCTCAAGGTTTCGAGAGTGGCCCTATTATTTGTTTGTATGTTTGTTGTTTTTTGTTGTTGTTTTTTGGTTGGGTTTAACGTTTCAGTCATTTTGAGAGACATATATAGTGCTGCCACACTGCAGTATCACGCCGTAGACATGTGGCATGATACCACACCCAGTCACATTACCCTGACACCGGGTCAACAAGTCCTGGAACTACGGCCAAGCAAGGGAGCTATACCAGTGCCAATTTTTACGACTTAGTCTTTGGTTTGTCGTGACCGGTTAATTATTTGTTCGCACGATAATTCAATTCGTAATTTAATATACACGCAACGAAACTTAATGTCAACGGATGATAATGATTCTTACACTGTCCCTTGTATCAAGGTGGACGTATGAGCACGTATATTCTAATATATTTTGATGTGAAAACGCCAAGTCGTCTTTTTCAGCTCCTTATATGCCGGTGTGCCATGCTTTTAATTGTGTATATTAAACAGCACGCAGCAATTCCGTTCAGTTTGAATTATACTTTCAATTCTAAAGCCGTTTAAATTGTAACCGAATTCCCCTCAAATATTTTATTGGTTATTTGACCGTAATTATATTCCGTGATTAACACATACTTTTATTTAAATCGATAAATAATTATCGTCGAAGCTAAATAATTGGACCAATTTCGTAATCATCGTTTCCACTTTCAATCAGTTCGTTTTCTCAATATCGGTTTAAGACAAACTCGGTAAAGCTTTGGTATATCAGATAAATATAAGTCATAGTGGTAACCAAATATTGACGATGAAGGCAGTGGTTTGCTTAGGATTCCTTTACCTACGTTCTAAATCATAGTAATGATGTTTAGATGGCTGACTTAATCCCGGGGGACATGGCTCATCTCGGTGGGTTTGTTTGCTAGGACAGAGCGGGGAAATCTAACTCCTCGTGACACAGTTGTAAAGCTCACATGTGAGATTGAACCCTTGCTTTATCGGGGCGGCAGGGATTATTCAACTATGATAGGGTCAAACAAAAATGTGTGTTTAAGGCGAACCAAAATCTACTATGAGAAAGTAGTTTATATGAGGTGCGTGATAATAAATTTTTGAATTTGTGATATAAAATGAAAGTAATTTTCAAATTTTCTTATTTTGAGTTAAAAAATGAAAGGTCCACTAACTTGGTAAATTGCATTTTAATTTGACGTCAGAAGTTCACAGAATTTCAAAGAGTCTAAGATTTCTGCCTCATTCTCGTGCTTATGATTATCCCTAGATTCTTTGGCCACTTAATTGCATCTGACCACCTATCCAGTTGCGATCTCACTCTCTCTCTCTCCTCCCCCCCCCCCCCCCCCCCCCCCCCACACACACACACCACTCTTCGCAATTAGCGTTCAGCAAAAGAAAAGAGGCAAGCTGGTCCCAATTCTACCGCCTATCTGAGAACCATTGTTATTCAAAACTGATAACCATGACAACATTCATAATTTTATAAATTAATGTTATTTGATTTGACTTTTTTACTTTTCTCATAATCATAAATGTTATTTTCGTGAAATATAACGAAACTGATATAATATATTCAAAACTAAAGTCAAAAGTGAAAAAAGTAAATCCGATGGCAGTGGTTATCGACAAATGTAAGGGGAGGTAACTACTGCGGCGGAGTTTGCTCAAACGTATGTTTATTTCATATTGAACAGCGCCAGCATGTAGATTAGATGTTCGGGAAGCGCTCGTTAATTTACGTAGGGTCACATCTCATTTCGGAGTGAAATGGTCTTTTGAACTAGGACGCTTCTTCAATGTCATGATGACTTAGTGACACTTTTTTAAAACCTTCGAGTTTAGTGTACATTACAAAAATTACTACACTATACTTAAATATGTGTATGTATGATTTGTGTGAAAGTATGTGATAGTGAAAATAATGTATATGTTTTGAAATCATTACATCTCTAGTATTCTTTTGTTGAGTAAAAGGTGTACACGTGTTCCAAGTCGGCTTGAAAATTTTAAAAACATGATATATACTGAAGAGATATTCCACGTTTATAATTTTATGCTATAGCAATATAGTCACTCCGATATATTATGTACATCAAATTAGATTTTGACGTTAGGGACATTTATAAAAATGTAAGATTACCTGGAAAACATGGTGATAACGCACTTCGCTTAAGGTAATGTCCCTGCAATGGTTCCGCTACATTTCGGACATCATGGCCTTTCACGGAGATAACCAAGCTTTCTTTATGTTTCATAGGATATGGTGTAAGGGCGCCCGACAAGACACGTTGGTTTTCAACCGGTTTCCTCCCACGATAATGACCGCATTTGCTAGGAGTAGATTACATCAGAGAACGTATTAGATCTACGCAATCGATGTATAATAAATAAAGTGTAATAGAATAGGTTTAAGTTTAAGATAACTTCGTAAATGTTGGTGGAACGCTCCGACATGAATCATAATCGAACTTGGCAAAGAGCATATCTTTCTAGATTTTATCATGGTAGTTTAAGAAATAAAAATATCAAAATGTGAAAGAAAATGTTATCTTTTGGAAATAACGCCGGATGTAGTTTTTGCAATAAAGTCTACTGGTTTTATATCTTAATCACAGAATTTTGCTTTCAAGTTTGATAAGGGTATATCTATGAAAAATATGCGGATTCTAAATTGTAACCTAATCAAACTCTTTATTTTTAAACAGTTTTTATTCAGTTTAATTCCAGACCATGCTTCTTGATTTGCTGCCAGAACACCAAAAGGCTTATTTCTACGATTTTGATAATTCATTCACTGATATCCTCATGTATATGCCCGTGTCCTGTTCTCTATTCGCCACAATATCTCGCGCCAAATTCATTTGTTTTTACAACGATAGGGAAACGTGTTCTTACAACTTATATTAACTCCTCTCGATAGTTTTCGAGTTGGATCGAGAGTATTTTGTCCCCCAGCGGTGTTCGAAGTCATAACTCTTTGCAAACATGTACGTAGGCCACCACTGTACCACGGGGACTCAATAGCAGCTTACATGGATCCTTGTATAGATGTGTAGGTTAATCTGGAAAGATAAAGACTCGGCCTGTATGTAGTATTGACAATTTATCGAATAAATCATCATCATCATCATCATCATCATCATCATCAAGAACAACAACATTAAGGGTCTCTTTCTTATAAATTGTCGTTGGGTCAATTTAAAATCCTTACATCCAGTTTCTTTTCCTTCCGGTAGTTATATCATTGTGTTTTAAACTCTTCAAACTACCGAAATGGAAGGAAACAGAGATATTTCTAAATATCCTTCGGTTGCCGAGAGATATTACACACCAAAATACTATATAAGTAAGTCTGAATTCTATATTTTACAATATTACAGGTGTTTTACACTGTGTAGGTATTATTCCAATTATAAATTTACATTATTATGAGTTTTCGCGAGGCACTACCTTGTGAGATTTATTCAGAATATCCGTGCCTCGAGACTTTGCGGCAATACAGGTTGTGTATATTTTGTCTAGGAGCATAAAAGGTCAATATATAACATCTTATGAGTAGAAAATTTAATGTCAACGATTCTTTTTAAATTTAATTTGGCTTTTTCGAAAGTCAATGCCGGCCCACTCCTGCCATTTAGTCAAAATGGATACACTGCAATACGCAGTCAAAATAAATCTCTATACAGTAGAAATTTCAATAACCAGACATGTAATTAATAAAATCATGTGTTTGAATAAGAGCTCTCAACAGTTCATACGTGCAGCTAATTAGTTTAGTACCATGTTATCACGTATTCCTGTGTAATGCACAGGTGTTAACACTTCATTGAGATGTGTCAATGAAAATACAGGAATAGGGTAAAATAGATAACCATTCTACTCATGAATTACGGTCTCTCTCTCTCTATCTCTCTTTCTCTCCCATACAACAACAAAAGTAACAGAATATTATTTTGGAGGATTGAACTTGTCAGTAGATGTCATTTATTGGATAAAAAAAATAAAAACTATACTAAATAATTTAGTATTATCAAATACAGGGGATGTAACAAATAACAGGTATCAGAACATCTCCTGACAAATTTTTTACATATTTAAACATTTTTGCAATTTTTATTGATATCAAAATACAATATATACAAGCTGATGGATAAATTTTCTAAATGATTGAATTTAATCTTCTGGGGTGCTGTCGAGTCACTAGATGGTCAACTAGGTAGCAAATTATCCAAATTTCAACAATTCTGCATAAAAAAACAACAAAAAAAACAACAACAACAACACAGAAATATTAACTAAAATAATATTATATGAATCTATAGTAGAATATAGACTATATTGACTTCTAATTAATTCCATCCAAATTGATATGTTTGACGAAATGGTAATTGGACAGTTTAACAAAACATGTCTTTTTGTCAAAACTATATAACATTATTTTGATGAAGTGGTAGTTTGACGAAATGACTAATTCAACATCAGAGATATGAAAAGGTTCGAACATACTTTTTTTTGTTAGACGAAAAATTAGGTGAATGGGATTTGAACGATATCTTGCTGAGATGATTAACATCTTGAAGATGTATTACAGTATCACTCATAATAAAAAAGCAACTAATGAGAGACATACATATTTGGATTAATTGGCATAAACATCATCGAAATACCCACGGGCGGTAGATAGATCATAGATATATATGATTACATGTACATGTTTGCCTTTAATATTTAATGTCTATTTAAGTAAGCATATTCACTTTACTGTAATTACTTGGTTGATAAATTAACTGTGCAACATGTTTTTTGGTGTTCCATTTTGAAAATTAATTGTTTCTTAACTGCTATTTACCGTTGTTGCTTAATTCACTTTACAACTCATTTATTGTGTTCCATCCTCTTGATATATTGTCAGTGTAGCATGAACAGGTCGAATTATTCATTTTTAATAACATTGTAACATTGTCTTGACCATGATTTTACTATATGATATTATGTTCATTGTATGCAACCAGAAACTTGTATAAGTTTACGTTGCTTAATAAAATATATTGAATCTTGAATCTTGAATCTAAAGGCCATGAGATATTAAGGCTGGATGTTGTCGTTTTAATGTGTTTCAAATTACGCCTTTTATTGGTCGCATCACATTTTAAAAATCAATCATAGAGGCCATTATATACAGCTATTTATTGTTTACATTACTTTCAAGCCTCCATGCTAACGAGTATTACATTAGCAAGGCGCATTTTCATCGGTTGATAATTTAATCAATTGCAACTGTATTACGACGGTTTGCTTGCCTATTTTCCCGTATACACAGAACTTAACCAGAGCTTCTCTGGACTAACTTTTTACCTATAATATCAGAGAGAGGGATCTCTGTATGATAGCATTTGCTCTGTATGTGAAAGGCCCCGAGTTAGAGCCCCATTCAGGCTGAACATTTTTCTCACCCTGTGACATATATTGTGCTTCAGGTGGGGAGGTTGGGCTTTAAAAGGAATTTGACATTTTCCATTTTTGGAGTCTAAATTCCTACTCTAGAGTGATGGTAATTTGTCAAAAAATC
This sequence comes from Solen grandis, assembly GCA_021229015.1. Classification (NCBI taxonomy): domain Eukaryota; kingdom Metazoa; phylum Mollusca; class Bivalvia; order Adapedonta; family Solenidae; genus Solen; species Solen grandis. Next base: position 11,183,971 of record CM037779.1, read on the forward strand.
CCCGGCGTTGGAGATGTTTTGCCAGGATCTAAAATTTGCCTAAAGTCTCTTTATCTGGCTTTGGTCCATTCAGGCTGTCAGGAATCGCCTTCTATCAAAAGTCCCATGTATGCATGCAGCCACCCCATGGGGCCAAATATTTATCTATAGATACATAAGTATGTGTACATTGTAGCATACTGACACACTCCCACAAAATTAATACAACATCTTGAATAATTATAACAAGCATGGATTGGAAGAAAAAAAAAGAAAAAGATCTTTTTAGACCCAACATTTACAAACATTCATGCAATAGCAACAGATTTGCAAAGAGACAACAAGTTGATGTAATACTGCTGGATTTCACAGAGGCCTTTGAGAAAGTGCTGCATATCTGCTGCTTGAATAATCTGGACAATATACTATGGAATCAGGGGAAACACCACAACATAGATACAGATGTAACCTTGTCAAGCTGGAAACAGAATATTGTAGGGCACAAGATCATACACTGCCTCAGTGCTGTCTCGTCTGAATGTGGTTGAATTTCAGAGCACTTGTGTCTTGCCATTAACAAGGGAGATAATCCCTATAAATAATAAACAGTGTTTTGTCTAGAGTTGCATCCCTTGAATAAGATTTTTTATTTTGTCTTTCTGCTTTTCAGATCCCAAAAACCCTGGAGAAGACGTTTGTATATTGTGTCATTCCAACAAGTAAGATTTTTTTCCATCTGTTCTGGCTTACAGTTAGTATGGATGAGGTATTGTGCTACTATAGTTACCGGTAGTTAGTATCAAGAGAAGTGACAAAATTAGTGGACAAACTAAGTTAGAAACTAGTCTCATAGTTGAATGAAATATTTTTTATTTTAATTACTCTCACAATAGCAACCTAAGTTTGGCTAGTCCTTTTAGCTCACCTAAGCACAACATGCTCATGGTGAGCTATTGTGATCGCCTTTTGTCCGTCATCTGTCCGTGCATGCATCTGGCGTCAACAATTTCCTTTAAACCACTTCTCCTCCTAAACTTCTGAATGGATTTTGACAAAACTTCACAGGAAGCATCCTTATGATGCCTTCTATCAAAGTTGTTCAAATTATTTTGATTGGGATCACCTGATTTTACATTGGCTTATATAGGAAAAAAATGAAAAATCTTCTCCTCAGAAACCACAAGGCCTGGAGCTTAGATATTTGGTGTGTAGCAATGTCTAGTGGATCTCTACCAAGTTTGTTCAAAGCATGACCCTTGGGCCAAATTAGCCCTGCCCCAGGGGTCACTTAAATTAACATAGGCTTATATAGGAAAAAAAAACTAGAAAAATCTTCTTCTCAAAAACCATAAGTCCTTAAGATATTTAGTGTGTAACATGGCCTTCTGAACATCTACTAGGTTTGTTCAAATCATGGCCCTGGGGACAAAATTGGCCCCGCCCCAGGGGTCACTTGATTTTACATAGGCTTTAATAGGAAAATCAAGAAAAATCTTCTTCTCTTATAGTATGTTATATAAATACTGAAGGTCTGAGTTAGACCAAAATTTACCTTGACATTTTGGATCCTTCACATCTTCTTCTTTCTTTTCTCTCTATCCAAATCAACTCCATGGTTATTTCAATCTGTATAACGATTTTCGTGATGACAACACCGAAACATTATGTATTTAGCGGGATTGACCAATGCAAGATTTCTAAAATGGTTGAAAAATATCAAAATATCAAATTAACATTGATCTGGTCTTATTTATGTAGTTTTCCATGTGCTTCCGGTCCGCATTATTTTTACACAACCGTAAGAAATCATATAACGTAAGATTTACCTTTTTCTCACTTCCATTCATAGTTGCACACCTTTTCTGCTTCATATTAAATCACACGTTCGGTCTTCTTATTCCTTACCTGGTTTCTCTTATTTTTCGTTTCGATAAGGGAAACTGGTTTAATATATTCATGTTTAAACAGTGTTATTGTTATAATACTGATTTTTCGTATTGCTATATATAGTATTACTTTGTTTTATATTCCGGCACTTTCCCTTATATTTCGTTTCGATAAGGGAATCCGGTCCGGTCCAGGCATAAATTCATTTAATTAATTCTTTAATCAATCAAGTATGTTATGTTATGTTATGTGATCTATATACGTTTGTATCGATTTGTACATGTATTGTGTTGCATTTGATATGAAAGTCTATATTTATGTTTTTGTACTATGTTTATGTTCTACATGTGTTTATATACATTTGTACATTACCGTCATGTTCATATTATGTAATTTTATGTTTGCCGCATGGGTCGAACGACCTCTGGCTCTTTGAAATAAAACTATCTTAAACCACAAGGCCTGGAGTTTAGATATTTGGTGTGTAACATTGCCTTATGGATATATATCAAGTACGTTCAAATCATGGTCCTAAGGTCAAAATTGGCCCCACCCCAGGGATCACTTGTTTTTACATAGGTTTACATAGGAAAGATTTTTTAAAGATGTCCTTGTCAGAAACCAAAAGATCATGGGTTTAGATATTTGGTATGTAACATGGCCTTGTGGACCTGAATCAAGTTTTCAAATCTTGGCCAGGGGTCAAAAATGGTCCAACTTGTTGTTTTTTTACCACATGTAAACTTTTTGTGTGGAATTAAGATTATATTGCTGTTCTTCTGTATGGATTTTGTATTCAGTATGTTACCATGTTGTAACAATGAAGGCCATCTTGGCTCTCTTGTTTTCTCTAGAATCATATCATGAAGAAGTTGGGCCCAGAATGTAAACTAGCCACAGAAATATCACAGATTGCTTTCTGTTACAAAAAAAATCTTCTTAGCCTAATGACATGACTATGGACCAACAATTTTTCACATGGATATACATTAGGAGCAATTTCAGCCCCTCACCGCGTGGGTTCGAATCCCAGCAGGGTCATTTGGATTTTCATGTGAGGAAGCCTTCCAGCTGGCTTGCAGTAGGTTGGTGGTTCTACCTGGATGCCTCCATGCATTCGGGGTCTTCCTCCACCTGTAATTAGTTGGACGTTGCTGTATGACTGAAATACTGTCGAAGCGACGGTAATCTCAAATAGTCAAATCATGTCTTCTGAAAGTCACTTGATTCGCAGAGTGGCTAGATTTAAGTGAAAGAGGCAAATGGTTGAAATTGGCGATACCTACTGTATTTCTTGCGGCTGACGAAGGATTATACATGCTGATGTGAGCAAATGATTTGTTTAATTATTGCTTTGGGTTACATCATTCTTGTGCCAAGACAACTGCTTACACTGGAAGTCTGGGTGTATGATATTCTCAAAACTGGGGTTAGTCTCATTGCATGATAACTGTGTTTGCAGGGGTGAAAAAATAGTGATTATCTGTTGCATAAATGTATATGCTTGCGATAGGTCTTGGAAGTTTATGAAAACAAGAGGGCCGATATTCTAAAAATTGGGGTTAGTTTCATTGCATGATAATTGCGTTTGTATGGGTGAAAAAATTGTGATTATCTGTTACATAAATGTATATGCTTGTGGTAGGTCTTCAAAGTTTATGAAAACAAGAGGGCCAAGATGGCCCTGAATCGCTCACCTAAGAAATATTGCTTTCATTGCCTTTTATAACATAGTCATACTGAATACAAAATCCATGCAGAAGAACAGCAATATAATCTTTATTCACACAAAAAGTTAACAAAGTATTTAATTATAACATCATAAATAACTGAGATATTGATATTTTTCAGGGAGGGTATGAGCCTTAGTCAGTCGAGAATAGTATTCCTTTATTATATATAGTGATATATGACTCACCTTTTGTACCAAACCATTTTGTTCTTGAAGGGCAATCACAGATCCCTCGCATGTGGTCACCTGTCCAGACACATGGGTTTCTTACATGTTGCATGCAGCTCAAAACTTGAAATGTTAGCCTAGAAACAACAGTTCAGGTCTTACAAATATGCATAAGCTCATCAAAATCAGAAGTTTGGTCTTATTTTGAGTCACCTTAGAGTCTGTTGTAAGGAAATTGCTCTTAGTCAAATTGTTTCATTGATTTCAGGATCTATCTGTGAAGAGCTGTGTAGGTAAATTTTTGATCTCCTTGATGGTTATTCTAATTGTGTAATGAGAGGAGACCTAACTTCAGCTTTGAAGGCTGTAGATTTGTTTGGGGCATCTATTAGTCCCCAGCAGTGAAATTGGTTGGGGACTATAGGTTTGCATGTCTGTCCATACATCTGTCTGTCCATTTGTTCGTTCCGCTTTTGTGTCCGCCCCATGACTTTTTTTTCATAAATTTCCAAGACACAAAGTACTGGTCCAACCAAGGAGCCATCAAGATGGAATAGGTATCCCAAATAATGTAAAATAAATGAGTTAAAATTGAAGTTAGTGATCACTGAAATATTTCATTAAGTTGGTTTAGATTTACTTTTGTCATGCAATTATGATACAGTACTTTGCTTTACCAATACTTCTTGTCATACCGCTGATATAGATATGGAACTTAATGTGCTTTTATGAAATTAGCAATATGTACAAGAGGTAAAAATTTTAACAAAAAAAAAAAGATATTTGTTTGAATTTAGCCACTGTATGAGGTTACCTAAGGAAAAACAGTCCTCAATGAATAATTTCAAGTTCAGTGGAGTAGTGCCAGATTAAATTCCATTAAAAAATTGAATGTTGTGACTGGTGAACATAAACTGACATCTGGTCTTGTAATATCAATATCTTGCATGGCCTCCACTATGGGTATGCACCTATCATATTCTGCCCCATGGGTATGGTGGCAAGCTGAAACATATGAATTTGACATCTTACCTTTTATGGAGTCAAAATCTCTAAATTAGAGCATAGCAATTTGTCAAAATCCCTACCTTAGAGAATTACAATTTCATTTTGTCAAAATCCCTACCTTAGAGCATGGCCATTTCATTTTATCAAAATCCCTACCTTAGAGCATGGCAATTAGTCAAAGTCACCAGAGTAGGAGTTGTTTTGCAGGGATCTAAAAGTCAGCATAAGCCTCTTTCCCTGGATTTGGAGCCATTCTGTTTGTCATTAATTCCTGCCTGTCAGAAACAGTCTTCTGTCAGAAGTCCAATGTATTGTATACCCACCCACCCCCACCTTCCCCTGCTGGGACTAAATATTGATGGGTGCATAATGACAAAAGTGCATCTATGTCTCATGCTAGCAATAAAGATTATAACATTGTACAAAGGGCTCCTCTTCCACTCTATGTAACAGTGTTATACTAATATCTTGCTTGGTGTCCAAGGTGATGTTGATCTAGCAAATGTCACACCTGGTCCATGCCCCAGGTGTTTTTCATCTTTTTCAGAATCTTAATTGTTTACTTTCGAGTCAATAAACAATCTCCCTGACCATGTTTTTCATTTGAAATCTTTTCGGTCATTAGGACTGTGCACTTGGCAGTGTTATTACTGCAGATTTCTCCATAGCACAGTGATAGATAAAGTATGCCCTGAGTTGCATCTCTGGCAGTTAACTTTTATATTATATACATACCTTGATCTTAAAATGTGCTTGTTTGAAATTTGTTGCCTTTTTTTGTTCAGTATGGTTGCAGCAGCAACATCATTGTAACTAAATCTATAATGGTAGGTTGATCTTGTCTGGCAGTTTGTGGCGCTGCACAATTTGCTTGTTTAGTTTTGGAGATATTTCACTGAAACTTTGCATGTGTGGTCGACATGACAGATAGTTGTGCTTCTTCAGTTTTGGAGATATTTCACTGAAACTTTGCATGGGTGGTGGACATGACAGATAGTTGTAAATGACATATTGTGTAGCATGTTTATAAATCATGCATTTTAGAGTTATAACCCTAGAAATTTCTGTACATATATGAATTATAGAGAAGTTTTGGTTCAAGCTACTTAATTAGTTTTGTAGCTATTTTACTGTAACTTATTAGGTTTTGAAAATATTTTTTACAAGGCTTTTAATGTGTCAAAGTATTGGGGATATTGATCACCTTCAGTGATAGTTTTAGTTTGGAATCAATTTTTGAAACACAAAAAATAGGCCAATTGTTTCTTAAGAAAATGGGTTTCATTTTGAATACCAAATGGCCATTATGTGATCCTATAAAGTAACTTAAATGGTACTTAAAGGTCACATATCCAATCTTGGCTAATCTGAACAGATAATTGCTCAAGCTAAAGAAGAATCTATTAGCAATATTTGATCTTCTATCTGAGATTGGCATCATCATGCTGGAAGTTTCTCACCTTTCCTTTTTTGTCCTTTTGTTTATTTTAGCTACATCACTAATATGAAGTGATGCTAAATACAGACTCTTTGACACTTTAGTTTTGTGTCTTGAACCTTTACCCTATAGGAAAGAATTGAATTTTCAAACACGTGCAGGTGACAGTGAGATTCCACAAAATGTATTTCAAAATAGAAACTTTCCTTTTCAGTGTGTTTTCTGCGTGTCTTGAAATTCAGATTTATGACATTCGGATTTTCATGTGAGGAAGCCTTCCAGCTGGCTTGTGGTAGGTCGGTGGTTCTACCCGGATGTCTCCGTGCATTCGGGGTCTTCCTCCACCTGTAATTAACTGGACGTCGCTATATGACTGAAATACTGTCGAAACGACGGTAAACTCAAACAGTGAATAGTCAAGTCAAATTTATGATATCCTCTGTACTACTTGTCCATATGGCTTGCGGTTTCACAACATTCCTTTAATTTTGAAGTAACTCGGCACAATTGTGCTTCTAGAAAAAGCAATGTTTTATGCTCAAGAGACAGGTATGTAGCGTAAAGGTCAAGGTCACAGTCTGGGGTCAAAGATCAAAAATGGGAACATTTTGTTATGTCCGTGCTCTAACATTATGCATGGATAGATTTTGAAATAATTTCACAGAAACGTTCTCAATCATAAAATGATGTGTAGTGCAAAAGACCCAGGTCTCTAGCTTAAAGGTCAAGATCACAATTCATGGGTCAAATGCCAAAAAGGGAAACATTTTATGCCTGTCCAGGCTCTTACTCTACTATGCATGGATGGATTTTAAAATAACTAGCATGATTTTCATATAGAAAAAGACAGTGTGTCCTGCGCAAGACCCAGGTTAGTAGCTCAAATGTCAAGGTCACAATCACAGGTCAAAGGTTGAAAAGTGGCACTCTTTTCTGTGCCGGGCTCTTAATATTGTTTTACATGTACATACAACAATTTTGAAATAACTTGGCACAAAGAGGCTGCTAGATATGTTGCACATGCAAGAACCATGTTTGTAGGCCAGAATTATTAAAAAGGGAAGATGGTCCTGTCACACACATGACCAAGGATTTAATATTTGTGATTTCCTTTGGGGGCATATGTCATGATGACTGACTGGTGACAGTTTTTTTGTGTGTTTTTAGGGTGTGTGTGTGGGGCGGGGTATATTATCTAGATTGAAAAAGGATTTTCCAAAATAGTTCTCAATTATCTAATTTGTTTTGGGCTTCTTATCATTTCAATTAATTAATTGCATTTCTTGAAAAATATTCCATCATGACTCTCTGCAGGCCTTTTATGTTTAAATTACATTCTCTTGAAGAACATGTATTTCGAATAGATATGAAACTGCAACCATCTTTATATCCTCACTGAGATAGAATCAATGCATTATGAAAGCAGAACTGGCTATCACAGAAAGCATAAAAGAGTCACTATACTGTACCATCAAGAAAGTATATAATTGTGCATCATTAAGGTAGTATATCAAACTGTTTTATCAGTATCGTAAATCATACTATCAAGATAGTACATCATACTTTATCACATGACGTTCCTTGTTTCCCGTGTAATGTAACCATCATTTATCTAACGCTTTTCGGTGGATTATAGGGAAATATCAGTGGATTTAATCCTGATAATGTTTTCCTATTCAAAAAAAAAAAAAAAAAAAAAAAAAAGTGAAATTATCAGGAACTTGAACCCGACCCTACGTTATTAACTGATCGAAGCGTAAATTGTGCTTGGTTTTACGCAAGAAATGTCGTCATAAATAACGTCACGCACGCGAAGTAATCCCGCCAATTTTTTACGTCTTTTTTGAATAACACAGCTAATTTCGGGCCTTTAAATAATGAAGTATAAAGAGAAATTGTTTGTTTTGGTGAAAGATCGATGTATATTTTCATTCGTGAACATGAACAGGTTCACTCAGTGAAATTATCAATCGATCTTACACCAAAACAAACAATTATCCACTCAATATATTTTTGTTATATTCAACACGTGTAATTTCCTTACTCAATAAATATATAACGCTCAAAATCCTTATTTTGTGAAATCAGTGGTTAAAATCTAACCTTTTTTCACATATCTCTTGGCCGCTACCATAATTGCTCTCACAAAGCTCTCCACAGTAACAAGGGAGGGATGTGATAGGTTTCCTATGTAAATTTATTCTTCACTAAATCCACCGGTCAAAATTGAGTTTTATTTTACACATATGATCTCCTAATACTATGTGGGAAACAATAAAGGTAACCAAGATGATGGAGGTCCTCTTTTATTTTTGAAGATTCTTACAATTATATCCAGTGTGGTAAAGAGCAACACGAAGTAGCAACACTACAGAAAACTTTGTAAAATGTAAAAAAATCATTTTATCTTACATAATATACGGAAGTGATAATGTAAGTATTTAACTTAAAATCCAGTATACAAGCTTTATGTCTCGTCTTCCTAATAATAATGAAATAATAGATTTTTAAAATAAGGCCATATTATATTGATTTTACAATGTGTTTTCTATATAGGGATCTTAAAACATTAATGTAAAACATTACTATATATAGATATTAGAAAAGTAATATTAACCTAAATAGATAAAGTAGAGATAAAATCTTGAAAAATATAATAATACACTTTCTTTTTGAAGAGACCGTTATTAACAGCTAATGTAATGTAGCTGGAACATGATATATGACGGAACACTGAATATTTAATGTAGATAAATCAAGGGCAGTTATTCTTACTGAATATAAATTCAAATAAATGTGTTGCGCCTAGCCACACCAAGTCAATCAAGGGGGAATAACCTGTCCAGGTTTCAGCACGCTCCTCATGATTCTTTTATGTAATTACCAAAGCAAATTTGTTAAAGAAATGAGGATCTCGCGGGCAGGAGTGGTCTCTTTATATATATATGTAATATTGATTATGGTTGGTGTGGGGTGGAAAAGGTTAAATCTTAAGTGATCAGTGCTGATGGACCTCAGCGAATCAAGCTAGGGCCACTATGACCAACTCGTCTTTGTTAAATTCTTTGGCTAGGTATGGTTACTTTACATCTCTTCTGAACTGGAGTTCAATAGGAATGGCACTTGACATACACATACGTTAGTTCAGCAAATATGGAAGACATATATGGGCGAAGAACCATGTATATCAAAATTCAAGATCACTATGAGTGTTATATTTAGGTTGAACCTGATACTTAATTTTTGACTTATTGGGCCAGAATATTGTAAGTAGAGCTGTCTGTTTTATAAGCAGTTTGACCTCTTGCATCTATTTCAAGTAAGAAAATTGTTAAGAGTCGGCAGGTGTTCCATTTGAATACTTTTGATACGGAAAACTACATACATGCGTGAAATAATCACAGTATACACATTGTATAATGTATATTTGCCCAAACCAAACAAAGTAATGGTTGTTTGCCCATTTAATAGAAGTTAATTTACCTACTCAGTAAAGACGGAAAATTATGCATTGTTAAACGACCTATATTTCAATTTAACTTATACGAATGGTTTAAATTGAGATACATATAAAAGAAATGTTCCATTTGTTGACACCCTGAAAATTCTAAGTGACCTTTTTAGCACAGGAAGCTCCTTTAATGATAAATTTCACGCAAATAGCTATGGAGTACAAACTAGGGTGAAGTTGAGTAGTACGTTACGGAAAAAATGATGTTTCAGAACTCAAAAGAGTGACACTGAGTTACATATCTAGCAAACATTCACACAATGGAAAACAGTGTTCGTGATGATTAAATATTGTGCAAATAGTTTAAAAATATAATTGTATATGCTCAATATCATTGTATCTTCCAGCGAGAACATGGCTATGCCCTCACTTACAAATCACCTTAAAAAGCAGGTCAGGTTTCTTTTCAGTCAGTATGTGTATATATATAGTAGGTGTTGACTACAAGTTCTATTTGAAAACCGATTTTTAGTTTTTAATGGGCTTCATTAACATCTTCCTAATTAATTTCCAATAAACATAACCACTTTTTTTGAAAAATAGCCTAAACACCTGTATCTGAAATTTGAATGCTTAAGGTAGTTTGTATTGAGAAAAGAATAGAAGAAATTCACGTATTGTATTTGGACGAATATCATTTATTTTACAGATTTATTAAGAATCAACCTGTACATACTCATCACAACAATGTATGAATAAAAAAAACCCCATCTTACTTAAGTTCATTTAATCGCTTACAAAAATACTTGATTTGCATATTCCGTATATCTTCGTCAATTTTCAAAAGTTTTCCAAAGATCTTCTGTATGTCTCCGTTAACGGTTGCAAGTACATAAATTGATGACGTTGTAGATAAACAAATTTCGATTCGGCGACGGTTCTTCCAATATGAGTTATTTTCGCTTACGGACCGTCTTTATGAATATTCGCTAATGCACACTGTAAAAAATGAGAGTATTTTGACATCCATAAATAATACTAAATTGCCATATTTGATCAAAATTTTCAATGCGTTTTCTGTTTTTTACACCAGATACTTGCACATCACGTACCATTTTCGTTAGTATACAATATGTTAATGTCATTTTATCATTTCTTTTTTTCATGAAAAATGTATTGATCATTGTTAAGTATAATGGTCCTTTAAGTTAGATTTTCCTTTGAACCGCACTCATTTCCTGGGGAAAAGGCTCAAAGCTCTGTTAGAATCTAGAAAAACCGTTAAAATCCATTAAAACAAACACTGAAGTTGAACATTGCTTACAACTTGTAGATGAACAGTGTCGAGGCAGATAGTAAAACATCAGCAGAAAAAGTACTTCATTGGAATCGCAGTTGGCAGTATGTATCGTAACAATAGAACACATGTTTATGTACTTCACATAAGGTATATTTACTTCGTGAATTTCGGCAAAAATACACATAACGTTGATCAATGCATTTATTTTAAGACAAATTCGATTGACCTAACAAAATCGATTATGTTCATATCAAGCAAATATAGCAGACTCACAATGATTAATTTATGACTCATTTGACTTTTTAATGAATCACGTAAAGTAATCAAACAATTGCTTCCCTGTAACGTAAAACATTGCTAATAATTCTAATTCCCACGTGTTTGTGATTCATTATGAGTTACTTCAAGTAATGATTTTAATGCAGCAGTCATTGCATTTCATGTGCCAGGCTTATTACCAACCTTGTTATGAGTCACGGGTCCGGAAATGTTCCAAAGTATTTTCTCTCCCTTATTTAAAACCACATGTGTTTGACCACAGCCTTATTCCTTCCCCTTATCACTCAAAATAACTCGCCCTAGACAATTGTAGTTAAATTAATCGGTATTCTTTTTTATTAGCTCACCTTAGCACAACGTGCTCATGGTGAGCTTTTGTGATCACCTTTTTCCATCGTCCGTGCGTCCGTTCGGCTTCAACAATTTCCTTTAAACAACATCTCCTAAACCCCCAAATGGATTTTTACCAAACTCCACAGGAATCATCCTCATGATGCCCTCTATCAAGATTGTTCAAATTATTATGATTGGTTTATAAAGTAGGTCACAGGAGCTAAAATAGATTTTAAAAATGCAAACTTTGACATCTTCTCCTACAAAACTGCAAGGACTAGAGCTTAGATATTTGGTGTGATATTTAGCACTGTCTAGTGCACCTCTACCAAGATTGTTCAAATCATGACCCTGGGGTTAAAATTTGCTCCGCCCCAGGGGTCACTTGATTTTACATATGCTTTATATAGGGAAAAAAAAACTAAAAAATCTTCTCAGGAACGACAAGGCCTGGAGTTCGGATATTTGGTGTGTAGCATTGTCTAGTGGATCTCTACCAAGTTTGTTCAAATCATGGCCCTGGGGTCAAATTTGGTCTCGCCCCAGGGGTCACTTGAAATAACATATGCTTATTTAGGAAAAAAAAACACTTAAAAATCTTCTTCTCAGAAACCACAAGGCCGGGAGTTAAGATCTGTAATGTTTATCATTGTCATATGAACATCTACCAAGTTTGTTCAAGTCAAAATTGGCGCCGCCCCAGGGGTCACTTGATTTGGCTGAAATAGGAAAAGCTAGAAAAATCTTCTTCTCAGAAACTACAAGGCCAAGAGTTAAGATATTTTGTGTGAAATTGTCTTATGGACATCTACCAAGTTTGTTCAAATCATGATCCTGGGGTCAAAATTGGCCCTTCCCCAGGGATCACTTGATTTAACATAGATATAAATTGGAAAGAATTTTAAAAGATATCCTTGTCAGAAACCACAAGAACATGGGTTTAGATATTTGGTATGTAACATGGCCTTGTGGACCTGAACCAAGTTTTCAAATCAAGGCCCTTCGGTCAAAATTGGTCCCCCGGTAGGGTTAACTTGGTTTTTTGGACCACATGTAAACTTTTTGTGTGGAATTAAGATTATATTGCTGTTCTTCTGCATGAATTTTGTATTCAGTATGGCTATGTTGTAAAAAGCAATTAAAGCAATATTTCTCGGGTGACCGATTCAGGGCCATCTTGGCCCTCTTGTATTTGAGTAAAGTGGGACTCATTCAACCTCATCCCCTGATCCTGTGCATTGTTTGGGTTAGATTGGAAATTTTCCTAATAATTTGAAACGTCCAACCTAAGCCAAGTAGAAAAATATTTTCCCATTTGATATATATATATATATATATATATATATACGTAACGAGGTGTGTCCAAAAAGAAAAATAGCGTCTTAATAACCATGGTTTGTCTAAAACCTAACTATATTCATGATTAACACCTCTCTTGACAGTTTTTCAATGGAATATCCTGAATAGCGAATGGTATAAACTGAATTTTGCCCGTATACCTGGCGTTTGCAGCGCAGTTTAGAAAAAAATCAAATATAATTTTATTGCTGTCATTAGAATCAATTAATAATGGCACGAAATAAAGTAGAATTAACGTTATTAGTACTTCTACATACTCTATAAGTTGTCTTTACTTCATGAATTTTTAGCGCTTTTGCTTACAGCATACAATATATCCAAGGACACTTTGAACAACTAGACAGGCGTCGGTGTGTCGTTCGCGGGTATACATTTAGCGCAAGCATTATTCAAACGGGTGATCCTTTAACAAGGGTGCTAACAGGTTTGATCTACTAAAGATTGCGAACGTTGGCATCATCGCAACAGTGGAAGAGCTCGTGATTGAAGATCGCCTCATTAGTATTTACCATACAACAGTCTCGAAAAAAATAAAATCCGATGTGTCTCTACCTCTCATTACTTTTTCGGTATTTTGACGTCGACGTTGCAGCACAATTTCATCTGCGTCTGATATTATGTTTGTTTAAACTGTCATTTTTTCTTATAGTTGAACGTAAACTCGTTATATTTTGTGTAATCTTCACTAAAAGTATGGTAATTACGGAGCCGTGTTTCTATAACGAATAAATGATTATTTTTCTAGTGTAGGTGTCCACGATTATTTTGAACTCATCTCGTATCTTGTTAGATTAACTAGTTGGGAAGATGCTTATCTGTCTCTAAATTGCAGTAAGGCAGCATTGTTAAAATAACGTCTTGTGATTGGATTCAAGATATATAAAGAGAATACTTCATCGACATCGTTCAGCATTGGCTTAAAACCCTTAACTTTCTAGTCTCAGTACTAGAGATTATATTCTATTAGGTCTCAAATTCATGTCAAGTGTGGCAACAATGATTTTGATTATCTCTGCAATGTAAATGTTATTCATTCATTATACCAAATTCAGTTAAGATACTGAATTTGGTTGGTGTAAATCAAATATGGTTATTTTTCAGAGATGGGTAAGTTCATTTCTTGAGTATTATACCTCAATGTCACACTTTTTCACTCACTAACATCTGTGGGACCTGAAAAAACGTATTGTTCTTCTATTAAGGCCCATTATATTTCACGATGATTTAAATTCTCGAAAAAGAAAATATAAGATAACATTGACATATGATATTTTTGACTAACACAAATGTTACATAATGTGCATTATCTGCTGTAAAATAATAGTTAAACACAATGAAAATGTTGATCAAATTATGAAGTTTTAGTATTTTAGATGGCTGTCAAAATACCCTCATTGGTCACATTTGCATTCGTGAATATTTCCTAAGACAGTTTGTAATCGGAAATAATTTGAATTTGAAAAACCGTTGACGAATCACAATTTGTTTATCAGTTACGTCATCAATTAATGCATTCGTGACTCGTTATCGGAGACATACGGAAGGTCTATGGAATAACGTCAGAAAATTTACGAAGATACACGGAATATGCAAAAAAAAAAAAGTGCAAATAGTTAATTTTGTAAATATTTGAATGATCTTAAGTAAAATATTCTTTCTTCTTTCGTCAACGAGTATGTCTGATTGCATCTCAGCACACACTTTGCTTATCTGTCCGGAGAATATACACTGCTTTTGGAAGAATACTGGGCCTTTAAAATAAAGAGACGGTAGCCCATCTTGCCAATATATGAATTTAGAATGTAACCTAGTTTTTTTAAACATTTCGATTTTTGTTGTACTGAATGATGAAATACTGCTTATTTTTCTGTGGCAGAAAGCTATCTGATGATTGTTTGTCGGTTGATATTTGGTCTTAAGGAGAAAGCAGAAATCAGAAATCCAATATTGTCCTTATCAGCAGATTGGTTCCAGTGCTTGGGAGTTTTTGTAAATTAGAATTTCTTGATGGTTCTGATATGGCATGTCATTGCTGCTCCGGAGTTCATGTATATAGGTTACTTAACCATACTTGTCGTGAATGTAGGCACCATTTTGCGGATCTTGAGTTCAACATTCGCTTTTTGTATTTGAGTATACAGAAGAACTGGAAAAAAAAAGACTTGTTTACCGAAATCCCAATTCTTCACCACATACTTGAAATATTATTTGAAGCTCTCCTGTATGAAGCTTTTGCCTAACAAATATAGTAAACTTGAATAATTACATTGTTAAAAATTACTGTTTTGTATTTGATATAATCATTTTTAGTATATAACTTTTAATGATGTAATACATCTATTGTTGTATATTTTACAATGTCTCAAATCTTCTGGTATTATTCATTCGATATTTTTGTGCATATTGTGTATTATTCTAGTTTCAAATAAGAGACGTTTCTTGTATTTATTTGAAACCTGCAGGCACAACATTGTTAGCTGTTAGTACACAATCGGTGTAAATGCATACCAGTTGAAGGATCGATCGATCGATAATATTAC
Source organism: Solen grandis (assembly GCA_021229015.1). Taxonomy (NCBI): domain Eukaryota; kingdom Metazoa; phylum Mollusca; class Bivalvia; order Adapedonta; family Solenidae; genus Solen; species Solen grandis. Next base: position 11,199,445 of record CM037779.1, read on the forward strand.
AGATATTAGTGCAAGCATGGTAATTGTATATTTTCCTACCTGCTGTCACTTTGTGTTTGTATGGATAGATCAATTCTAAATTTGTATTGGATCCTCAGGAAAAAAAAAACACAAAAAAAAACATAAAACAAAATATGAAAACAATCATACTTGTAACCAGTTTAATGTAAAGCCACAATTATGGTGTTACACAATAGCAATCTAGTCGAGGAATTTTGTTAAGCACAATATTCTCTTGTAACCAATGGTTAGAATTTATTTCATATGGCACAGATGGTCACTTCATGGTCCTCTTCTATGATAAAATGAAAAAGATCCCTTCTAAAATGAGGCATTTAGGGTGTCGGCTAGTTAGTTTTATTACTGAACCCTTTAAGAAAAATTAAACCCGTTTTTTTTTGTTTTTTTTTAATTCTTTTTGCAGATTAAACTTGAGTTGGAAATATTTTTATCATGTTTTCAAGGAATAATCTTTTCATTTCCAGCTCCTGTACCTTGTTTTCCTCATATCTATGTTAAGGTTACTCTATGATACAACAGAGAAACACCGATTGAAAATTCAATGATGATATTTTAATAAACCATACGGATTTACATTTTACGTCACGAAAAACACAAATAAATGCAGATGAACGATGCTTTCATAAGCTACGCAGCTAATTTTGACATATTTTCTTCTTGATAAATTGATAGCTAAAGCTAATAGATAATCTATGTCACATACAAGGTTTTGTTCATATTTCATATTTTATCATGTTTTTCCCTGTGCTTTTATAATGATTTATTGTTTAATTACTGCGTTCAGTATAACTTCACTATATTTCATTGAAGTAGGACACATTCGTCACGTAAGAGTTGGATAAAGTGAAATCATCGAAGACACCTTTGTCACAGAGGCCAGAAGAAGGATTGTTTTTTACTGAAATAAGAAGCAGTATCATGTTGTTGAAATGCAGAATCTAGCAATTGAATAGTTAAAGGATCTATTAGATATAAAGTTTATGTGTTCATATTAATTGCATAGGGTAATTTAGCTGTGGGCTTACATCATTACTGTTGTAAGATTCGAAATAAGATAAAAACAAGTTAGAGGTATATGAGTGTTCGAAACAACTAATCTGAAGTACGGTGATTTTGGTCTATATTACGTCTTTATCATTAAAGAAAAATGTATTCTTTACTGTATTGTTCTGCAATAAATCTCTACATAAAGCAGGTGACGATTAAAATTTGACAAAAACAAATATATATTGTATATTTATAATGGCTTTTAGATATTGTTTAATTATAATTATATTCTTAATTCAAATTAATTAATTTCCTGAAAAACCTGCACATGAATAGGATGCTATTTTAAATGTTCAGTAATTGGTTAACTTTTGTTTTAAACGATGTGAATACTAAGCTTCTCGGGTTTTTAACAGATTTGAATCATCATAGCAGCATCTGTTTTTACAAAGCATTTACAGTTGTCTTGACTAATTATAATTAAGCGAATGCAACACTGAATGAAATATGATCGAATATTTAATGGTCTCACTGCCTGTATTTAATGTTATTGAATTAAATTTGGTTTCAATCTTTGAAATCAGATAGAGCTTTTGTCAGTGAGGTATCTGTACTGTTTAATGTCCACTGTATTTTGCATCTTGAGTATCAAAATTAAGTATCTTATAACACATAGTCACACAAAATTTTAAGATTAAATCGATAAATATTGAAACAGTCCTGTGTTGGTTGTAGGTTGTTTAAATGTATCACAAAAATACTCTCATTAATGTCAAGGTCAGCATCGTCAAGGTAGCTACTGCTTCAGTGTCATTAAACTGACAGTGAAAAGTTTACTCTGGCACAGATTGCATGGGAAATCCATTTTGAGATCAAATGTAAAACTGACGTAGTAACCAATATATGTTTTTAACTTCTGCACTTTTAATTAAGTTCTGGAATGGGATCAAGGCAGTGGCGTTCACTGAGTTATTTGCCAGTTCCATAGGCCATTGCGTACTTAAAAGAAATTATCAAATGACATATTTTGTCCTGGATCTGGGATAGCATAGTTGCAGCAACTATGGATATTGTGGAAGCGTTTCGAAATGCACTCTTACTTACATACTGAAAGAATATCTTTAAAATGACTTTTCAGAGATAACATATCAAGATTCTTTAGTCTAATGTTCTTCATCAGTGTAGATAGCTAAAGTCGTAGATTGTAAACCTGAAGGTTGCAAGTTTGAGACAACCCTAGATTTTTTTTGTTTATGTTTTGTGAGTGTTTTAGCTTTCTTGCTTCAAATACTAGTTCATTATCAGTAAATGTGCTTCGTGAAAAGACTTAATGTATTAAACAAAGTTCAACAACAATAATTCATATTCAGTGTATATACATGATTAGTATATGACTTACATGCAAGGTGTTCCCCTAGAAGAGCATTTAAATCAATATTGTTCGCGTATATTGTATTTTCAGGCTTTAATGTCACATAGGACTATTAATACAGACTCAGTTGTATATTCAAATTAGCAAGCAGCCTCCGGTTTGTAACGGAGCAGTATCAATAATTATGTGTTATAAAGGTACGAGTATATCATGTACTAGTATATTTAGCAAAAAATTCCTATTCAGATATGTTATTGTTTTGTCATATTTTAAATTATCTCCTTTTGTATTTGTAATAAAACTATTTCACTGCTTGTGCTGGTGTCATTAACTGCCACATGACACTCAGTCTTAACTGAGAACTAGCCTATTTATCCCACCTGTTTCTTAAAATAACAATTGACTCATCTGTATCAGACAGGTGCCATTAAATCAGTGTCACAAAAAGTCACGTGGCTATCATATCAACATATTTAATTAATTCTCCTTCTAAAAATTCTCTTTTGTATCACAATATGATTTGTTTTATTAGCTATTTCAAGAACATTTATTTGATTATGTGTGAACATGAAAATAAACTGGAAAGGTAGTGTTCATGATAGAGTAAACCATTTAATGGAAATAATAAATGAGGTGCCTTCTGATATTAATTATGCTTTATTAGAGATATAACAAATATAATAATGGTATCACATTTTATGAGTTCCCTTTTTGTACGTAGTAAACGTTTAACTCATAACAAGGATGCGTAGAATCCATTGGCCGTTCTTCTGACGTAAAAGAAAACTCCACATATATTCCTAAATATACTTGATTATATGTTGCTATGGCTAGAAAATTTGTTACCTCTTCAGTTCTTCTACAGTGAACTCGTTCATGACCAATTTCTTAACATTTATCGTATAGTTTCGGATTTGCCGTTTACTTCCGTTTGCAAAACATATAAACAATAGAGCTGTTTAAATGATAATCTTATTTTGGATATAGATTTACCTGAAATTCAAAGGAACAAATGAGTATCTTGTTATGCCCCCCACCCCCTTCGAAGAAGAGGGGCATATTTTTTTGCAAATGTCGGTCGGTCGGTCCGTCGGTAAACCACTTCGTTTCCGATTAATAACAGGAGAACGCTTGAGCCCATGTCCTCAAACTTCATTGGGTGATTGGTCATGACTTGTAGATGACCCCTAATGATTTTTATTTTTCGTTCACTTGGTCAATGGTATAAATCACTGACGTCGATAGGGGGGGGGGGGGGGGGGGGGGGGGGCATATCTGTCGTTCCGACAACTCTTGTGAAATTAAAAGTCAAGATTGGTTTAATCACTTTGTACTTTTAGATAAGTCCCAAAGTGTAGATTGATTTTATCTTCCAAATAGTACTGGCATATGAAGATTTAACAAGGTGGACGAAATGGTGTGGGTGTTACTCTTGCTTTTAACGAATGTTCTTCACATCGTTCCTGCCGTGGTAACCGTGTTTCTAGGACAGCAAAAACTGGAGCACTCCAACTGTATCGTGTATAAAAGCTTTTTTCCCCATCACAACATAAACAGCAGGGGAGTACAGGATACCGTGCCAGAAACATAGATTAATTGCTTTTTGTTACCGCAAGCTGCACATGCTCATTAATTTTCAGGGCAGTGACATGATTTGGCGCACCTGTGTCAAAAATTTACAACGCGGTAAACAAACACCGATTCGCAGTTTATTTTCATACTGTTTTC
>CM037779.1:11203652-11240904 GCA_021229015.1 Solen grandis
AAGGCTAGCGCACTGTTGAACGATTTGAATAATATCTAACATATATGTTATGACGGAGGTAATAAGGGTTGTTATTTACTGTGAAAATGATCTTGAAGGCTAATGGTAGGCAAAGGTACCCGGTATGTTGCTGCCCATCCAAAAAAAAGCAAGACCTTATATATAATAAGAAGGAAGGTAACTTCTCCCATTGAAAACATACATCATGTCGTTTCAAATGCCGTTACTCCTTTGAAAATCAGTGGATTTTCAAAGAATTGGACTTTTTTAGGTGGAAGGGGTGAATAAAGACTATCAGGTACAAAAACACCCCCTTACCAAAGGAATCGCGCTACAACAGTTCGCTAAGTCAAAAACGCGTTTGGTCGGAAGAGATTTGACCCATTCTCGTCAATCTCTCCAGTGTAAAACTAAAGAAAATCTAAAGCCGCAATATCAGTGTTAAATTGTATTTTTTCCAAGGAGTTACGGAAGAAGTTACCTACTTATATATAAGGTTGTTATTTTTTTTTCAAACGCTACAGTTTGTCAGTCAAAGCAGCGTACCGGATATCTTTGATGGTAGGTAGCATTCCTTTAAAGAGCATAACAAGGTAAGGACTGGTACTAGGCTTTCACAAATATTTTTCGGAGATATCTCTGAGATAACCATTAAACTAAGAAAGTAGAAAGATGATATTAGTGAATGTACAAAAGTTGTTTAGGGGGAGTTTGACAGTTATATTAAAGACATCACCGGCAACCTAGGGTAAGGGTTAGGGATTTGGGTTAGGGTTAGACCCGTCTTGTATAATGCGGGAGAAGCGGTATGAAGATAAAATAAAAATACCTCTCAACTCTATGCTAGAAAACGTCAGCCGTATTCAGCCATTCGAACACTTTACGATGGATTGTAAGAAAGATATTATGTAAGAAAGAGATCATGTAACAATATCTCAATACGATAATGTAACCAAAAGTAAATTGGTAATCTACACAACAGTCTCTTTAAAAACGTTTAGGGACTCTGATTTATTCCCTTTGGAAATAATGGGTTTCTTGAAAACGAACAAACGAACCGCAGTCAATGAAGCTGCCATCGTGTTTGGAGTATTGAAACTTTACTGAAGATATATTGGAATGTTAACATCTGCACTAGGGGTTTTAACTCCGCTGTCGTTACCATCCTAAGTATTTTTTATTAAATACCCCCCTCCCCCAAAAAAAAGTTTTTTTAAAAAAAATTAAAGACCGCATATTTCTTAATTAACAATTGTCAACATAACTGTATCATAATCACTAGTACCTGCACATTGTTGTGTTTAGGGCATGCAACTTTTAACAAAAATCCAGGTGTGTCTTATCTAAAGGATCAATATTCAAGAGTCGAGTAATGCAAGCTTGAACAAATAATATCCTTGATAAACGCAATTCACAAAGCCGCGTTTCGCAAGACTAGTCCACTGAATAGGATCTCCCAAGTTTAAATTGTCTAGTCCTCGAGGAAAAACCTTCAATCCACGCAGCTCGCTGCACATATCATATCAGTTGAACATATGGATGTTTTAATTTTTAAAGATCCTTTATTTGTTTTGTTTCAACTTCTAGGGAATAAAACTGAAGTTACATATATCCACGTGAATACTTGATTGGATGTGCTGTTCGTGTTGCAGTGTATGTAATACTTAAAATTGACATCTAAAAACATTCAATCATGGAAAAATCAATCAAAGCATATGAACGTTTGGAATATCATCTAGAAAAATTGACTGAAAAAGCAACTGATGTACATTCCTCAATTCCGGACAAATTTACAGAAGATTTTGATTATTTAATTGAAAACCCGAATTGTTATAAAAATCGAACAGATGCAGAAAACCTATTCAATAACATTCAAGAAGTTGAAAAGAAAATAAACGATAACATCAGAAAAGAAAATAAAAAGGGAGAGAAAGAAAAAACATTTATTCTTATAAAAGCAATGTCTCTGTCATTGACGGAAAACTCGAAAGCAGATAAAGCCAGAGATAAAATTGTCGTGCATATGATTAATATGTGTCCATATCTTATACTTCAGTCTCGGTCAGATAGGGGCTATGAAGGACAAACGGCTCTTCACTTGGCAATCCTGCAGGATAAAAAAGTAACTAACTTTGAAGAAAGTATTACTTGCAAAATGTTAAGAGCGATTGAAGAGGAGAAACAGAAGAATGGCGATTGCAAAGACCTTTCTTTTCATGACAAAGTGGCTAAAGGGACGAAGTTCAGAGGAACAAGAATGAGTGCTGGTACAATACTAGGTGTCGCTGCTCTGTCTGGAAACAAAGAAACGTTTAATTACCTCTCTTCCTTTGTGAAGGAACTAAGAATTACTGAAAAAAACAAAGACAGCGATAATGTTATCCATTCCCTCATAAAGTATTCCAGTAGGGGCGATGATAAACTACGCATGATAAAGCACGTTCTGAAGAAAAGAAATTCTGACGCTGAAAACTTACTGTTACAAAAGAATAAGGACTGGGTAACCCCTTTGCAGTTAGCTTCGGAAAAAGGGGAATTCGAGATATTCAACTATTTATTGAACCACAGGGTATGCCTTTTATTCACATTTTTTTCTGACAGAAATAAGTTTTAATAAGTTCAGTAACTTCTCTTGTTTTCAATTCTGTTTTTTGTTTTAGATATTTTTTTATGAATATGCTTGACTGGAAAATCATTTGTAAGAGATGCCATTTTTCATCCACGCAAAAAAGAAATATTGTTGAAAAAGAAGCTGTAAGAAATTAAAAGCTGTAGAAACAATTTACGTAAAAAAGAAATATCAATCAATTACTAACATCAGGAATATATGTAAGACAAAAAACAAGATTAATTTTGATGCAAAGCATCATAAACGTTGCGCATGTTTTCAAAGCACGACTTACATAAAACAAAGCCATTTCAGAATATTTTAATAACATGTGTATGCATCATTTACAAACAACAATAATTAATATTTCCTCTAGGCAAAGATACATGTCATTTTGACAAATATCCTCAGCTGCAGGCCGTTTTTTTCAGCGATTTCTAAAAAGTCCATGTAAATCAAGAGTGTCTTAGGCCAAATTTCCATGAATTTTTTTTTCAAACGTTTTTATCTATTAAAACATTAAATTATCAAAAATATGGCTGATGAAAATCTCATAATCAAATTTTTCAGAAATATAGAACAGAAAAGTACAGAAATAATACTTTAGTTACAGTTGACATAGTCTATGATGATTTGAGATGCCATAAATTAACTAATCTGTAGATCTAATAAGATATATTAATTCATTTCTTATATAATCATTGGAAGAGTTAGGGTCTGCAAGATGCATGTCATTTCCAGATAGAAAGCTACTAAGGCGGTGTTAATGTCAATGTAAAAAATCATCATCGGCAAGAACAAGGACGATTATAAGGAATCAAATTAGCACAGATAAGTATTCATTTTGGTACGGGATTTAGGTACAGGTCCCGGAAATTAAAACCTTCCTGATAGTTGGCGTGACGTAGGAGTATGGCTTTTGTGTATTGATGATATTTATAAAATTAAATATATATTTTCAAGGCTTTACAACATATGCTACAATGTCACCCATTTCAATATATCATACTGGGACCGCTGAATGAGCCTGTGTCCGTCAATTAGACATGTCCGATGCGGCCATGTGTATAGTGTTTGTGTTGTCTACACTTTCTACATTATGCTGCAAATCTGCGGTTTCATTAATTTTTCAAGTTGACGTTATGTATCAAAATATCTGAATATTTTAAGGTTACAAATTGGTTATATTGCTTAAAATTTGCTTATGAAATTATGAAAATATTGGAGGTTTATGTATTTTTAAAACTCAATTGGGAAAGTTTTTACAACTTAAACTAATTTCACTTTATCGCTCCTGGGTTGGACAAGTACTTTGCGCCTGAGAAGTTCACGAAACTTCCTTGCCCCCAAGGGGTTCCAACACACATCTTTCCGATTTGCAGTCTATAATGTTACCACTGGACAACGTTGCCCTTTTCTCTTAGTAGACAGGTTTCAGTATGAATTATCTGACCTCAGAACTACTCTTACGTAGTAACACAACAGTGTTAATTTGGTTATTTTTTCAGTTCTGGTTATTAAAGCTACTTCGCGCATGCGCTTCGCTGTCTAAAACGAATAACGATGAGGGTGTTGTGCTGTACATGTCTGATAATGATAACAAGTAAATGATTTAGCTGTAATAGTCAAAGCTGATAGGGAAGACGATGACTATGACAGACACGATTATAAAGATGTACCGGTATCCACTTAAGGTAACCGCAAAAAAGTTATTTTTAGGATTCCCTTGTCATAAAACATCACCACTGCCAGAACTGAGCAAACGGCCTTTTATCACAGACAGAAAGAAAGAGAGAAAGCTCTAGTTGTGCTATTTTTATTTTTTTCTGTCCAATCGATAACAACCTTTTCGGCACGACGGTCATGCCGATCAGGCTGCTTATCCACACGACCGTCGTTCCGATAGACACAGCCATTATTTAAACAGATAAATATGTAAAATTTACAGTTTAAACTGTAAATTTAATTTTACAGATTAATCTGTAATTTTTACATATTTAAGTGTCGAAATTTAGAAAATAATAAATGTCAATATGGCACTAATACGCTTCCGTAGCATAGAGTCATTAGAATAACAGAAACTATCATTCGCCACAAACTGTTCGCTTATTTGGCCTGAAAACACATTAAATTTGTGCGAAAGGCGAATATTTCAAACACAGTCGTTGATACAAATAAAAGAAAACAACATTTTCTTCACCGAGAATATGCATGTTACTTCACTAACCCCCGCAATTCTGACAACGATCAAAGCGGTAACAACTTCACTAAGACATAGTTCAATATATGAGAAAATGGGAGTCCTAGTATTCACGTAATTTCGAATTAATTACATAAAGGTTCGGTAAAATTCAAGTTTGAATTTACCGCGCGCTGCTAAAAAAAAGAATAAGTCAAACTGAAAAGGGTTTCTTAAAAAAGATCCATTTAACGGGGCCTCCTTGGCCGAGAGGGTAGATTTTACTATAGTAAATTCCTCGACCAAAGTACGTCTATATTGGTGTATAAGCACATCAAAACCCGTTTTACACCATATTCTGAAAGGTGTTACCTCATCAGATTTATAATGAACGTCATGGTCGCCATATTCATATTTATAGCTAATTACGCTTGATGATAAAGCAGACCTAACGTGACAAATATCGCTTGTTTTTTAAATTCTAAATTTGCTTATGAAATTATGAAAATATTGGAGGTTTATGTATTTTTAAAACTCATTTGGGAAATATTGGAGTTTTATGTATTTTTAAAACTCATTTGGGAAAGTTCTTACAACTTAAACTAATTTCACTTGATGGCTTCGCAGTCTAAAACGAATAACGATGAGGGTGTTGTGCTGTACATGCCTTATAATGATTACAAGTAAATGATTTAAATAAGCAGGAGGGGGAGGGATGACGGTCGATAATCAATAACAATGATACAATCGATGTTGAACCCCAAAGTGCGTTCATATGGGACCCCCAACCGCACTTCGTTCTTACAATGCATATTTATCATTTCACGGGCAGTCGGGCTTGATTCAGAGATATCTCCCCTTTCCGGTAAAATTATACTTTTTTCAATGAATGTCAGAAAAAGAGTGATACGCGTTGCAGAATTAATCTTTTCTTTATCGAATTTACCCTTTCTCAAATAAAAGCTTTAAGTACATAAAAACTTCCATTGCGTCGTGCACATGCATATAGATGCGCATTTAAACTATATTAAAACAATATAATAAACTAGAAGTCGTTTGTTTAAGATACAAACGAAGCGGCTTTCCGTTTGCTTAATTCAAAGGTATTGAATATATAAGTTAATACAAAGAAATGGAATAATGATGCATAATACTGTAAAATTTAATACGTAAATAATCACTATCATAAAAATAAGCTTAAATCTTTTTTCTTTTTCTTTTTTTTTTCTTTTTTATCTTCTTAAGAAGCTATTAAGGAAGCATAAATATGGATCTCTTTTTTATTACGCAACCGTTTACTATCATGCAGTAAAAACAGCTGGAAAATTTTAAGATAATACTATCCTCAAGGATTTTTTTCTTACGTCATTAAATCGATTTTAAATGTGTTTTTCTTTTAATTCTTTATTTCATATATATTTCTTCGTAAGCATATGACTTAACAAATAATCATTGCAATTTGATCCACACAACTGAAATTTTGAAAAAGAAAAAAAACAACTTTGAAATCCATGACTTTCAACCTTTAAATTGATTGAGTTTTACATTTGCAAAACTAGATGGAAACAAAGGCAGAGGTGTAAGCAAAATCATGAAAATAATTTCTTATGTCTATGTCATAAATGTTATAAATGTCTTCGAACAATTCATTTGCTTTATATATTTGCTTATTTTTACAGATTTAGAAAAAGAAACCGTTAAACATTTAGAAAACATCAAAAAACGATAGGAAGATATACATGTATTTGTCATTTTCTTCAGGTTTGCCGAAAGCCGTGATAGCAAATGCAATAAGATATCCGTAAAGGTTTTCTGACTCAAGTATAATTATACTTATTCATCGTAAATGCGACTCATTTACTCAAAAACATATCACACAATTCACTATTCAACGCAGGCATTCATTCCCTATAAGAACAATCGGATCTTGCTCAACCAACCTAATGTCCACTTCATTCTGCAAATTAATAGATTTCCATGAATTAGCCCTTTTACAAAAAAAACATGAATAAGTCATGTTTGATAACGTAATCACTTGAAATTTTCTGGACTTTTTGCGCATGTTAAGGCATTATTACTTATTTAAAGTTAATATATACAATCTTTTGATCTTTTTAATATATTTTGCTTACACATCAATGTGGTCATAAACAAGTTACACAACATAAATTCTTTAAGATATGCTTAAGATTGGCATCAATACTCATGATGCTGGAGCGCGAATACGTATTGAAATTTATGATTTTATCGACGTCAAAATCAAGTGACTAAAGAAAAATATCTTTTTTTGCAAGGACATGTTCAGCTAACGTTCTATTAATCAAGAAAAAAAAGTATCTTCGAGAATGCGAACAGGTTTGTTTTCACATTTTCAAGTAGGCATTCCATCAGACATGAATAACTGCCATATTTGATGACGTAATCACTTGAAATTTTCAAGACCTTATGAACATACTAAGTTTCGACAGTTTTGAAAAGTTTAAGTTCATTGGTCTAATTGGCGATTTTATATGATTTTTCAAAATAATTCTTGCTTAAGTATGCATGACGTCATAATCACGTGAAAAAAAATTCTTGCAGTATGCATCACTTCAATTTTAACTCTATCAATTCTGCAGATATAATTAAAATTGACTTTAAATTCATGATACCAGAGCGAAAGAAATCTTTAAAAATATTTTTTTTGGTCTTTTTGATGACGTCATAACCACGTGACTAAAGAGAAAATCATTAGGAAAATAGAATGGAAACTTCTATGCCGATATGCTGCCCAATTTTCATGCTTGTAACGCATCAGGGGGCTTTGTAAGATTTAAATTTAATTTTTGACCAAAGTTCGAAACTCGGTATTGCCATGAAATCTTAATCTTTTCGAATTTGGAAATTTGAATGCCAAGGTAGACATCTACATCCTAAAATACATCTTTTGTAAAAATATCAAGATAATCGGACCAATATTGAAGGCTCTAGAGCGCGAACAAACTTTCAAATCTGACGTCAAATCTGACGTCATATGACGCCAATTAATATTGAAAATGATTGAATGTATAAAAAGATACTTTTTTATCGCTGCAATTTCAATTTCATTAAAAATTGACTCAATATGTATGATGCCAGAGCGAGAGAAACCTTTGAAAAAATAGGATTTTGTCCATTAAATGACGTCATAACCACGTGACTTAAAAGTAAATCTTACAGAGAAAAGAAAGTAGACCTTTGGGCAAATAAGCTGTCCAATTTTCATGCTTCTATCTCATCAGTAGCCTTTGTAACATTAAATAATAGTTTTAGGACCAAAGTTCGAAACTCGGTTTTGCCATAAAATCTTAAATTTTTCGAATTTAAAAATTTGAAAGACAAGATGCACATCTATATCATAATATACATCTTCTGTGAAAATATCAAGATAAAATATCAAAAAATAAAGACTCTAGTGCGCGAACAATCTTTCGAAGCTGACGTCAAATCTGACGTCAATTGACGTCATTGTAAATTAAAAATTATTGAATTTAAAAATTTATAAGTTTTTGTCGAGGCAATTTAATTTTCATGGTGCTTAAACACTGACAACTTACCGAAATTAACTCTTAGATTTGGTTGGAAAAAAAGGAATAATAATAAGAATAAACACTAGAAGTCGTTTGTTTAAGATACAAACGAAGCGGCTTTCCATTTGCTTATTTCAAAGGTATTAAATATATAAGTCAATACAAAAAAATGGAATAATGATGCATAATAATGTATGATTTAATACGTAAATCATCATTATCTTAAATATATACTTACGATCATGTTAAAAAATAAGCTTTAAATCTTTTCTTTTTTTTCCATTTTCATCTTCTTTAGAAGATATTGAGAAAGCATAAATATGGATCTTATTTGATTATGCACCCGTTTTGTATCATTCAGAAAAAACAACAACAAAAAAAAAAAACAGGAAAATTTTAAGATAATACTATACTCAAGAATTGTTTTCTTACGTTATTCAATCGATTTTAATTTTTCTTTTTCATTCTTTATTTAATATCTTTTTCTTTGTAAGCATATGACTTAACATGTATTCATTGCAATTTGATCCACAATTGAAATTGTAAAAAAAATAAAAAAATAAACAACTTTAAAATCGATGACTTTCAACCTTTAAATTGATTGAGTTTTACATTTTCAAAATTAGATGGAAACAAAGGCAAAAAAATTTCTGATTTCTAAATTTAAAATCTTGAAACTTTCAACTTTCATTTGCTTTGATATTTGCAAACCTTAAACATTTAGAAAACATAAAAAATCGATAGGAAGATATACATGTATTTGTCATTTTCTTCAGGTTTTCAGATAGCCGTGATAGCAAATGCAATAAGATATCCGTAAAGGTTTTCTGGCTCTAGTATAATTATACTAATTCATCGTAAATGCGACTCATTTACTCAAAAACGTATCACAATTCACTATTCAACGCAGGCATTCATTCCTGCAAAAGAACAATCGGATCTTCCTCAACCAACCCAATGACCACTTACATTTCTTTCTGCAAATTAATAGATTTCCATGAATTAGCCCTTTTACGAAAAACATGAATAAGTTATGTTTGATCAAATAATCAATTGAAATTTTCTAGACTTTTTGCGCATGTTAAGGTACGGCATTATTACTTATTTAAAGTTAATATATACAATCTTTTGATCTTTTTAATACATTTTGCTTACACATCAATGTTGTCATAAACAAGTTACACAACATAAATTCTTTAAGATATGCTTAAGATTGGCATCAATACTCATGACGCTGGAGCGCGAATACGTATTGAAATAAATGATTTTTATATTTTATCGACATCAAAATTAAGTGACTAAAGAAAAATATCTTTTTTGCAAGGACATGTTCAGCTAACGTTCTATTAATCAAGAAAAAAGTATCTTCGAGAATGCGAACAGGTTTGTTTTCACATTTTTAAGTAGGCATTCCATCAAACATGAATAACTGCCATGTTTGATGACGTAATCACTTGAAATTTTCAAGACCTTATAAACGTACTAAGTTTCGACATTTCTGAAAAGTTTAAGTTCATTGGTCTAATTGGCGATTTTTATATGATTTTTCAAAATAATTCTTGCTTAAGTATGCATGACGTCATAATCACGTGACAAAACAAACATTTCTTGCAGTATGTATCACTTCAATTTTAACTCTATCACTTCTGAAGATATAATTAAGATTGACTTTAAATTCATGATACCAGAGCGAAAGAAATCTTTAAAAAGATTTTTTTTGGTCTTTTTGATGACGTCATAACCACGTGACTAAAGAGAAAATCATTCAGAAAATATAATGTAAACTTCTATGCGGATATGCTGTCCAAATAGCATGCTTGTAACGCATCAGGTGGCTTTGTAACATTTAAATTTAATTTTTGACCAAAGTTCGAAACTCGGTATTGCTATGAAATCTTTATCTTTTAATATTTGGAAATTTGAATGCCAAGGTGGACATCTACATCCTAAAATACATCTTTTGTAAAAATATCAAGATAATCGGACGAATATTGAAGGCTCTAGAGCGCGAACAAACTTTTGAAGCTGACGTCAAATCTGACGTCATATGGCGCCAATGAAAATTGAAAATGATTGAATGTATAAAAAGATACTTTTTTATCGCTGCAATTTCAATTTCATTAAAATTGACTCAAAATGTATGATGCCAGAACGAGAGAAATCTTTGAAAAAATAGGATTTTGTCCATTAAATGACGTCATAGCCACGTCAATTGACGTCAATGAAAATTAAAAAAGGATTGAATTTAAAAATTTATAATTTTTTGTCGAGGCAATTTAATTTTCAAGTTGCTTAGACACTTACAACTTACCGAAATTAACTCTTAGATTTGGTTGGAAAAAAAGGAATAATAATAACTAGATTTCATTCGTTGATACGAATGATAGGACTTTCTGCTACATTTGTCAAATACTTAAAAGCAAAAAAAGTAAGAGGATATGAAATTGCAGCCTTTAACTTGCTTTTGTATGGTCATAACTTAAATGAACTTTGAAAAATAAACCGTTTAACTTGGAGGAAATGGCAAAAGTAACTGAAAATCATTTTTTTTATATCGATTTATTAAACTTGGACTATTTTTATAATCTATGTTACAAATCAAATTTATTTAAAACGCTTACAATTCGAATTCGATCCTGTAATAATGGCTGTAGACCGCGTACAAGAGTGTGTAGACAACGTCAAGTTTGATGTCACATGACATCATAGGCATAAGAAAATCAATGAAATGAAATATTAAGTATCTTAAATATATCAAGTAATTTTTTCATGCTCCTTGCAACATATAGAAATTAACGCGTAGATATATTAATTTTTTTTTTTTTGAAATTTATAATTTCGAAACTTGGATTCGCCATAGAACCATTGCCTTTTCGTCTTTTCGAATTTTTAAAACAGGACCCGGGATACACAACTAGAGCGTTACATATACATTCTTTGAAATTTGCAGAAAATTGGTCCAAAATTAATGGCCGTACACCGCGTAAAACCTTTTTGTCCTGACGTCAAATCTGATGTGATATAACGTCAAATTAATATGAATTACATTGCATTCTAAAGCATTTCTAAAGTATATGCCATAAGATTTCATGGTCCTGGGAAGTTAACAACATATTAAATTTACGCGTATATATCAGAAATAATTTTTGACCTTATGACGTCATATGACGTCAAATGACGTTCATCTTCATAGAATATAAAGCACTTTTAGAGACTTATTTACTTTCCAAATATTAGATTTCTAACTCATCTGGAAACGATTTTATACGTATTTAAAATTTGACGTCAATGGTTCGAATATTGGATCCGCCATAAAACCTTTGCATTTTTGAATTTGGAAGAACGGACACCGGGTTGCTCAACTATAACCTAATATACACTTTCTGTGAAATTTTTATGAAAATCGGTTCATAAACAATGGCTGTAGACCGCGTACAAACTTTTGTAGCATATGGCAAGTGTAACGTCATATGACGTCAAAGGCATATGAAAATTGTAGAATTAAAAATATCAACGTTTGAAGCAAAATGTCATGTAATTTCCATTTCTATGGACCATTTTAACATATAGAAATTTTCTTGTAAATATTACAAACAGATTTTCATGTAATGACGTCATCTTACGTCACATGACGTTCATTTTCACAAAATCGTACAGTCATCCGTAAACCTACATAATGTTTAAATATCAACTTTCTATCTCATATGGGACCGATTTTATAAGCATTTGAAAATTAACGACCTCGGTTCGAATCTTGGATTCTCCATAGAACCATGGTCTTTTAGAATTTTGAAAAACGGATAGTGGGATGCACAACTAGATCTTAATATACACATTCTGTGAAAATTTGATGAAAATCGGTTCATAAGTAATGCTGTAGACCGCGTACAAACTTTTGTACAATATGTCAAGTGTGACGTAATATGACGTCATATGCCTTTAAAAATTAATGAAATAGAAATTACATTATCTGAAACATACGCCATTAAATTTTTATTGCTCTTCGACCATTTCAACATATAGAAATAATCTTGTTAATGTAGGTAATATATTTTCATATAATGACGTCACGTGACGTCATATGATGCAAATTTTCAAAATATTTTTAAGACTCCGAGAGACCTACATACTGACCAAATATCAATTTTCTATCTCAAATAGGACCGATTTTATAATCATTTAAAAATTTACGACCTTGGTTCGAATCTTTAATTCGCTATAGAACCATGGACTTTTCGAATTTTGAAAAACGGACACCGGGATGCACAACTGGAACTTATTTTACACATTCTGTGAAAATTTGATGAAAATCGGCCCATTAATAATGGCTCTGGACCGTGTACAAACTTTCGTAGTCAATTTCAAATGTGACGTCATATGACGTCATAGGCTTCTGAAAATCATTGAAATCGAAATTTCAGCATCTGAAGAATGCGGCATTAAATTTTCATTGCCCTTCGAAAATTTCAACATATAGAAATAATCTTATTAGAATTAGAAATTCATTACCATATAGTTACGTCACGTGACGTCATATGACATTTATTTTCACAAAGTGTTTAAAACTTCTAGAGACCTATATACTGACTAAATATCAAATTTCTATCTTAAATAGGACAGATTTTATAAGCATTTAAAAATTTACGTCTTGGTTCGAATCTTGGATTGGCTATAGAACCATGGACTTTTCGAATTTTGAAAAACGGACACCGGAATGCACAACTAGAACTTAATATACACAATCTGTGAAAATTTGATGAAAATCGGTTCACAAACAATGGCTGTAGACCGCGTACAAACTTTTGTAGCATATTTCAAATGTGACGTCATATGATGTCATAGGCTTTTGAAAATCATTAAAATCAAAATTTCAGCGTTTGAAGCATATGACATTTATTTTCACAAAATGTTTAAAATTTCTAGAGACCTATATACTTACTAAATATCAACTTTCTATCTTAAATAGGACAGATTTTATAAGCATTTAAAAATTTACGACCTTGGTTCGAATCTTGGAATCGCTATAGAACCATGGACTTTTCGAATTTTGAAAAACGGACACCGGGATGCACAACTAGAACTTAATATACACAATCTGTGAAAATTTGATGAAAATCGGTTCACAAACAATGGCTGTAGACCGCGTACAAACTTTTGTAGCATATTTCAAATGTGACGTCATATGACGTCATAGGCATATGAAAATCATAGAAATCAAAATTTCCTCACGTGTCTAATCAACCATAAAAATTTCATCGTCTTAGGATTATTGCAACATAGATAAATAAGCGTTTAGTTAGGAAGAAAAAAAGAAAAATAATAATAATAACTAGATGTCATTCGTCTAAACGAATGATAGGACTTTCTGTAACCTGTGTTAATGCAAAAAGCAGGAGATAGAAGTTTCATGTAATGTCTCACCTCTGGTAGTATTTCATGTTCATGGTGATTAATTGACATTATATTATAAATAAGCGTTTAGTTACGAAGAAAAAAAAAGTAGCAGTAGTAGTAGTATGCTTATGATGTCATATGACGTCACGACTCAAAATATATTAAGAAATTCTGCAGAACTGCAAACTGTGTAAGTTTCAACTTTCTATCTCATCCCGAAGTTCTTTAATCCTAAAATGAAATTTTTGGTCCTATGTTCGAATCTTACTTCAGCCACAATACTTCGGTTTTTCGGAATTTCGGTTAGCTGACAGGATATGCACACCTTAGTTTCAAGATGTACCATCTGTAAAAATTTGAAGAAAATCTGATCATAAATGGCGGCTGTAGAGCGCGAACACCATTTTTCACTATTTTTAGCTCTGACGTCACGTGACGTCATAGTGTGTTGAAAATGCTGTTGCTTAAAAGCGCATACTTTACTGCAATAACTCTGAAATTTTCATTATTCTGAACAATTGGCATCATGTCGAAATCATTGCCCCAAATTAAAATTAAGTGGTATGCTTATGACGTCCTCTGACGTCACGATTCGAAATATTTGTAGAAATAATGCAGAACTGCAAACTGTGCAAGTTTCAACTTTCTATCTCATCCTGAAGTTCTTCAATCCTGAAATGAAATTTTTGGTCCTATGTTCGAATATTACTTCAGCCACAGAACTTCGGTTTTTCGGAATTTCGGTAAGCTGGCAGGATATGTACACCTTAGTTTCAAGGTGTACCATCTGCGAAAATTACAAGAAAATCCGACCATAAATGGCGGCAGTAGAGCGCGAACACCATTGTTCAATATTTTTAGCTCTGACGTCACATGACGTCAAAGGGTGCTGAAGATGCTTTTGTTCAAAAACGCATACTTTACAGTCATAACTCTAAAATCTTCATTATTCTGAACAACTGGCATCATGTCGAAATCATTGCCCTAAAATGAAAATTAAGAAGTATGCTTATGACGTCACATGACGACATTTGACGTCACGACTCAAAATATATTAAGAAATTCTGCAGAACTGCAAACTGTGTAAGTTTCAACTTTCTATCTCATCCTGAAGCTCTTTAATCCTAAAATGAAATTTTCGGTCCTATGTTCGAATCTTATTTCAGCCACAGAACTTCGGTCTTTCGGAATTTCAATTAGCTTACAGGATATGCACACCTTAGTTTCAAGATGTACCATCTGTGAAAATTTGAAGAAAATCCGACCATAAATGTCGGCTGTAGAGCGTGAACACCATTTTTCACTATTTTTAGCTCTGACGTCATATGACGTCATAGGGTGCTGAAGATGCTTTTGTTCAAAAGCGCATACTTTACTGTCATAACTCTGAAATATTCATTATTCTGAACAACTGGCATCATGTCGAAATCATTGCCCTAATATAAAAATTAAGAAGTATGCTTATGACTTCACATAACGTCATATGACGTCACGACTCAAAATATTTGTAGAAATTCTGCAGAAATGCAAACTGTGTAAGTTTCAACTTTCTATCTCATCCTGAAGCTCTTTAATCCTAAAATGAAATTTTCGGTCCTATGTTCGAATCTTATTTCAGCCACAGAACTTCGGTTTTTCGGAATTTCGGTTAGCTGACAGGATATGCACACCTTAGTTTCAAGATGTACCATCTGTGAAAATTTGAAGAAAATCCGACTGTAAATGACGGCTGTAGAGCGCAAACACCATTTTTCACTATTTTTAGCTGTGACGTCATGTGACGTCATAGGCTGCTGACAATCATTGAAATCAAAATTTCCTCACGTGACTAATAACCCATTAAAATTTCATCGTCCTAGGACTATTGCAACATATTAAAATAAGCGTTTAGTTAGGAAGAAGAAAAGAATAATAATAATAAACAAATGACGTCACGTGACGTCATATGACGTTTATTTTCACATAATTGTTAAGACACCCAGAGACCTACTAACTGACAAAATTTCAACTTTCTATCTCAAATAGGACAGTTTTTATAAGCATTTAAATATTGACGTCATTGGTTCGAATCTTGGATCCGCCATATATGCTTGGACTTTTCGAATTTTGAAAAACGGACACCGGTATACACAATAAGAACGTAATATACACATTCTGTGAAAATTTGATGAAAATCGGTCCATTAATAATGACTCTGGACCGTGTACAAACTTTCGTAAATTTAAATAGGCTTAAAATCATTGAAATCGAAATTTCAGCATCTGAACCATGTGACATTTAATTTTCATTGCCCTTCGAAAATTTCAACATATAGAAATAATCTTGTTAGCATTAGAAATTCATTATCATATAATGACGTCACGTGACGTCATATGACATTTATTTTCAAAAAATGTTTAAAACTCCCAGTGACCTATATACTGACCCAATATCTTCTTTCTATCTCAAATAGGACCGATTTTGTAAGAATTTGAAAATTTACGACCTTGGTTCGATTCTTGGAATGGCTATAGAACCTTGGACTTTTCGAATTTTGAAAAACGGACACCGGGATGCACAACTAGAACGTAATATACACATTCTGTGAAAATTTGATGAAAATCGGTCCATTAATAATGACTCTGGACCGTGTACAAACTTTCGTAGTCAATTTCAAATGTGACGTCATATGACGTCATAGGCTTCTGAAAATCATTGAAATCGAAATTTCAGCATCAAAATTTAAACATATAGAAATAATCTTGTTAGAATTAGAAATTCATTATCATATAATGACGTCACGTGATGTCATATGACATTTACTTTCAAAAAATGTTTAAAACTCCCAGTGACCTATATACTGACCCAATATCTTCTTTCTATCTCAAATAGGACCGATTTTATAAGAATTTGAAAATTTACGACCTTGGTTCGAATCTTGGAATCGCTATAGAACCTTGGACTTTTCGAATTTTGAAAAACGGACACCGGGATGCACAACTAGAACGTAATATACACATTCTGTGAAAATTTGATGAAAATCGGTTCATAAACAATGGCTGTAGACCCCGTACAAACTTTTGTTGCATATTTCAAGTGTGACGTCATATGACGTCATAGGCATATGAAAATCATAGAAATCGAAATTTCAGCGTTTGAAGCATGTGTCATTAAATTTTCATTGCCCTTCGACAATTTCAACATATAGAAATATTTTTGTTAATATTAGAAATACATTATCATATAATGACGTCACGTGACGTTATATGACATTTATTTTCACAAAATGTTTATAACTTCTAGAGACCTATATACTGACTAAATATCAACTTTCTATCTTAAATAGGACAGATTTTATAAGCATTTAAAAATTTACGACCTTGGTTCGAATCTTGGAATCGCTATAGAACCATGGACTTTTTGAATTTGAAAAACACCGGGATGCACAACTAGAACTTAATATACACAATCTGTGAAAATTTGATGAAAATCGGTTCACAAACAATGGCTGTAGACCGCGTACAAACTTTTGTAGCATATTTCAAATGTGACGTCATATGACGTCATAGGTATATGAAAATCATTGAAATCAAAATTTCCTCACGTGACTAATAAGTCATAAAAATTTCATCGTCCTAGGAGTATTGCAACATAGAAAAATAATCGTTTAGTTAAGAAAAAAAGAATAATAACTAGATTTCATTCGTTGATACGAATGATAGGACTTTCTGCTAACATTGAAAAATATAAAGATTAATTCCGTTAGAAAGAATATATATTAAATTCCCTACCTTTTACTTTTTTTTTTTTCGTATGGACTTCTCATGCATGAACTTTTTGAAATAAGCCATATTCCAAAAATAAACAAGTAACTGGTGTTGCAAGCAACACTTGAGTCCCCTACCGGTGAGGTGCATAATTTTTCCATTACCACAGCAACCAGAATTTTGGTCCAAGAAAAACAAGACTTTGGTTAAAGTAAATGTAAGGGAATATTTAAGTTATGTCCATTTAAGCAAGACTTACATGTAGAGTTGTTGTCTCTGCTGTGCCCACTATACAATTCATGCAAGCAAGACAGATGCAAGAAATAGAATTAATAATAGCTAGCTTGCCTGATCCAAAATGTTTTTCTTTAGTCTTTAGTCTTGTTGATGAGAAATGAGAACTTTCACTCTGCATCACCACCCTGACTATATACATGCCTTATAAAATTTATTATAAAGTTATCGCGGTCGCGTGATCCCATTTTTTGCCATATTTTCACTATTTCCGTTACCATAGCAACCACAATTTTAGTCAAAGAACAAAATTAAAATGATGTGCATAATCTACATATTGCCATCTAGTCATATACCAAGTTTCATCAAGTTAGCTTGCTTAGTTATAAAGTTATCATGGGATCCCATTTTTGCCATATTTTCACTATTTCCATTAACATAGCAACAACAATTTTAGTTGAAGAACAAAAATAAAACAACGTGCATAATCGACACATTGCCATCTAGTTCCAAGTAAGTTTCATCAAGTTAGCTTGCATAATTATAAAGTTATCGCGGGATCCCATTTTTTTGCCATATTTTCACTATTTCCGTTACCATAGCAACAACAATTTTAGTTGAAGAACAAAAATAAAACAACGTGCATAATCGACACATTGCCATCTAGTTCCAAGTAAGTTTCATCAAGTTAGCTTGCTATTATAAAGTTATCGCGGGATCCATTTTTGCCATATTTTCACTATTTCCGTTACCATAGCAACCACAATTTTAGTCGAATAAAAAAAATAAAACAATGTGCATAATCTACACATTGCTATCTAGTCATAAACCAAGTTTCATCAAGTTAGCTTGCTTAGTTATTAAGTTATCGCGGGATCCAGATTTGAGCGGACAGACAGACGGACGGACAGACGGAGGGCAAACCTATAGTCCTCTCCGGTGTGAACACCGGTAGGGGACTAATAAATCTTTATTTTGATAAAGCTTCCTTATAACTTGACCAATTTTACTATTCTAGGTACCAAAATAAATGGCCTGAAATTCCATTGTATCATATTTGGGTCTAGTTTTATAGGTATTCAAAATATAAACAATTAAACTTAAACCTCTTAATTCTGCATATCTTTTTTTTTTTTTCATTTACAGTCGCGGGAATGAAATAGTAAATGCTACCATGCAATAGAATCGTCGACGCGTGTAGCCTCGTGAGTAAAATTCAAATAACACTTGTACATACGATCGAGACGACTGTATTACACAAAGTTACTAAATTTTGCGCTTTTAGCTAATGCCTAGGCACAGGGACTTGCTCCCATACACACACACACCACACACACCACACACACACACACTGTACATACACTATCAACAAGGGTGGACATCTTTTCAGGGGTCGACTCGCTTCAACTCCGTTTTTTCAAATCATTCAAATAAAGCTATGAAGTTAACATACGGAATCACTGAAATATATATTTCTCTAATTTTCTTGTTGTAAAATAAATTATTTAAAGACTTAGATATAAATTCACTTGTCTGTGAGTGTGTGTTTTTAAATTGAAATAAATATCACAGGGATTTGAAGTTCAGTAGAATTTAGTATTCCGTATATATAAGAAAAAATATGTTTTGTATGTATGGAGTACTATTATTTTCAGAATTTTATTTTAAATTACTGAACTTCAAATCCCTGTGATATTTATTTCAATTTAAAAACACACACTCACAGACAAGTGAATTTATATCTAAGTCTTTAAATAATTTATTTTACAACAAGAAAATAACCAAGAAACAGCTGATTTCTCCATACTGCCTGGGTTTTTTTTTTTTTCTTTCAACGCCCGAATAGTCAGCCCTTTAATAATTTAAATTTAACGGTTAGACAGATTGCGGGAAAATAATCGCAATATCGCTGACCAATTTCGCAGCGTAAAAATCCGAATCATCCCGAAATGTACTGCGCTGCTGGTCCAGGTTGCTGTCCTTTTCTCGGATTCGCATATATTTCAAACAAATAAACATTCAAAGGAGGATTATTTTCACGACAATTTTGTATATTTCGATAGAGAAATATATATTTGAGTGATTCCGTATGTTAACTTCATAGATTTATTTGAATGATTTGAAAAAACGGAGTTGAAGCGAGTCGACCCCTGAAAAGATGTCCACCCTTATTGATAGTGTATGTACAGTGTGTGTGTGTGTGTGGTGTGTGTGGTGTATGGGAGCAAGTCCCTGTGGCCTAGGTCACACATTCAGGATTTTTACTGCCGTCCTTGATAGGACCATTCCCGATTAAAATGTGTCAAAAGTCTGATCAAGATCCTGTGATTCGTGGCTGGAAATTCAAACTTTTATTAAAATTTGTAAAAAACATTTATTTAATCACGACAACAATCAGATACTGTTCAGGAGGCGTCCCGATCCAGCCGTTTCCAGCAGAATTCGTCCCGATTATCCGTTCTCAATCCGATTCTGATCCGATACAGCAGAATTTGTCACGACATAGTCACGATTGTAATCCGACTAGACAAAATCGGCTGAGTTTCCCGAATGTTACGGGACGCACCTAACTGTCAGGAGTGCTTGGCCGACCTCTCCGGACCATTCCCGATCCGTAGGACTCTGTTACGAACATATACGACTGCGTTCAGACAATGATAGGACATTGAGGATAGTAATCCGACTTTTTCGCTTTTCGTGTCGTAGCGCTGTCTGATCTCAAACGGGAGCCATAATCGACACTGTGTGAACGCCGCATTACAGACAAATTAGCTTGCAGCGTCTTGAACGGATGACATGTGTTGATCATTTTGTTTAAAACGTCTACACTTATACACGCTCATGGTATCTCAAGCTGGCAATTAAATTACATTGTACTATAACATATATTTTCACATAGGTTATCATTTATCATAAATTTGGAATATAGCTTGTACAACATTTATCGATAGATGCAACAATAAAGTCGGGAAATTGCAATGTTTCAACAACGGTCTAAATGACATGAAAAAAAGGTTTGGGTAACACAATGCTGCAACTGATATTCATAAGTAACGTAAATAAAATGATTTGACAAAACATTAAATCATTGTCAACACTTGTTTAATTTGTTTGTTTGTTTGTTCGGTTTAACGTCCCACCGACAGTATTTCAGTCATTTGGAGACGATGTCTACTTAATGCAGTTATAGTGCTGCCACACTGCAGTATCACGTCCTAGACATGTGGCATGATATCACACCCAGTCACATTATCCTGATACCGGGCCAACCAGTCCTGCAACTACCCTTATATGCTAAGTGTCAAGCAAGGGAGCTATAACAGTACCATTTTTTACGACTTTGGTATCGAACCCACGACCTCCCGCTCTCGAGGCGGACGCTCTAAACACTCGGCCACCGGGAACGGTACACCTGTTTAGCTAGTAATATCAATATGATATAAGTAAAAAGTTTTTTTTTTCAATTTATATGACTAATACATATCTGTAAACTTACATTTTCCGAAAATGCTTCAATTAAGGTGAAAGCGAAAGTAGGATATTTTATGAAAATTCTTACAAATGGCTTTATATTCGTATTTTTTTATGTAACTTCCTTATTTCTTGATCAATTTCAAAACTCTAGGTGCCAAAATAATCGTCTTAAAATTCTCTACATCTCACTTGCTTAATGTAAAACTTATTTCTAATGATTCTTAAGATATAAGTCGTAAAATTCTGACATGACGGCAAAATCGCTGAAATTCTATATGTTTAAATTTTTATTTTTGATGTTACTTCCTTATACTTTGATCAATTTCAAAACTTAAGGTACCAAAATAATCGTCTTAAAATTCTCTATAGGAATATTTTTAATACTTTTTGAGATACAAGCTCTTAAACCTCTTGAAAAATGAAAAAATCACCAAAGCTATATGCACGAATTTCGTTTTTTCCCCATTACTCCATGAATCTTAGGTCAATCATTAAACTTTAAGCATCAAAAGAACGGCCAAACATTGCTCTACAAATAATATTCATCATCATATTTTCAAAAATCAAAGAATTTCGAGATATAAACTGTTAAACACACTGAGGGTTACCGAATTTTGTTTTTTCCGCCATAACTCAACCGATTCAACCCCGATCATCAAAAACTAAATATAATCTGAAAGGTCTTTCTAAGCACTACAAATTATACGCATAGTGTCTCGATAGAATACTTACCGTTTTTGAGATATTTAAGGCCGAAGAAAAACCCGATAATTGATATATGACCTTGACCTTTGGAATTTTCCGGAAACGGAAGTGACATGGCTCTATAGATTCTAATACTGCATCTTCAGACAAAATTTCAAGTAAATCATGCAAAAAATAAAGCCTACAGGGCTTAAAAACCGTTAAGTTTTAATACGAAAGTTTTAAGAGCATTATGACGTCATGTGACGTCATATCGCGTTCATCTTTTCAGAATGTATAGAAGATCTGGAAACTAATATTCAGCCTAAATCTCAGCTTTCTAGCTTTTCTGGAAGCGATTTTATACGCATTTGAAATTTGACGTCATAGGTTCGAATCTTGGATTCGCCATAAAACATTTGCCTTTTCGAATTTGGAAAAACGGGCACCGGGATGCACAACTAGAGCCTAACATACACATTCTGTGAAATTTTGATGAAAATCGATCCAGAAATAATTGCTGTAGACCGCGTACAAACTTTTTTACCTGACGTCAAATCTGACGTTATATGACGTCATATGAATATACAATTCATTGCATCCGAAAGCTCATGGTTTGAAATATATGCCATAAAATTTTCATTGTTCTGAGTCAATGGCAACACCTCGAAATTAACACAAATATAAGAGGAAGAAAAAAAGAATAAGAAGAAGAAGAAGCAGAAGAATAATAAAAAAACAGTACAAACCCAATAGGACTTTCTGCCGAAAGGGCAGAAAGTCCTAATAATAAACATAACAAACCCAATAGGACTTTCTGCTTTAGGCAGAAAGTCCTAATAATAAGAAGAAGAATAAACAGTACAAACCCAATAGGACTTTCTGCTTTAGGCAGAAAGTCCTAATAAAAAAACAGTACAAACCCAATAGGACTTTCTGCCGAAAGGGCAGAAAGTCCTAATAAACAGTACAAACCCAAGAGGACTTTCTGCCGAAAGGGCAGAAAGTCCTAATAATAAGAATAAACATAACAAACCCTATACGTTTTCCGCAGGTTGCGGAAAGCCGTAATAACAAACCCTATACGTTTTCCGCAGGTTTGCGGAAAGCCGTAATAATGTTAATGGTGAATGTTTGCACAAATTAAGACAAAAATGATGATTTAAAAATGAAATGATTGCATTTAATAGGGAGGTTTGGGTGAAATATTTTCCATTGTGTATTTTAGGGAAACACGTGTTCGTGAAAATATAAGACCAATTTGGAGAAATGCCAGTAAATAAACAAATGTCTTTCAAAATCTTAGAACGTTTAGTCGAAAAAAAAATACATCCAGTCTTTGTTTTTATTTTAATCTAAATGATGTTAAAACAGTTTAGATGTATTGATAAAGAGACTTTTTGAATCTTTCTGATTACTCTGATAGTTTATTTGAAATTTGCGAAAATATCTGACACAAACGAAATGGACATGCAGGAAAAAATGCGCAATTGCTACTACTGAATACACCTTTAATGTTACGGGATGATGTACGGAATCCATTTTGCCTTTTGATAGGGGAAAATCATCATCATCATCATCATCATCATCATTATTAAAATTATTATTCAAAGTTTGATCACACATGGATTAAACAAATATGCTTAACATGCCACATGTTAACCAAAACATGTTTCTCTCAGTGACCTACTTAACTCGATGCAAACATACTCCTGAATATTGCTGCATCATCCCTTTCTTCATATTATTTCTATTGACTTAAATAGCTTTCAGTAGGCTTGCTGTAGGTCACAGGTTATACCTGGATGCTGTTTGTGCATTTGGAGTCTTCCTCCTTCACATCGCTTTATGCAAAAATACAGTCCAGTCACGGTCAATCGAAATGCGATGGAACGAAATGAAGGTGTAATGCGAAGTTATTCGCACGTCCCGGTCGAATTTGTTCTAAATTCAATGTAAAAAAAATATGCGATTGAATGAAAAACGGATGGAACGAAAGATGCGCTGGAACGAACAATCTATTAGGTCCGAATTGCAAATTAACAGCTGATTAATGACAAGCTCGAACGAAGTGTCGGTCAGTTTTCACACCTACTCGAGTGACATCCGTCTCTTGAGCGTGTCGGCCATTATTGGTAGTAATTAATCAATCAACACGCCATCCGTGGCACTGTTATTACAAACTGACACGAAGCTTACAAGCAAGTTTGTAGCAGGTTTTTTTTAAGTGATAAAATGTCAAAACTTAATCAACAGTATAAGAACTGGTCGCCAGCTCTGTTTTGTCATATCATTCAAGTCAAAGCAAGTCAAAAACATTTTATTTCTCTTAAATTCATGTACATCATTAAAATATGGAAGTACATTTGGATAATACTTAGTTGATAATAAATCAGATATTGTCATTAAAGTACACTATCGAATATATATATATATATATATATATATGAACATGCATATTAGAACGAAGACAACATCAACATATTTGTTACAGTACCTGCTATCAGCATTCTGAGTAATATTGCCTGAGAAAAACGCTTGAGTTCAAGAGGATTGATTGATTGCAATGGGGCCAAACGGTCCAACGAAAGAATGAATGTTCTCGTCTGATCTAACATGCCATGCCATTGTACGTCATAGGCAAGATTCTAGCCAACCGTCCCCGATGGCCGTGTGGTTAGAGTGTCCGCCTCGGGAGCTTGTATATTTTAAATGGAACATTTCTCTCATTATGCCAATTTCAATTACATGTAAGCAAAATATAGAGAAAATGTCAAAATATCGACCTTGGATAATCCCTGAATAAATATTCTAATTGTATATAAAACAGACTAGATATATAACGAATCGAATTTAAAAGAATAAAAATACCACAATTCCTCAAAAAGAGTCGCGGAACTCTGTGCACATTGTAGCACTACCAAGGCGAAAATTATTCGAAGAAAACGCAAGTCCATAAATATTGGAGCGAAACGCTGTGATCCGTGGGAACCTTTTGATGTGAAGCCCCCGTGTGTTACCCCGTCAGCGACCTGAGCTGTGTTTATACCGCTTAAATAATAAACTTATTTATAAGTTTTAATGTCAAGCATTGATGTGCAATAAATCAAATTCTCTGTATTTCGGAATTTTGATTAAATCTAGATATTTATAATCTTCACTTATGTTATGTTTTTTCTTTTGTATCTTTGTCAGGTGTATCGGCATGTAAATACAAATGACGGACTCAAAGATCTAAGTGAGTATGATGTTACAGAAATAGAAACCGTTCCGATATCGAAGGAAGAAGACAAAGACACCAACATAGTGGTCGACAAATCGAAAAACAAAATGCCTGCAGACGAAGATTGTCACAAATCCGTTCTGGGATTCATCGGAATTTCGAAATCTCCGTCATCTGCTTGCAAATTTGTCGACCTCTCACCGGTGAAAAAAGTCATCAAAAATAAATGGGACATATACCAATATCCATTTTTTATATGGGGATTTATCCATTTCTTTTCAATGATATTTATCATGGCCGGTGGAAACTTCCGCCAAATACAGGATAAAAACACAACTGAGTTTTCCCTAAAGCCGTTATTCTCTGAGGGCTTAATTGGATTTTGTGCAGTCATACAGCTGCTTAACGGTTCGCTGTACACATTACTTTTAGGATACATATTTTATAAAGAGATACAGAATGTATGTAGCAAAATGAATTCAACCGCATCAGATCAAAGTACTCTCTATAAACGTGTAAGCCATGCCTACTCTAACTCACAATTCACACTGCTATTTCCTACATTTGGTCTTTGTCTTCTGCTGGATTTTATTTTGGGGCAGATTAACGTCACATATTACGATAACATTCTACTTCCTTTTGCAATTATAATTGGGTGTTACCTTTTCCTGTTCTTTCTGCAAGTATGTTCATTCTTTAGCTATTTCACCGTTTTTATTCAAAAAGTCGTACCCGATCTAATGAGGTTTATGATCATCATGACCATACTTCTTTTAGGCTTCTCAATGGCGATGTTTATGGTCATGCAAGGTGCCAATACCGACGAAGATTCGTTTGAACATTATGGAAAATCTCTCATGACTATGTTTCAAGTCATGCTTGGTATCGGTGATATAGGTTCCATTTTTTCAGCGCGAAAACCTTTAGCAGCAATTTTTGTTTTTGTACTCTTTGTTGTTTTCACCACAATATTGCTCCTGAACGCACTGATCGCCATAATGTCTAACACTTGCAGCGCAGTCACTTCCTTCAACAATGAATTTGAATTTAGTGCACATTGTTGGCTACAAAAACTGTCCGTTATTCTCCTAATTGAATGGTATCTTCCTGGTTGTTCAAAGGTAGAATCAGGAGAAAAACAGGGATCGCGAAGAATTTTGCAACTTGAAATAGATGAGAGCGAAGATGATAATACATTTAATGCTAGAATTAAGTCCCGTATGTCAAAAAAACTTAAGCAACTAAAAAAACCATCAAACATCAAACCAAGAAATGACCGATTAGATAGTGAGTTGATAGTTTCAAAAACATATGACACAGTGTTAAAAAGTCAAGATCTTGAAAATATGGAGATATTTACATTTCAAAAAAAGTCATAACAAAGTTTTTTTTCCAATATGATAAAGGAAGAAAATCAAACCTTTGAGATTTAGAGTTAAGATTGATAGAATAATTAAATACTACGCCTTAATTAACTCTATGTATCTATATTTGTATTACATTTCAAGTTGCAACTGTTTTCGAAGTAACTCTATGTATCTATATTTCTGTAATTCGTTCACGTTGCAACTGCTTTCAAACAACTTCTAAGTATTTGCATTTAAATTACTCGGCTTTGTATTTACAATTTTGTATGGAAGTGAATCTCCAGCCTTAAATATTTCTGATTCGATATGCTACGAAATCGTCAGTTCCGAGAAAGTTTTAAGCTCTAGAAAAAAAAACCTGTTTTAACATCTATAGTACTAAAGTAAGTCAGAATTTCATTTTGCATTTTAAAATTTTACTTGGCCTCTGCCTTTACAATTCTGGAAACGCCAGTACACTCATCAGTCTGATATGTTGCTGGTCCGATGATATATATGACAATAAATCGCCAACATCTTTTTAGCCCTGAAAAAAGAATAGTTACAAAGCATTAACTACAAGGTTACAATTGCAAGAGCATTGTCTTGAAGGGAACAATATAAACATGATAGTTGACATCTCACGAAACACGTTTTTCAATCTAAAAAAGATTTAAATATTTCTGTTACTAATATTGTTCTGCTGCGAATAAATATGCAACTCCTGAATACTTTTTTCTCAACTATTTAAGCAGTATACGTGATGTTCAAAATATTATGTTCATTTTTGTAATAGCTGTCATTCCTGAGTGTTTATTGATTCATGTTTTAACATGTTCTGCATAGTTGGTGATACATGTACTTTATATCTGTCACGGTTTTAGAAGTCTCGTGAATATAAGGGGAGAAAATAGTTTCTCGTTATTAAGTGATGATGTATGAGGTATTGAACGAGCAGAAATGCAATATGTTAACAAATTATCTTTAAGGTAACCTTAACTGGTGAACTTCCCAAGGAATGATACAGTTTTTGACCTCTTGTATTACTTCACGAAAAATATATATAGATAGGTTTCAAAGATACGTGTACTTTTCAACTATATAATACTACTTTAAACATTTTGCGCACCACGTGAATGTTGCTAATGAAAACACAATTTCTTAATATTGTTGAATCATATAATGAAAATCATACATATGTTTTATATATACTATTTTTTATACTTTATACCATACTCATACTTGTTAAAGGCTACAAACCTTCGAAATATTCAATATCATTATAAGAAAAAAAAATACTTTTAAAAAACGAAAAAATAAAAAAATTAAACATACATTACAATGCAAAGGCTGTATGAAGAATTTCTATACGTATATAAATAAGCTATTTATTGTTTTAGTTCATAAAGCAAAAGACAATAAACTTTTAATCCTATGCATGTTTTAAACTGTATTTCATACAATTTATTATGTATGAAATATGTGTTATGAAGAGTAAAAGTATATTGTCTTATATTTTTTGAAGGAAAGTTGTATTGTTAATTATCTTACTTACAAAAAAGATTAAAATACAATTCACATATTCCAGAGTGAGAGAGAGAGAGAGAGAGAGATTAATTTGTTCAACTTATTTTAACAATTAATTTTTATTTGCCTTAATTACTGCTTTCATTTTACTTTGATTTAGGTTTCATTTTGCACACGTATATGAATAGGTACGCTGTGTAAAATTCTTGATATTTGAGGTGAAGGGTAAAGAAGAACAAGCAATAAAGGCAATTTCTTTTCAAAGACAATGGACGATGATGATTTGATAGATTTATCAAAATATGAAGTTCCGTTATGTGTATGTATTTGTGTATATAGCTAGAAGAAAAATGAAACCCATCGAACATGTACATATGCTCATCGTAGAAGTTATACAATTATGAAATGTATCATATAAATATGTACATACAGTCGAATGAATTCATTTTATGAAAAGAAAAACGGTGTTTGTTTGGTGGGGTCACCAGATATAAGTTTATTTGTTCCATATGCTTAATAAGCTTTTAACAGTTTTATTTCATAAAGCGATTTGCATAATTTTTACTTCATTAGATAACGCGTATTGTGCCTCAAAATATATTTATTGTAAAGGAGCAAAAGTATTATGTTTTACATAACATTTAATATTAAGGAATGATGTACGTGTCATTATTAAAATAAAACGGAACATAAACCATTTCTATTATTTATATAAATAGATATGACGAAAGATACAATGTATATGGTCAAATTTACACTATTTATTTAAATTGCTTGTATCACATCTTTGATTATATAATTACTTGCCATGAAGTCTTTTTTGCTTTTCCGCCCGTCTGTCCGTGTTTCATTAACATTGTTTTTCGTCTTAAAAACTATATGAGCTAGACTCGCACAATTTTATAGAGATGTTTATAGGCACTGTTGGACACGTAGAAGTCACGCTAAATTTGTGACAAATCAATAGCGATTTATTTTAGTAGATAGCCTTTTTTTGCCATGCACAAAGTAGATCGAACTATTTGATAAAATTGAGTGCTTACCAAATTTAAATCGGGTAAGATCTATTAAGACATTTCTTCAAACAATAGCAGCCTACGCACGCTTTGGTCTTCTATTGTCTGCAGATATGTTTTAATTGAGTATAACTAATACCTTTAATTAGATTTTGTTATCAATTTATGAATTTATGTTATGAATTTCAAGCAAATTGGCTGATATTTGTATTGATCCTTTGTCCTTTATTATGGTATTTTATCTGCATTTACAAAACATGGAACAATGTCAAAATAGTTCTTAAAACTCATATCTTTTCACGTTTATTGGGAAACAAGCTATTTATACTTATTCTCTCGACTCTTTCTGGTTTGAATCAGTATTTTGCGCCTTGGTTTTTTCTTCAACGATTCGATTCCAAAACTTTTTATTCAGCATATACGCATGTCAGTACTGGACCATGGTGCTCTCATAGTACTAAGACTGTAAATAACTGTCAACATATAAAAAGAATAAGTGCCTAAAATACTGCATACCACATAAAATTATCGCGAAAAGGGCTGCTACAGATAATGTCATTACAAATGTTGTACACAATTATTTGTGCTCTATTTATCTGTAATATAAGATTGTCCAGCTGAAATTTTGAATAACCGTAATATTGCGGCGTAGTTTGTTTATATGCTTTATCACATGGGTTTTTTTCCAAATACGAAACTATCGTATCTTTGCAGTGCACTTGAAGTGTTTGTCATAAAACAAAGATATGTCGCGGTCAGCATCCATATGCTTGCTTGAAAGCCGAAGGTCATGGGAGTTTGTATAAATTGTCCTTGATGTCCATAGGGTACATCGTTGTATTGGCTCTTTTACTTAAATATCTATGGATATATTTTCATAAAACATTACTTTTGTCATTACACAAAGGTGTGTGAACGTCCTCCCATCTGTCCGTCCGTCCATCTGTCCGTCAATCATTCCATCAATCCCCGCTTTCGTTTTGACTCCATAACTTGGACATCTATGAATGGATTATAATAAAACTTTACAGAAGTATTCCTCATAAGACAAGGGTTTGTCAGCATGAGTGACTTGTTAATTTCATTCTTAATTTTTGTCCGGTTCATAACTCATAGACAGATGAACCACTTGGAAGAGAAGTGCAGTGCACAAGAACGATTACTATGCAATTCATTAATTTTGAGTTTGCACTTATCCTGTTGCAAGGTGCAGTTCAAGAATCATAACCCATTTCCATTGGTTTTATTATTTCTGTCTTTGGGGATTTTCACCAGTTGGAGGCTCCTGTATTGCTTGCAATACGGTCAAAGCCAGCCTTTTTACCTTCAGTCCAGTGGTTTTAAAGATGCCATTTAAAGCAAATTGCTGACGACAGACTTTTTTTTTTA
Source organism: Solen grandis (assembly GCA_021229015.1). Taxonomy (NCBI): domain Eukaryota; kingdom Metazoa; phylum Mollusca; class Bivalvia; order Adapedonta; family Solenidae; genus Solen; species Solen grandis. The sequence continues at coordinate 11,234,021 of CM037779.1, forward strand.
AAGAAAAACAGTTTGTTTGATATTTACATTACGTTTTCTACTTATAATATAATATTGCTATTTACTCGTTTACTCTTTTTGTGTGTTGTTTTTATTGCGGTTTTCCTTCCATGACATTGTGTATGGTTATTTAAGCAAATGAAATAAGAGAAATGAGAACTTTTCTCACGTGCATAGAGCTAGGTTTTCAAGTTATTTATCAACAACGCTTGAACAAAAGAGTACTACTGTCCTGCAGAGTAGTCAATGCATTGTACTGAATTAACAAAGGTTTACGTCAGAAAAATGTTAAACTAGGGAGAGTGTTGTCAAACCAGTAATATGAGTCAAAATTGTGTAGTCATAGAACACATATTATAGATTCTGCGTTTATGTCTAGGAAATTTCACTGCCATATACATTTAGGTAGCTCGTGATTACGATATTCATTCAATTATCCATTCAGTATGTTTAGACAAACTGTGAATGGTCAAAATTGTATTATAACACTTTTAATTTTATGTTAATAAATCTATGAAAATTTACCATGACTAATCCAAATTAAATCATATAGTAATTAAACTAAAATACAATTTATAGATGCACTTGTTTATATATAATATAGCGTATATTAAAACCATTGTCATGAAGAGTAGAGAGAAGTACACATCCGTTAAAGCATTCTTTGCAATATTAAATTGCTTCAAGTCCACGAAGAGTCTTAAAGGGAAGTAAGCCTTTGTTACCGACGTATTTTTCCTCTTTTCCGTTCATATATTTTTCATATGTTTATTTTTTGTGTAGTTAAATAGTTATTTGTTATTTTATCGTAATTTGTCAATAAAGTGATAGGGCTTGTGACTTGGGGTTTAATTATTATTAAGTATAATCCTAAAATCTCACGATAAACATCAAGAAAAGCATGTTTTGGGATGGACGGTTGTTGTGTCATTTGTCCACTTTTTATAACTTTGTACGATGTTATTATTTATCATATTTGAACTATGAATTTTGTAATTATGTTAATGTTAATGAATTTTTTAATCCAATTTAAATGAAACTAGATATAATTTGTGAAAAGAATAATTATACTTAGTACATTTGCCTGTCGATGAAAATGACGTGTCGCTTATTATGTTATGCTATTTTATGCAACTGTTTTGTATAATTTTGTTATGCTTTTTAATGCAAACATTGTTGTATGATGTTATCTTCTGATAAGTTTATTGTTGTGTTGCTGCTGTTATTGTATCGGAGTTAAATATCACCGCGACTGTATTTCAGTCATAAGGTTATCACATTACTTTATTATTTGGTATTTAGACACCTTGCGAAAAAACTTATGTAAGCCGGATAAATTTGTAGGTAGTTCCACGATTACTTATTATGGACACCATCTGGCCGCTTTATATAAATATAGAATCACGATGTTTAAAGTTCAGTACACTTTCTGCTGTTTTTCTTTTGTTTTCTCTCAAGCATAAATGTATTCATTGTGTTTGGTAAAAAAACAACAACATTTGAGAACGTTTATAATCATTTGTATTCATCTAAGATTATTATTAAGACAGCTCGGTGAGTGCGCAGAAATACCTCTCAATACTCGTGCCTTTTATCTGAGCGTTCTGTAATTTTTTTTATTACGGCTATTCAATAGTAATAGCCGAACTGGTTTTCAATAATGTTATTATGTTTGTCAGTTCATTCAGTCTATCTGTTAAGTAATATTTGCGAATATATTTGTGATAAAAACATTAATTAATGTTATCCTGCGATAGTTCTTGGCATCTTCAATATCATCGCCTTTATATATAGGACATATTTTTCCCTAGCCAAGACATTTAGGATACTCGCCATTTGTAAGTAATCTATTGAAGACTTTAAGCAAGAAAAGTGAAGAGTATTTGTAAATTTCTGCACATATTTTGTCTGTACTACTTTTTTTTCTGTTGGTTAACGTATTTGTGTAACTCGTTAATTGTAATTTCATCATCTTAATCTTCATCAATAATAAATGTTTGTGTTTTATACTGGCTATTTATTTTTTACAAAAATGCACTTGGATTTGATTTGCTTAAATTTGATAGATTATTTTTTTCTTTGGTTTGGTATTTCTTTTTATTTTTATGTTTAATTTTGTTATATATCATTTTAGTTTTCACATAATTTTGTCGTAACTGATGGCATGTTTTATCTTTATTAAAAGCATTCCTCGTTTTTTTGTTTTTTGTTTTGTTTTGTTTTTTATTCATGTCTGGCTGTATAGCATTCACCATTAAACCATGGTTTCTTACTTTCGTTATTTTTCTTTATCTTTCTTACACTGCAAGTATTTCTTTAACCACCAAATATATTCAATGTACAGTGTTGTAATAACCCTATAAAGTTATTTAATTTGTCTACATTATTTGTATTATCAATGTTTTCTGTCAGGTTTTTTTTTTAATTTCTTCATTTTTTGAATCATCTAATTGGACGAAAATGTTATTTTTGGATATTTTTGTCATTATCATTTTTACTTTTTGTGTCAAGCGCTTCTATAGCAAACAATATCCCAGAATGGTCTGAGAATTCTGTTGGCTCAAAAATATCAATTCGGTAATACACTCAAAGTCATTTGGTTTTAATAACAGGTAGTCAACTACACTCGAGCCTCTGAATGAAATGTGTATTCTCCAAAACCGAGGCCGATATGCAATAGCCCATTGCCGATAGCGAGCGAGGTAGTTTTACTGAATTCTAAAAACTGCGTGCCATGAGAGTCGATCGCGTGATCCTTAGAAGCACGTTGTGGAATATAAACAAAATTTATTACTTAATGACTAATGTATTGACCCTCTACACCAACGAAAACAAACCATCGGACCTAATTATATACAAAGCCTATAGTCAAGCTTGAAATCAATAAGAATGATGCATTGTAAGAAGTATTACCTGTGATATGACACAGCTTCCCCTACAAGACAATTTATTAGAAATTAAACATTTTTATGATAAGTTTTCTCATTAAATGGCAAATTACTGACTGGAAATGAAAATATTCTCAACATTTTAATGATGTCAAATATTTTATTGGCGTTAATATTATATTCAGATATTTATCCAACTTAAACTAGTACAGTTTTTAGTCTGTCTTACAAATGTATACTTTTACATTTGTAATATAATTAAGAACATGTGACATGTATATTTATTTATTTATATATATCTTTTTGGATTTGCAACTGCAACCTGACAAAATTCTTATAATTTAAACCTTTATGTATAATTATTACAAGTATTAACAAATATGATTTTTTTTTCAAAATAATAATAGATCGTGAAAATCAAGACAATGCTGTAAGAATATATAGATAGGAATATTGACATTTAATGTTATTTCAAATCAAATAAATTGCAATATGAATATTATTCTGATTGTACATAGACAGATGAATTAGTTATGTTACTCTACCACGGGTTAGTTTCATTTTTCTCAATTGGATAACTTACCTGATTATTGTATATATCAACAAGTATAATATGATAGTATCCATACATTTCTTTACTTTAAAAAAAACTAGGTTGCAGTTTAAATAGAAAAAATAGAAGAGAGAAAAACAAATGAAAACAAGATTTTAAAGATCAAGGTTTATTTTTTTGTAGTAAAACCCTTCAAATGTACATAAATAGTGTCAAACTATAATTTTATTATTACCATTCAATGAAACACAGAAACAGGTAACTAATACCTAAAGCTGTTTCTTATATTATAGTTATATACTTACATTGTAATAGTTTTGAAACACAAAACTTAGAAGTCATAATTATGCAAATAAATTATTTCAGTTTCAAAATATTCTTGTTTAATAAGGTTTATAAAAGGGGGCCCATAACTTTTGATGCTCACTGTGATTTATTTCCATATTTTTGATTGAGGTAAAATTATCTATATTATATTGTTTGATAATCACATGTTTAAAGATGGCAGGTTTGGTTAATGTCCAATTTCTTTACTTATGAAAATATACTGTTTTGCCATAATCAGAAAAGTGTTCAAAATATTATGGAAATATATATTCCCAAAAATAATATTTTTTAAGTTTAACTCAAAATAAATGTCTAAACACTCAAATTTTACCATAATTTAAAATCTCTCCAGAAACTTTTTACAATAAGACAGTCCAAGAATAAGTGAAATTGTTTCTGGCTCTTGTTTGCGGTAAGCACATTTATTGCATGGTTTAATATTCATCATTTTTAGTAAGTAATTTGTTCCAAAAACTCTTTGATTAATACGAAATTGAAACATTTGAATGACTGTGTCCTTTGTACAAATAAATGGAACTTTGAATTCTTTAAAAATATTTTTTATCAAATACCATTTCAAAGTCTTTTTGCCATTTTTCAATAGATGGCTGATAAAGTTTTGTATTCATCAACCCATCGTAGAATTTTCTACTTCCTTTTTTAGAACTTATATAGTGGTAAAGGTATGAATGATTGTTCTAATGGTTTATCTAACCTAATACTTGTTGTTTACCTAAATTAAGTAATTTCTTCTTAAAGATAGTTTTTCCTCCGGTCTTTATAGTCTTATTGTGCCAAAAAAGTCACATTTAGATTCTTCTTGCTTTTTTGGTATAAAATTTAAACAAAATAAACTGTATGATTTGTATACGTCTCTCCAAAATGGGTTTTCAACTTGATTCAATTTTTTACTTTATTTTCTGATCCTAAGCTCAACAACACAGGAATTGAATTAATACATTTTTCAATTTCTAGATATTTCTTATTTTCAGTAATAATTATTTTAATCCATGTGGTCTTTAATGAGATACAGAATGAGAAAATATTTTTCATTCTTAATCCACCATGGGACTAGTCAGTGTATATTATGTTTCTTTTTATTTTATCTGGTTTTCCATCCAATAAGAAGTTAAAAATATTTTCTAATTCCATTACACGTGACATGTTAATAATCTCAAACATGTACAAAATCTTCACTCATATATACATGCATGTAATCTTAAAGAAAATTCGTTCAGGATGTCTTAAATTGACTGATTTAATGAAAAAATAAAGTTTCTTAATGCGAAAATTGCATTAAAATATTTTTGACTTATTGATTCTTATACAACGTTCAGAAATCTTTAGTATAACGTTAGCCTTATATATATAGTTTCTCAGTTTAACAAACATATCAATATCATTATTTTCTAATTTCATTACACGTGACATGTTAATAATCTCAAACATGTACAAAATCTTTACTCATACATACATGTATGTAATCATAAAGAAAATTCGTTCAGGATGTCTTAAATTTGAAAGGTCCGCTTCATATCTATGTTAGGGAGAACCTGATTTAATGAAAAAAATAAAATCTCTTTATGCGAAAATTGCATAAAAATATTTTTGACTTATTTATTGATTCTTATACAACGTTCAGTAATCTTTAGTATAATGTAAGCCTTATATACGTAGTTTCTCAGTATAAAAAACGTATCAATATCATTAGACTTCAGAAATTCAATACATTTATGCATACTTGGGTATTCTATATAATATTTAGAAATATATTGTCTGCTTATATTTGAATACATATAACAAATTGTAATAAAATTATATTCGTCTTATATATCTCTTGTTTTACAAATTTGCCAATATCTCTCACTTCTTTTTATTCTATCTCTTGCATATTTTGCAGTCTCTAATCTTCAACAATGTGCAGGAATAAAAAATTTTTTTTTTTCCATTTTAAAGAGATGTTTCAGCTCTCTAAACAATTTTAATACCATATCATATAATAAATCAGCATGCCAGGACTGTATAATAGTATCAATTAAACTTTTTTTTTTTTTTTTTTTGGAAAAGTGTTGATAAACCATGACCATGCAAAACCCTTTTACTATTTTAAGCCAATTATGTTGACTTTCTTTTAAGTCTTTAAATTTTATTACGTACCTATATAATAATATCGAGTTAGTTCATCATATACTTCAGCATTACTACTGGAAGAACAATTTACAAAATTCTTGTATAATTTAAACCAAGACCGTTACGATTCGCTGAATTAAAAGTTTTTTTTAAATAAATGTACATGTACAATATAATCTTTTCTTGTTATTTAATTTCTTTTCAAAAAATCAATTGTGGTTTAATCTTTTTTAAGACCAAAGTGTGCATCCGAAATAATACTGCTCTTATTACTCCAGTTTGTTATCCGAGTATTTAAAATACTTGTAAAAACTGCATCAATGTAATTCCCCATAATAACCTACTATACTAATATCTCCTTTTTATGTAATGGAATAATAACTCCTTTATACTTAAATATTCTCTTCTTTCTCTTAATAATTTGTTAATATAACAGTTTGTAACATTTAAATTCTATTATAGTCTGTTTTGCAAGCATTAAACATGTTAAGTGCTTTCTCTGTATTCTTAAATAAATTCCAAATCTTTGATTTTTTCCTTAAAAAGGGGGTCAGCAACATTATGAATACTGTCTATGAATTCAGCAGTTATTCTTTTTATATTTTTCTATTTAGTTTAATGAACATTATACAATAAACTGTTAAAAGACGGCAATGGACTTGTAATACCACCAGGAAATTGATATCAAATTGTATCATCCCAATGAAGGGCCTCCCTAACAAAACTCTCACCGTTCTTACTTCCTTGAACAAGTCCACCAAATGAAAAAGATATAGGTGCGTGGTCACTAAAGCATATTGAATGAGTTCACATGGAAATTACATCTGCACGAGAACTCCGCCTCTTTCACTAACAGGTAGTCACATACACTGCGTCCAGGTAAACTCTCCCACGCCATGATCAGACCCTAGTCTCCCATTGGCTACTCGAAATGACCTAGCTTTACATGAATCATTTAATTTACTACCATGTATACTACTATGTCT